>JANAVB010033065.1:0-51000 GCA_029216955.1 Iris pallida | reverse complement strand
CCTTTTGCTTAACAAAAAAATTCTATTCCATGCATCAAATACCGTTCAAAAGATGTTCTAAAATAGCCTAAAACTACTCAAAGAGTCGGTACTTTCACTTTCACAACAACATAATTGGATATAATTGACATTTAGGATCATGAGCACGAGCAATAAATTACCTCGATATCTAGATGAAAGAAATAGCATTAGTACTAATCACAATAGTTCCCCTTAAAAATCAACCAATGCATGTCTTGAAACATATAAAAATTCTTTCAGAACTATTGTGTTCATTAGTTTTTATAAACATCTGCTACTTGGATTTGTCTCGATAATTATAGAAGCATATCGTTCAAGACTACCATAAGCTTCAATATAACTACCATTTATTTCAGATAAAGAAATTTATCTAGCTTTCCAAGCTTTTGAATATTTGATACGTATTCGATTTCTCTATAATATCCTTGACAATGTGATGGACTACTGGTCTCTCTACTTTATAATTATCTTATTTTAATCCATACAATAGCAGCTAATGGATGACTAACTGTTGTAAGTCCACATATAGAATATCGATTTTCTAACGTAGTAATAACAATGTCTCGCTATTACCAATCGATTTAGCGTACACTCTCAATTACAACTTGATTTGTTACATTTATATTAATTTTTTGAGCATTATTCGAATTAGTCAAACAAGTAAATTATGCTTAATTGCTATGTCACTAATAAACTTCTAAATTTAATACGATTTTTAAATTTTCTACCAACAAATAATTCAGGAGTATCAACATTATCATCATTATTATCAAATTCCATCTACATTTTCAACTAAATCATCACCGTTGTCATCGTCGTCATTACCTTCATCTACTATATTTTTTTCTTCAGTCACGGAAATAACTTGGTGAGAAGAACTAGGATCTGGATGAACATTACTAGTTTCATTATTAAGAGCATGACATTACATGAGGTGGTGCTGGAGTAACAAAAATACTAATATATGATGTACATTAATTTAAAGAATAAAGGTCCATGCTTGATCACTATTTAAATTTGTATAATTAGAAGCAAAAATATGTACTAATATAAATTCATCAAAATCGATATAAAATTGTTCAGTAATTAAATTACGTAAACTATTATACGTAATATTTCGATCAACTATAAGAACTTCGATTAAACCTACTTCGTAAGCTAACACATTTAGGAGGCCTCCTAGCGAGCATAAGATTGTTATACTTTGATCTATATTGGTAGATGATTTCGAAATACCGGCAGGTGAAAGGAACGGATAGAGAGCCTTCTACTTCTTCTGAATAACACTTTAGATGTAGAGAATAAAATTGGATATTGAGTTGAAAGAGAAAAACAGACTACTCATTTATAAGGAACGAGAGAGCCATTGGAGTGAAAATAGTCGTTGGAGTTAAAATAGCCGATGTAATTGAAATAACCGTTGCTGGAAAAAAATCGATCCAACTTCAAGCAGTAAATGCAACCGCATCTGCGCAAAAACCCACACTCCGCTAGATTTTCTCCAGACTGACTTGTCCAATTTTCGTCAGTTCGTCTGGCAGAATGTTCTTTTATTGACAATTTTGGTAAACATGTTATCATCAGAGTAATTTTGTAAAAATTGGGTAATTTGGAGCAAATTTTCTGATTAAATTTTCAACTTATACTCTAATAAAGTTTCAAAATTAGCAAAGACAACGGAGTGTCAAAATTTAGCAGTTCTTATAGAACTGCCAAAATTTTGACAGTCATAAATATATAAAATTTTTGACAGTCCTATGCATATCTGGGACGACAAAATTTGTGATAGTCCTGTTACAAAATTTAAATTTTGAACAAATTAGTTTAGACAAATATGATTAGAATAACAAAGATGTGTTTATCTATTGATACAAAAGATATGATTAGAATAAATATGTTTAAATGATATAATGAAGTTGAGTATTGAAAATATACAAATTTTGGCATATCTATAAAATTATACATATTTAAAAAAATGTTTATCTTACACCTTACTTCCAACTAGTGTTTAAAATCCTACATATTTTATGGTAATCATATTTTATACCTCACTTTCAACTACTGTTTAAAAAAGATATGTTACTATTATCTTGACATATTTATAAAATCATAATTTTACAAAGTGGTTGGATATGCACAGGACTACCAAGACAGTCCTGACAATAAATAGGGCTGTCAAATTTTTGATAGTCCTAATATAGAGAACTCTTTGTATTAGGACTGTCATATGACAGTCCTATTACATAGAGTTCTCTATATTAGTATTGTCAAAATTTGACGGTACTTACTATTGTCAGGACTGACATAAATTTGGCAATCTTGTGTTTTCCAATGGACTGTGTCAATTTTTGTCACAATGTCAGACATAAATTTGGCAATCTTGTGTTTTCCAATGGGACTGTGTCGATTTTTGTCACAATGTCATTTTAGTACCCCAATGAGTTCAAAATTTTCATCTAATTGGGTCATAAAGCCTCATTTTGGAGTATCTAAGATTAGAGTTGGAGGAGGAAGAAAAAAAAATGAAGATGGTATTGTGTTAGGGAAGAAAGTGGTGTTGCTATCAAAACTTGACTATTCCTAACAAAAAAAATGACTTAAGTTTGTTGCCCTTGTATCCTTTGTGGTTCCCTAGTAAACTCTGTAGTGCCTTTAACATAGGGTTGTGCACAATTAAGTCAAACCTACCAAATCGAATCAAATCAAACTGAATCGATCGATTTTAAACCGAACCGATGGTTCGGTCGGTTTGGTTCGACTGCAATTTTGATAAAACCGACCGGTTCGGTTCGGTTCATGGTTTGGTTATGCCAAAAACCGTTTAAAACCGAATCGAACCAAACCCTATGTGGGTATTAAATAATTAGGGTTGGGTTGCTAACTTACTTGGGCATTGGACCGGTTTGGTTCATTCAACAACAGACATCACACTTTAAAAGAGCCTATTATACGTATTAAATACTTGGGTATTGGACCGGTTTGGGTATTAAATAATTAGGGTTTGATATATATATATATATATATATATATATATATATTATATATATATATATATTATATATATATATATTAATTTTTTCAACATGCAAATGACCTCTAGCCTAGTGGTTAAGAGAGATGCATGTGGCCCGAGTGGTCAGGAGACCGATTCCCGGTGGGAGCGTTCGCCACAATTAACCTTCTTTCAAAAAAAAAATATAATTTTTTCAACAATTTGTTTACATAATTTAATTTTTGTTTTAAAAAAAATGGTTGATGATATACACGGCTTAGACGGCTCAAATTTGAGCCATTTTGAAGTCCCTTTATAATAGTACTAGTAAATCTACGTGCTTTGCACGTATCAACGTATAATAAGAAAATTATCCAATTATAGTCAAATATGTTTTCTAACTCATGTGGTTAAGGTGAGAGATTTTCTTCTTGTTTGGTTGAGTTCGATTCTCTATTTTGACAAATTTAAACTTTTTTCAACAATTTTTTACATAATTTTTTTTTTTTTTGAAGAAAATGGTTGACGATATACACGGCTTAGACGGCTCAATCTTGACCCATTTTGAAACCCTTTATAATAGTGTGTGTGTGTGTGTGTCAATTTGAAGAGTAGAAATAAAAAATTAGCGCGTCAGGTAGGGGTCGAACCTACGACTTTCTGCTTAGGAAACAGACGCTCTATCCACTGAGCTACAGACGCATTGGCTTCTGTACATACAAAGGGCATGTGGAAGGAACTAAACAATTCCAATTCTTGAGTTCCCCCAAGGCCCAAGCACTTCGTTAGCAATCAACACTTCGTTAGCTTGAAGGAACTCCAGGTGACATCCAACTTCACGCTGGAGTGGCTTGTAATGTCATGGACTACTACTACTGTGTCCTATTTATACTTGTGCGTACATGTGGAGTTGGAATTTATTAGTGTTTTAGAGGAAGTCCTTGATTCCAAGAGATCAGTCGCATTCCTTGAACCTTAGTCCACCTTCCTGCCTTAGTTCATGCTGCAGAGAGATTAAAAACCAAAGTGGTCATAGCCATCTCCTTTTCTCTTCTCCCTATATTCCAAATGCCATGAAAGCATATACTTTCTTCGTTGAGATTATTATTGGGACAAAAAGGGGATCAGAACCAAAGGAGGAGAGACCACTCGATCGATCGTCATCTGCGTTGGGAACGCGACTAGGTTCATTTCTCCGTTGAACCTGGGCTGCATGCTCTTTCCTGGACAGTAACGATGCCCGTTCGACTTGCATAAACCTAGAACGAGTAATAAATAGAGCATAACAGCAGCGGAAGTCTACAAGCAGGTTGGTCGTCCCCTGGAGTTCCCTCTGGATACTTCAATGGCGGTTTCCGCGATCCCGCCTAATTTCTACATAAGTGTAAGGAGCAATGCATGTATGTATGCATTGGTTAAGATCAAGATAATTTCAGGGGCCTGAAAGTCGGATCCTGCTATGTTGCCCGCGGTTTGTGACTGCGGACGTGACCGCTGGCCGACATGACGGCCGGCCATTGGCCCCCTGGTCCGGATGGGATCCGACGATAGCAGGAGGACCAATGGTTGGCTGCCATGTCGGACCGCGGTCACAAAATATTATTTCCGCTAAAGTTTGTTGGTTGTCATCTGAAGTTCCTTCAGGCACTTCATTATGGTTTATTTTTTTTAAACCTCTACTAAAGTGTTTGGGGAAACTCAGGATGACACCCAACAACACTAAATTTGGTTTTGAAGCCACCCGCCCCCTCCCTCTCCCCATCTCCAGGCACCGCCCATCCCCATCCCCCCCCCCCCCCCCTCTCCGGCCACCCGTCCCCCCCCCCCCTCCAGCGTGGGGGTGGGGTGGGGGCGGGGAGTGGTGTTGGCAAGGGGGACGGAAGAGAGGGTTGGGTTCGGTTGGGAAGTGAATGAGATGGATAATTTTGTTATTTTGAAATTTTGGATATCAAATTAAAATATTAAATAGTTGATGGTATCAAGTTGTCGAGTAAAAAAGTTTAGGATATTAAGTTGAAAAATAGGAATAGTTGAGGACATCAAGTTATATTAAGCCTTAATTTTATGCTACATACATCAACTAGCTTAGAGGTAGTTTTTGAGTTAATGTATTGGAAATATCATTTCTTTCACCCGTCGACTTGATGTCATAAAGTTAAATACAATTTTCTAAAACAAATTCCATTATCTTTATCTCTTCATCCAGGCTACATGAGCTTAAGTTAACTGCATAACTCAAATGTAGGTCTACTTAATTATCAGTCAACCGACCTTCTACACCAAGGGCGATAGGGTGGTCGTGCCAAGGTGGAGTGGTTTGCGGAGACAGCTGCTCAAGGAGTGCCATGACACGAAGTAGGCTGGACATCCAGGGCATAAGCGAACCTTGGCGCTGCTGGAGGCCGCATACTACTGGCCTCGCATGCGCGAGGATGTGGAGGACTATGTTCGCACTTGTCTTGTGTGCCAACAAGACAAGGTGGATCATCAGAAGCCCGGGGGCCTGCTGGAGCCTCTTTCCGTGTCGAGTCGGCCGTGGGAGAGCATTTCGATGGACTTCATCTCCGCCCTGCCGAAAGTGGGGGCACTTGGGTCCATTCTCGTGGTGGTGGACCGGTTCTCAAAGTACGCGACCTTCATTGCTGCTTCGACGGACTGCACAGCAGAGGAGATCGCGCGACTGTTCATCAGCCATGTGGTGAAGTTCTGGGGCATCCCGGTCAACATTGTCAGCGACCGAGACCCCCGCTTCACGGGAAAGTTCTGGACGAAAGTGTTCAAAATCGTCGGGACGGACTTACACTTCTCGACCAGCTTCCACCCGCAGACAGACGGGCAGACCGAACGGGTCAACTCGCTACTCGAGGAGTACTTGCAGCACTTTGTGAGTGCCAACCAGAGGGATTGGGTGCATCACCTCGATGTCGCTCAGTTCTGCTACAATCTTCAACGGAGCGAGTCGTCGCACAGCAGTCCATTCGAGTTGGTGATGGGTCGCCAACCGCTTGTCCCGCACACGCTGAGTGCGGGGTCCTCGAGTACAAGCCCCGCGGCCAACCAGTTCACTTCAGATTTCAAGGCAAAAGCGGACATTGCCAAGGCATTTCTGGAGAAGGCCGGTCGAGTACAAGGAGGGGGACATGGTTCTGGTGAAGCTACAACCGCAACAGTTCAAGGTGTTCCGCAAGGTACACAAAGGACTAATCCGGAAGCATGAAGGCCCCTTCCCCGTGCTCAAGAAGGTAGGCAAGGTGGCCTACAAGCTTGAACTCCCTGCCAAGCTGAAGATTCATCCAGTCTTCCATGCAAGTTGCTTGAAGCCGTACCACGAAGACTTGGAGGATCCCCAGCGAGGAGTTTCGAAGCGACCGACGGCGACCATGACGACTTCCTTCGACAAGGAGGTAGAAGCCGTGCTGGACAGGAGGACCATTCGGCGGCGAGGCGTGTCCCCGTATGTGGAGTACCTCATCCAGTGGAAGGACTTGCCTTACGGCGAGTCTAGCTGGGAACGTGCTGATATGCTGCATCAGTTCGAAGCCGAGATCCAGGCATTTCTCAGCGAGCAGGGTTGACGAGGGCATCAACGCCTTAGGTGGGGGAGAATGTAACGTCCCAAATGTTGCACCCCGTCCGAGGCCCAGTTGCATAACCTTTTCACGGACCAAGGTTATGCGGGAAGCTTCCAGAACATTCTAGAAGATGGCGGAAGGCTCTAGAAGATTGTGGATCTCTCCGGAAGGTCCAAGATCGTTCTAGGAGGCCCAAGAAGCTTCTGGAAGGCCCTTGAAGTTTTCTTTTATGTTGCTAGAAATAAAACTGGAATATGCCATTCCAGTTATGGTAGAAAATAATAATCCTTGGAATATTCCTTCCAAGACTTTCCTTGTATTGCTTTATGAGCACTTATAAAAGGGAGAGGCTCTCATTTGTTCCTCACCACCTAAAAATTGTAAGCATTCTCCAAGTCAATAAAAAGATTCTTACTAGTCCATCTTTACTCCACTATTCTAGTTTTCTTAGCGATCTAGCTAAGTCGGGTTGGGAAGGCTTGCACGAGTCTTTGAGGAGAAAGACAGTGCGCCGCACGGGACGAAGTGCTAGCAAAAACACTAAGTCCGTGACAAGTTGCTGAATTGTTAGAGAAAACCAGGACTTTAAGACTCTTATTTCTTCTTACTCCTTTTGGGATTGTTCTTTCCGGGGTCCGATAACCCACAAAAAAAAACCTTCAAGAATTTTAAGTGTCTCATATGAGTGATAAAGGCCACATGAACATCAAATACGCTATAATAACAGAAGGAAAGCTAATCAAAACAGATTGAGACTTTTAACAAGGCATATACACTCTGCAATTACTAAGAAAAACAACATTATTTGTTACACAAAGTCACTGGAGAAAGTAGCGATACAAACATTAGGTAATCATTGTAGAATATCATATCAAATTAATACATGATTTATACACACACTAGAGGAGAGGAGGTGGTCTACTGGATGGCAACGACGATCCACCTGGGGTCCGGACGCAGAGCTGACGTGATCTGCTTCATTAAGGTAGTCTGAAGCTTTCATGTGTTCGGTATGGTAAATGTTGCTCTGCACCCTTCAGATCCTGAAGTTGTTCCACTGATGCCAAGACCTCGCTCAGACATTACTGAAAAAAAAAATTCTGACTTGCAGAGTAGAATAATGGGGCTTATTTAGTCTAAAAAAGGGGCTTATTAAAATATTAGCAACAAGAAAGTCTTTAACATTTTACTTTTTTCCGGAGACGGACTGTGAGACTCCTTTTGTAAATTAACGATGTCATCTTGGACCTGATAATTCCACGGAGTAATAGTTTTCGGTGAAATCAGCCTCCCAGATCGGGTATCTGCCCAACTCTGGACTTGATAATTCCATGGAGTCAAGTTTTTCGGTGGAATCAATATCCAGCTCGGGTATCTGCCCAAGTCCGGAACAAGACGGCGTTCATTCGTCTTCTTCCACTCTTCCCATCTCTCAGTGAGATCTTCTCCTTCGAGAATTCTCACCACCTCTGACATTTTAGGTCGGCCCATCGGGGATCCCTGAGAACAAAGGATGGCAAGCTGAACGGCAAACTCCACCTCGGCCTCAATGTAGTTGCCATGTAATTCTGGGTCAATCAACATATCAAGCCTTTCTTCTTCCAGAAGACCTTTCACCTGTAAGAAAATAAAACAAGGTGATAAATTTTAATCAGAAAATCACCAGGTTTAAATTGTGCAATGCTTATTCTAGATTTCAGAAAGTGGAAAATCACTGAACCAAACTATGTCGAAGTCCCTCTATTTCTTGGGCTCTGCAGACCCTCCGTATTTATGCCCCATTACAGCATAGTAACACAATTTGTGAATTATTAAAGAAAAATTGAAACCCTACAAAATGTAGGATGATAACTGGTGGTGTTGGCTTGGATTCCCAACCTATGTGGAGAAGTTCCGTAAATGCGACGAGCGTCATCCACGTGTCGGAGAAACTCGAAAAGTCGAAGGCGACGAAGTCGAGTTCAAAAGGAGCTGATATAGAAGTATTTGACTAGTATACATACTGATTTACCGGTATAGTTTAAGCATATAGCAGCAGTATTTGTTGGGAAAGAAGTGCGAAAACCTTTCCCAAACCGGAGAGTACCTGCGAGACCGAGCAATACAACGCACGAACCCAAAAACAACCACACAAAACAATCCACGCAGACACAGAGAATTTTTGACGTGGAAAACCTTTGCGGAAAAAACCACGGGACGATCGGAGTCCAACCCTGAGAAGCCTCCACTAATGGAATAGAAGAATTACACCCTCTACAAACTCCTCCCGATCCAAATCGGATCCCCACAACACTCAGAAGTAAGAACAATGATTACAAGGTTACGAAGAGCGAGAACGACGAGTAGAGATTACCCGAATACGATCTCCTTCGAAAAGCGACCTTCAATCCTCCGTCTTCTCTTCCGAAGTTGCAATGGCACTCTTGCCTCCTTCCTCTCTCTCTTTTCTTTTGTTGTCTATTGTGTTACGTAATGAATTAGGGTTTGGAAATCCCAACTTAACTCCCTAATCCCGCAACAAACCTGGACCGTTTGATTAGATCCAATGGTGAAAAATCACCCAGATTTTCGCCTCAGCCCCGACGACACAGAGTTCGGCTAGAACTCTGTGTCGGGCAACCAGCACCTACCAGCAACATTCTGGAATGGCCAGACCGAGTTCGGCCAGAACTCGGCCTGGGACCGAGTTCGGCCCGAACTCGGCACCAGTCCAGAACCCCCCTTTGGTTAGCAGCAGCAACAACAACTCCTCGTTGCCTACTTCCCGAGCTTCTCCGACATCGGACGGCGCTCGTCGCACTCCGGGATCTTCTCCACATAGGTTGGGAACCCCACCCACTCCAACAAATCTCCCCTTCACAACTATGGGGAGGATGTCGTCATCCCGACGATCTGCCTGCAGTACTCAAACTTTCCCCTTGGTAGAATCTTCGTGAACATATCAGCTCCGTTGTTATCAGTATGAACCTTCTCAAGCGCCGCGTCCTTCTTCTCAACCACATCCCGTATCCAATGATACCGAGTCTCGATGTGCTTGGACCGGCTATGAAACGTCTGATTCTTCACAAGATGGATAGCACTCTGACTGTCGCAAAGCAAAGTATACTGCTCTTGTTTCAGTCCCATTCCTGCAGCAGCTTCTTCATCCACAACAGCTCCTTGCAAGCCTCCGTCGCTGCAATGTATTCCGCCTCCGTCGTCGACAAGGCAACACACTTCTGCAACCGCGACTGCCACGACACCGCTCCTCCCGCAAACATCATCACGTAGCCCGAAGTCGATCGTCTCGTGTCTACATCTCCAGCCATATCAGCGTCAGTATACCCAACCAGCTTCGGCTCGTCACCACCAAAAGAAAGTCTCCAATCAGCAGTGCCCTGAAGATATCGTAGAATCCACTTGACCGCACTCCAATGTACCCTTCCAGGATTTGAAAGATACCTGCTAACCGTGCCAACTGCGTGAGCAATATCTGACCTCGTACACACCATAGCATATATCAGGCTTACCACAGCTGAGGCATATGGAACCCGCTCCATATCTTCCTTTTCGTCCTCGGTAGATGGACACTGCTCCTCAGTGAACTTAAAGTGGGCCGCAAGTGGGCAACTCACTTTCTTCGACCCGTCCATACCGAAACGCTGAAGTACCCGGTGAATGTACTTCTTTTGGGACAAATGTAGCAGCTTGGACTCTCTCTCTCGGCTGATCTCCATCCCAAGAATAGTCTTCGTTGCGCCCAAATCCTTCATAGAGAAGGCCGCGCCCAGTTGGCGCTTCAACTCCGCTATCCTAGTGGCATTCCGTCCCACTAATAGCATATCATCTACATAGAGCAATAAAATAATGAAATCATCATCGGCAAATACCTCACAAATACACAGTGATCCGACGTCGTCCGTGCATAACCATGCTCCCCTATAAACGACTCGAACTTCCTGTACCACTGCCTCGGAGCCTGCTTCAGACCATACAAGCTCTTCCTCAACCGGCAGACCAAATGTGACTTGCCCTTCTCACAGAATCCCTCTGGCTGCTCCATGTACAACTCCTCCTCAAGATCACCGTGGAGGAATGCCGTCTTCACATCCATCTGCTCGACCTCCAAGTCGAGACTGGCTGCTAATGCTAGCACCACCCGAATAGACGAATGCTTGACGACAGGCGAAAAGATCTCATCATAATCCACGCCTTTCCGCTGACCGTAGCCTTTGACTACCAGCCTCGCTTTGTATCGAGGGCGAGTAGCATCTTCCGTCTGCTTCACTCTGAACACCCATCGATTCTTCAAAGCCTTCTTGCCCTTTGGCAACCACACCAGATCATAAGTGGAATTGGCGTGTAAGGAACTCATCTCCTCCTGTATAGCCTCCATCCACTCCTGCCTGTGTTCGTCTTCCATAGCCTCTGCAAAACTTTCGGGCTCTTCCCCGTCAGTCAATAGCACATACTCACCCGGTGAGTATCTCGTAGATGGTCGACGCTCTCTGTCGCTCCTTCTCAGTGGAGCCACTAGTGCTGGCTGTATACCGACAGCCTCCTCCCCTTCAGGAACTGCCTCCCCGGCATGCTCATCCTCCCGAGGGACACCCTGACCACCATCAGCAGGCTGATGATCAAGGTTGGGAGCAACTCCATGTACTGGCTCCCCCATAATTGGATCCTCTGCGATGTCCTCTGGAAACTGCTCGAAGCGAAATGACTCTAACTCAGGCAATTCCTCAGCCTCAGAAGGCGTCTCGAAATCCTGAGTGTCGGTCATGGTCTGATCTTCGACGAATACCACGTCCCTGCTTCTGTAGAGCTTTCTTCCCACCGGGTCGTAGAGTCTATAGCCAAACTCATCCCGACCGTAGCCGACAAAGACGCATCGCCTCGTCTTCGGCTCAAGTTTGGTCCTCTCATCCTTCGGTACATGCACGAAGGCCTTACAACCAAACGCCCGCAGGTGATTGTATGACGGCTCTTTGCCGTACCATACTTTGTCAGGCCCATCACCCTGCAAAGGAGCACTAGGAGACAAATTAATAACATAAGCAGCTGTGAGAAGAGCCTCACCCCAATAACTGTCCGGCAAGTTTGCTTCTGACAGCAAATACCGCACCCTCTCCATCAGTGTCCTGTTCATGCGCTCCGCTACACCATTGAGCTGAGGTGTCTTGGGCGGAGTCTTCTGGTGTCGTATCCCTTGCTCTCTGCAATACGCATCAAAGGGACCGATGTATTCGCTGCCATTGTCGGACCGAACACACAATAACTTCTTGCCCGTCTCTCTTTCAACAGAGGCCTGAAACTCTTTGAAAGTAGGCAGCACCTGATCCTTGGTCTTTAAGGCATAGACCCAAACCTTCCTGGAATAGTCATCAATAAAGGTTACAAAGTAAGAAGCACCACCAAGAGATTTTACCTTCATAGGACCGCAGAAATCCGAGTGAATCAACTCGAGCAACGCCGGCTTCCTTGAACTTGGGTGACTTTGGAAAGACACAATATTTTGCTTCCCAGCTAAACAGTGCGTGCACTTCTCCAACTTTGTAGACTTGAGCCCTGGAATCACCTTCCTGTTCACCAAGTAGCTCATCCCCTTCTCACTGATATGGCCGAGCCGCCTGTGCCACAACTCGGTAGACGCATCACTGACTGCGTTCACCTCCTGTCCCCTGTGCGCTCCCCTCCATATAGTAGAGACCGGACTTCTTGCTTCCTCTGGCAATCACCATCGAACCTCTGGAAAGCTTCCACTGACTATTCCCGAAGAGATTGAAGAATCCCTCGTCATCCAACCTTCCAACCGACACCAGGTTGAAACGGATATCAGGGACATGACGAACATCCTTGAGTACAAGAACTGCACCCGTCTTCATTCTCAAATGCATATCTCCAATAGCAACCGCCTTTGACACATCTCCGTTGCCCATCTTCAACACGCCACAGTCGCCTGTGGTGTAAGTAGAAAATAGTGCCCGGTTGTGAGATACATGTGCTGAAGCCCCTGAGTCCACCAGTCAAGAATTGTCATCGCAGGCGAGGTTTGTAATGACCTCATCACCTACGATGATCACATCGCCTCCATGTGCTGAGGCCGCCGCTGTAGTGTTCTCTTCTTGCTTCCCCTTGTCGCCCTTCTTCTCTCTCTTCCAAGCGAAACAGTTTCGCTTGATGTGGCCCTTCTTGCCACAATGGTAACACTCCGAGTCCTCGTAACGATCCTTGGACTTCCCCCTGCTCTTGTCTCTGCCACCACCTGGACCCCTGCTTTTGCCCCTTCCGCGGCTCTCTGAAACAAGTGCCTCTGAGTGATGGGATGTGGATGAAGTGCCCTGAGAACGTCTCCGTATCTCTTCATTCAACACCCCGCTCTTGGCAAACTCCAGACTAACCACGCCTTCTGGAGCAGAAGCGATCATAGATACTCGTACGGTCTCCCACGAGTCTGGCAATGTACACAGCAGCCATAGTCCCTGAACCTCGTCGTCGAACTTAACTCCCATAGAAGATAGCTGGTCAACCACGCCCTGGAACTCACTCAAGTGGTCCGAAATAGACGCCCCATCCTTGTATCGCAGACCCGTCATCGTTCGGATCAGGAACAACTTGTTTACCCCGGTCTTCTTCGCATACAAGGATTCCAGCTTATCCCACAACGTCTTCGCATGCTCAATATTTGCAACGTGGTTGTACACGTTTTCATCAACAAACTGCCGTATGTACCCACACACCTGTATATGCTCGAATGTCCAGTCCTCCTCGGATTTATCACTGGGCTTCTCGGATGCAAACACGGGTAGATGCAGCTTCTTGACAAATAGCAAATCCTTCATCTTGCTCCGCCAATAGTGATAGTTGGTGCCGTTCAGGTTCACCATGCGCACCGGCTTCGCGTCCATCTCTCCTCTCTGGTTTCTCTGTTAACTACTGACACTCCTTCTGAATTCCAGAACCTGGCTCTGATATCACTCTGTTGGGAAAGAAGCGCGGAAACCTTTCCCCAAACCGGAGAGTACCTGCAAGAGGACCGAGCAATACAACGCACGAACCCAAAAACAACCACACAAATAATCCACGCAGACACAGAGAATTTTTGACGTGGAAAACCCTTGCGGGAAAAACCACGGGACGATCGGAGTCCAACCCTGAGAAGCCTCCACTAATGGAATAGAAGAATTACACCCTCTACAAACTCCTCCCGATCCAAATCGGATCCCCACAACACTCAGAAGTAAGAACAATGATTACAAGGTTACGAAGAGCGAGAACGACGAGTAGAGATTACCCGAATACGATCTCCTTCGAAAAGCGACCTTCAATCCTCTGTCTTCTCTTCCGAAGTTGCAATGACACTCTTGCCTCCTTCCTCTCTCTTTTCTTTTGTTGTCTATTGTGTTACGTAATGAATTAGGGTTTGGAAATCCCAACTTAACTCCCTAATCCCGCAACAAACCTGGACCGTTTGATTAGATCCAATGGTGAAAAATCACCCAGATTTTCGCCTCAGCCCCGACGACACAGAGTTCGGCCAGAACTCTGTGTCGGGCAACCAGCACCTACCAACAACATTCTGGAATGGCCAGACCGAGTTCGGCCAGAACTCGGCCTGGGACCGAGTTCGGCCCGAACTCGGCAGCCCAGTCCAGAACCCCCCCTTTGGTTAGCAGCAGCAACAACTCCTCGTTGCCTACTTCCCGAGCTTCTCCGACATCGGACGGCGCTCGTCGCACTCCGGGATATTCTCCACATAGGTTGGGAACCCCACCCACTCCAACAGTATTATGCTTCAGAAAATGGTTTATACGTTGTGTGAATTTTTCCCCCCAAAGTATATCGTCGGTATACCGCTGCTGAACCGAATTTTGGTGTGTTATCTGCACCGTTGGATCATGATGGATGGTCAGAATTGCCTCAATATTAGGGTGACTTAAATAGGGTTTTCCTAATCTAACTCCGAGCAACCATATTGAAAAATTACAAGAGAGTTCTTAAAAAGGTGATCAACTTTCAAAGAAGAGGAAGAAGATATTCGGAGTTCGGTTGATTCAGAGAGGGGTATGTTGGAGGAGATCAACATCGGTTCGTCCTCGTAGTCTCGTTGTTTGATAACTTGCGACACTCATTGTAATCCTATTTCCATTCAAATTGAGTAGTTGTGGTGATTAGTTTTGGGAAAAGCTAGAAAGGAGTCGGGTGTTTTACCTTTATTTATTAGTGTTTTTTCGGGTTGAACTCCGAACGTCCCATAATTTTTTTTGGTCAGGATTTTCTACGTAAATATCGTTGTGTCTGTAGTTGTGCTCGTTTTGTGTAGATATTGCGTTTGTGTGCAAGTTGTACGTTTCATTTCGGTTGTCCGAAGTCTTATGCTTTGAGTAGGAAGCGCCCTTGGTGATGTCAATAGTAAGGGACTCCTTCCCTTCACTGTTGTGGTTGGAGTTATTATTGTTCTGGAGACGCTTGCCCCTATCGATCGTCGGAGCCGGGTGGTTTGAACTCGATCAGCTGCAAGTCAGCTCCTGACTTCTCGGCGACATCAGCACTTCCAATGAAGGTAGGCCAATGATTGAACTTGGTCGGTCCTAAACAAAACTTCATTGAGGGGAGTAGATTATGCCTGCAGGTATCCATCATTATAATTAGTGGAGTTCCCGAAAGCGACTTCAGGGCTAATCTTCTGAAGCGTTCAATGAAGTCACATACTGACTCCTCCTTTTGCTTTGTGGAGATCAACGTTGACATGGTGACATCCATCTCACCTTCGTAGAACCGAGCGAGGAATATTCTCTCCAAGTCCTTGAAGGTCTTGATATAGTCGTTGGACAGGCTGCAGAACCACTCAAAGCTACCTCCTGCAAGGTGTCGGTGAACAGCTTGGTGAGAAGTGCATCGTCCCTTTGGCATATGCATAGTCTGCAGGTCAAAGTACTTCATATGTTGACAGGACGACTTCATCCCGTCAAATGGGAGCAACGACTGCAAGTTATACTTTGGTGGGCAGACGACATCGTCGTACTCATGAGGGTACGGTTGTGATACCCCCAACTTTCGGAGTTCATCCATGTTATTCATAGACTCAAAGCAGGCATTCAGGGCACAGATGGCTTCTTGCGGGTTGACTGCTTATGGACAAGCAGTCGATTGGACGACAGTTGTTTGCATTCCTGGCATCACTGGCAGAGGAACACCCCAACATTCGGAGAATTGAGAGAAAGTGGAGTTGAATCATCATTATCAACTACATTCTGGTTATCCTGGACCTGGGTTGCTGGCTGAGGTGGAGCCATGGTAGCTTGCATGTTCAACATTACTTGTTGCAGCATAGTATTCATACCTTGTACCATAGTTTCGAGAGTTTTCAGCCGTTGTCGATAATTACTTCCCTCCTCATTGTTAGTCGCATACACAGAAGCTATGTGCGGACTGGTGGACGGAGTGGTGGACAAAGTGGACATCATATGATCACGCCAGACATGGGTTGGCAACTAAGCGTGCATGTGATACATGGTTCTGTAGATTTATGAGATTTATGGAGCTTGGTGTGTGTATATATATATATATATATTTTTTTTTTTTGGAAAAAGGTAAATTTTATTCCAAACGAAAAGCCATAATCATACAACATACAAATTGAGTGGGACTCCCACTCAACACTCATCCATTCTCCATAGCATTCACATCAAACTCAATATTATGGAGAATGCCAACCGGAGGTGTGACTAGTCCCTCAAAAATTCGACGGTTTCGCTCCCGCCAAACATGCCAAACCGAAGCCGCCAGACGAACTCTGGCTGTACGGAACCAGTCCTGACCTCGACCCCTACTATCTCGAATCACCTGGATGATGTCCCCAATGCATTTACCAGAGGCGTACACTCCCAATACCCGACTCTGCTCCGACCATATCTGCCATGCCAGAGTGCACTCGAAAAATATATGTTTAATAGACTCAGGCTCCAAGCAGCAAAGCACACATATGGGATCCGGCACTGGCACTCCAAAAGAACACAGTCTATCCCTCGTCAAGAGGCGACCCAGAAGAAGCTTGTAAACACACAACTGCATCTTCCTGGCCAGACCCGTACACCAGACGACCTCGTAATCAGAACTCAGAGGAAAAGTGTGCCGGATAAGGTTGTAGCAACTACGGAACTGGAACTCCCCCGAGCCCGAAGAAGCTCCAGTCGGCTCCCAAATCCACCGATCCGCAGGCAAAGCCGGATCAATGACTGTAGCCCTAATGAACCCTCCCAGCTCCTCTGTGTACTGATACGATTCCGGCCTCCACTCTCCATCTCGTAAGATCCGACTACACCTCAGACCTCGCCTGTCCTCTGTGTGAGTCGGGGGTCCCCTGATGCCTAGCAACGAACTCCGATCAATCCAAGGGTCCCGCCAGAGGTCCGTACCCGACCAATCCTTCATGACCCTCCGGATAGCAGACTTGAGCACACCCCTGTGTCTCAGGACAGTCTTGAACGTGACAGAATGGTTGTTATCTGGAGAACACGTCCAAAAATTGCCCTGCTTCACGTATCTGTTGTGCATCCAGTCCGTCCAGAGAGACCCCCCGCTAATGAATCTCCAGGCCAGCTTGAGCGCAGAGGCCTCCCTGATCTCCAGTAACGGCCTGAGCCCCACACCTCCCTCCTTCCTGGGACGGCAGAGCTGCTCCCACGAGATCGCATGCATACCCCCCCTCCAAAGAAAATCAGCACATAGACGCTCCACTCGCCGAATAGTGGCCACCGGGAGGAGGATGGACTGTAGCCAAAAGTGGGCCACAGCCGAGATCACAGATCTGATCAGCTCTATGCGTCCGCCAAAAGACAGACCGGCAGCTTGCCAGCCTTCTACTCTCCGCTGGACATACTCCACCAGGCCCTGGCAGTCCTGATCCAGCGCATAATTGACTGTGAGGGGCACTCCTAAATACCGCACCGGAAGATCATTCCTCGCTATACCCAGGACATCAGCCCGCTCCTCCTTCTGGGAACACCGGGAACTGAAATAGACCCGACTCTTATCCCTGTTCAGCTGGAGACCCGAGAAGGACTTCAAATCTTTCATAATACCCGCAAGCGTCTGCAACCCCATCGTCGTAGGCTGGATGAAGACCAGTAGATCATCAGCATATATAAGGTGGGTAACTGAAGGGACCATCCTCCGAAACAGAGGCACCAGCCGTCCACGGTGCACTGCCAGGTCCATCAAACAAGTAAAGTATTCCATCACAAGCATGAACAGGTAAGGGGACAATGGGTCACCTTGCCTAAGCCCACGGTTGCTCTGGAAGTACCCATAAGGAACGCCCTGGATGAGAACTGAGAAAGTAGGGGACGTGATGCACTCCCTGATCAACGCAACCCAGTGATCCGCGAATCCCATGGCAGACATCAGATGGCAGAGGAAGTCCCGATTGACCATGTCGTACGCCTTCCTCAGGTCCAGTTTAACACAAGCTTTCTCCCCACCAGGTCTGCTGAATCCCCTCACCATCTCATGCGCCAGGAGGCTATGCTCTGCAATCGACCTCCCCTTGATGAACGCAGCCTGGTTTGGAGAAACTAAGTCCTGCATGATTCCCTCCATCCGACGTCACATAAGGTGTGTAATTATCTTATAAAGATAATTACAACATGCAATAGGTCTGAAATCTGCCAATGCAGTCGCGCCCTCCTTCTTAGGCACCAAGGTCAGGAAAGTGTGATTCAGCTCCTTCAACAGCTTCCCCTTAGTGAAGAACTCCTGGACCATCTCCACGACCTGAAGCTTCAGAATATCCCAATGGCGCTTGAAGAAACCACTGCTGAAGCCATCCGGACCGGGGGCCTTGTTGGGGTCCGCCACCTTGACAATAGATTCCACCTCCTCCAATGTGACAGGGGCAAGTAGGATGCTATTCCCAAATGGAGTCACCAACCGCTTCGTAACAACCTCTGGGAACACGGACAGGTAGTCAGTCTGGAAATATAAATCAGAATAGTACCTGACAGCCTCGCCCTGAATCTCAGCCGGCGTCTCCACCAGAGTGCCATCCGCATCAAGAAGCTGGGATATGTGATTCCGATTCTGTCTAGTCCGGATAACGTGATAAAAGAACTTGGAGCACCGGTCTCCATCCTTCAGCCAGGAACATTTGGCTCGCTGGGCCGAGCTAATTTCCTTCTGCAGCCTCAGAATGTTGACTTCTCCAATCAGCTCCTTCTCTCTAGCCGCCAGATCCCCATTGAGCATGTCAGCTTGCAAATCCTGCTGCAGAGATCTCAACTCAGCCTCCTTGTCTTCTAGAGTGGACTTGGGCAACCCCTGCACCCAACTCCTGAGAGCTCTCTTCGTGGCCTTGAGGCGGCGAACCAATCGGAATTGAGCCGTCCCCTCCTGACCGCTGGACAGCCCCTCTGCGACAGCCTCAAGGTAGCCCTCCGAGAGATACCAACTGTTGTTATACCTGAATGGACGGGACTTCCCAAGAGATCGAGCAGAGAAGCCAACCCTGATAGGGGAGTGATCGCTCGTCCCAGCTGCCAGTCCCTCAGCCGAAGAGTTGGGGAAGTGACGGAACCACTCCCCGTTGCCCAGAGCTCGATCAAGCTGACAAGCAACCCGGTTGTGAGTAGCTTTGTTGTGCCACGTCCAGATGAAGCCTGAGCGAGACAGCTCCCGTAGCCCCGCAAGCATGAGGCATCTCTGAAAATCATAAAGGATAAAATCTGGAACCGGACGACCACCCAGCTTCTCCCCATGATGCATAAGAGCGTTGAAGTCCCCGATCAAGAGCAGAGGGAGTCGCGACGACTTAGCAGCACCGGAAACACGAGAGATGTCGCCCCAAAGAGACTCCCTTCTCCTTCTGTCATTGCGGCCGTAGACCGCCCCCAGTAAGAACCGGAAGCCACCCTTGTTAACGAAGGAGATGGTAATCAACTGCTCCGTCATCAAAATCAAGTCACCATCCCAACTCTTCGAGTTCCAGCGAACCCAAATCCTGGCCATGTCACAAAGGGCCAGGTTGTGCAGCTGGGCCCAATGAGAAGGGGTCCGCCGAGTAAGGGTCTTCTCCCCTTTGATCTTGGATTCTAAAATAACAGAAATGTCACACTTCTCTCTGTGGAGCACCCCACATATCTCTCTCCACCTCCCTAGCGAACACGCCCCCCTCACATTCCAGGCGATAATGGCCATTAATTAATGAGAGGTGTGGCCCCCTGAGAAACTCCCGGACTGGCACCTGGGGAAGGTGCCGCATCCGTCGCTAAAGGATCCTCATCCATACCAGTCGGAGCCGTCTGTTGGGGGACGACCTGAGATAACACCAACGCCCAGGCAGGATTGTCAACACACACTGCCTTCTCTCTGTCTGTGGTACGACCCTCCATCATGGAGGGGCCATCTCGCAGCACCCCGACCGCACGTCTCTTACTACAGTAAACCTGCCCTCCAGCCGAACCGCCCTCCCCTCTTGCCTCAGTCTCCGTCGCAGCCATGCTTCTGGTAACTATACTACTCGGCCCCTGGCCAGTAGATACAACCCCACCCGTTGTAGCAAGTTGGGTAGATACAACGAGGCTCAAACCGACATCACTCCCCTGATTAGTAACCTCCTCCTCCACGACCACCACTCCGCTATCATCTCTGAAATCCATATCACATGGGGCTTCGGGGACCTCTCGAGGAATACAAGGCTCCACCGGAGTGCCAGCCTCTAGGCAGGCACTGGCCAGATGCCCGAAACAGGAACAGCGAGAACAGGTAGGCGGAACCCATTCATACTCCACCTTCTGGGTAAGCACCTCCCCAGAAGGGAGCTCATACTCCACCATCTTCGGGAGCTCCCCCCTGCCCGAATCTCCACAAAGATTCTCGCGTACATCAACCGCATCCGAAAGGTAGTAGCCTCATCCGCCTTGATCGGGGTGTCCACCAGACTTGCAAGACGCATCAACAGGGGAATGCTCCAAAACCCAACCGGGAACTCGGGGAATCGGATCCATACTGGAATGGCATTCAGAACTTCCCTCTCGCATCGCAGCTCTGGAGTCCACTCCTTGAGAATGATCAGTCGGCCGTCGAACGTCCAGAGGCCGCCTTGGAGGATCCTAGCGACATCCTCCGCCAGCCCGAACTTCACATAATAGAAGCCGTTCTTACGAGCATAGAACTCCATACTCTCCTTCGGCTTCCAGACTCGCGCTGCATAACCCCGGATCTGCCCGTAGAAAGGCTTGTTGCCCAAGACATACAGGACGAGGGTATTCTCCCAGTAAGCTGTCACCTGCTGGATCTCCTCCGTAGGAAACACAGCCCGGTAACCCCTCCCAACCTTGAGCGGCGGGACGTACTCCATCGATGTGGGAGATTTCGGCCCCACCGGTTTGCAGATCTCGGCCCAGGACCGTTCAGCAGGCCGTGGGGACGTCCCAATAGGCCTCTGGGCACTCACCGGACGGGAAGTCCCAGGTCCCTGAACATCCAGATCCACTACCTTACTCTTCCCCTTAGCCGCCGCGGTCGCCTTTGGCCGCCAACCCATCGATCGCCCAGCAGACACCCCCGGACCCCGGCTAGGCCGAGACCCTGCTCTGTTCAGGCGATTTTCGGGATGGCGATCCCGAATCTGACCCTGTCCGCCACCCGTCTTCCCCCCGGTCTTCGACACACGACGGCGCGTAACCGTCGTCCATCCTCCTCCCTCCGACTGACTCTCCAGAGATCCGGACCCCGCTCCGAATTCAAAGTTCGGATCCAATGCACTCGACCTCCTACCCGTGAGGTCCGACCCCTTCCCCGTAGAGCCCGACCCCCCCTCCGCCTGGGGGGGTCGTCGACACCACCGGGGGGTCCATCCGACCCCCCCCCTGTGCTCCCGCCCCCCCTCCGGCCGCCGGGGGGGTACTGTCGCGCGCCGCGCGCGTGAGGGGGTCCGCCTGACCCCCCCGTTCTGGCTCCCGCCCCCCCCCCCCCCCAGCGCCAGGAGGGGGGCCGCTCTGCTTGCCCGTGGCTCGCCTACCGCCGGCCAGGGGGTCCGGCGGTCGTGGGGGTGGCCTGTGGCCAAACCCTAGATCAGCGCCTCCATCGGGAGAACGATCGCCCGCTCCTCCAGCCATATATTATATATATATATATATATATATATATATATATATATATATATAGCCTTATTATGAAGAATCGTAACAAAGCAAGGTATGAGGGGATCAATTTTACATCATCTATATTGGTCAAGGAGATCGCTAGGAAGGTGAGGAATAGGGTGGAGAGGTTCAAGATTGCTTACAGCTCTGATGTATGATTTTTGAATCCTCCCTCTTTGGGGTGATTGGTTGGTGGGATATACTTTTGGTTTTGTGTTGTTCAGGCGTTTAGCTTACTAGAGAGCCTGGTTTGGGTTTTGTTAGGGATTGTAGGGTTTGTGCCACGAGTATCCCTCGTTGCATTGATTAATAAATGTCCTTTTCTTTATATATATATATATATATATATATATATATATATATATATATATATATATATATATCCAATGACCCTTTAGCCTAGTGGTAGTAGTGAGCATGCGGTCCGAGTGGTCAGGAAATCGATTTCCACTAGGGGGCGTTTGCCACAACTACCGGTTCCGAATATATATATATATATATATATATATATATATATATATATATATATATAGCCAATGACCCTCTAGCCTATATATATATGGCTGCATGCCTCACCACTACCACTAGGCTAGGGGTCATTGGCATATATATATATATACATATATATATATATATATATACATATATATATATATATATATATACATATATATATATATATATATATACATATATATATATATATTTGGTATGCTTTGACTTGGGTAACTCTTGGCGGTCATGGAGGTGATGCACCAATCGAGAGTCGATGTCATTGTCTGGTGTAGGGGCATGGTATCTCTCGAGAGAGGGTCCGCATACACCTTGTGACCAAAGAAGAGATGTCCAAGCTATTAGTTTTCTGGAGCCTTAGGGGGCGTTTGGTTCAAGTTTTTGAGGGTTGGGAATGGGATTTGAATTCCTTACCCATGTTTGGTAAGTTTAGGATTGGGAATGGGGAGGGAATAGGAGGGGGTTAGGTGGGAAAGCTATTCCCATGGATGTGGGAAAGCTATTCCCAAGTCCCCCATTGGGAATAGATTTGCTTTCCTAGGAATGATGTTTGACTATTTTGTTTGGACGGTTATACCCTCGCTTTATTTTCAAATTTTCAACTCTCATCCCAAACATGTGAATCATCATGAAATTAGTGAAAGGGTATTAAAGTAAAACTAAAATAAATGTAAAACTAAAATAAATCAAGATTCCTATCCATGTGTGAACCAAACATGAAAATGATTTTTTTTAAAATTTTGAACTACCTATTCCCAACCTAACCAAACAAGGGTATGGGAATGTTGAATTCCTTTCCCATGGGAAAGGAATTGAAAATCTATTCCTAGGAATCCAAAAACTTGATCCAAACGAGCCCTTAGTGCTTTGGGTATTCCCGTGGCGCTTGGTATGTTTTCCTGGAGGGCATTGATAGGGTATCGATGATACGCCTAGACGCCTTGTACGCTTTTTCTTCGTTCAGAATACACCATGACTAGAGGGCCATGGCTTGGTTCTGGACTGCAGGTCTTATCATTGATCATGGAAAATCTTAAGGCTTTATCATGATATATCACGAGCATTGTTCCCATTATCACGACCAGGGCTACTTGAGGCGTAATCTGGCACATTGATGTGTTTTCCACATATTTCCACAAGTGATAATGATCTACAAATATCAGATTAATGCTGAGTGTAAGCACTACATTTTACATAACATGTATATATTATGAATACTCTGGATCAATCACCAATATCATGGAGATTATTATTACTGTGGACATAATATTGTATCCTGGATATTCAATATCGCGCCGTTGTGCAGCGATTTGGTTCAGTGCAACATGTAGTGCTTACACTCAGCACATGTTGTATTACACCAGTCCAAGACATATCATTACTATATGGTTCTGAACACGTTGGCCGCTTGCACTTCACATCACCGTTATCACCGTTTTCTGTCTGTACCTAGTATCGTGGACTAGTTCTAGGATGTGGTTGTGGTTGCTCGAATCTTGCATAGCCAATTGATTTGATTGGTTCATAGATCATTGGAAATTTCCACGGCTCAAGGTAGGGGCCTAGGGGTGAGTGTTCGGTTTATTAAGTTCCGAACCAAAAAGTTAAAATCAAATAAACCGGAATTTTAAAAATCCAAAATCGAAACCGAATCAAAATTAGTCATAACTGAAATCAAACAGATAAACGATTTGGTTTATTCAGTTTATTCGATTGGACTATTTGTATTGTTTAATGGGCCACACCCAAAGATGGGATTGGGGTTAAATTATATTAAAATTTTGGAATTTTTATACATTTGTTTGTTGTATTTCAAAGTTGGGTTCAAAGTTGGACTTGTTGTTAAATTATCAAAGTTTGGCTTTAAAAGACATACATAGAATTATTGTTTTCAAAATATACACATTTTTAATAATAAAATATGCATAAAATTAAGAATATTTAGTAATTGCACAAGTTTTATTTGATTTTGAGTTTTGAACTGAAACTGAAACCAATAAGAAATTTTAGTATTTGATAAAATTGAACCGATTTTTTTTTTCAAATCGAATCGAAACTCTGATTTGGTTCGGTCCGATTCTCGGTACAAACAGAATAGTGCTTACCCCTAACTCAGGGAGCTCGACATGTAAATAGTAGGATTAACCACTACTTATATCACCTAGTATAATGGGTAGGGATGATTCCAAATATCATACAACCTCGTTGGCCAGGGTTTCAGACCGTGACCTTCCGCCGTGTGTGGCACGTGTTCTGTATTTATGGTATATTATAATATGTTTATATATTTATATCTTTGTGTGGCGTTGACATGAGTGGAGTCGCATGTCTTCGTGACGGTGTGGAGGCGTAGTTACTGTTTCAGAGTAGGGTTGCGTTTCTTGTCCTTGTTTGGTATAGGGATGCAGTTTTGCGCTAGAGTCGGTCTACGGATTCTCGTGTCTCGGCATTGGCAAGGGTGGAGATGTATGCCCCTGTATCGGTGTAGAGTTGCAGTACTGCTTTGGAGTAGGATTTGTTCCTTGTCTTTGTTTGGTAGAGGAACGTAGTTTTGCGCTGAAGACGGTCTGCGGATGCTCTTGCCCTAGGCTTAGTGGCTCCGCAAGGCGGCCTACAAGACCGACTATGTTGTATTATTATATTTTATTATTTATTGTTATATTTTATTATTCATAGTTCCTTGCATTGTTACTGGTCCACCCTGATACTCTGCACCGCATGATCATGAAGGAATTCTCAGTTCATTAGTAATCAGGGTAATAATCTAGGTAGCTCAACTATAGCAACCCTAGGGTAATAACCTTGCATTGTTACACTGGTCCGCTTTGGTTCTCTCTCTCTCTCTCTCTCTCTCTCTCTCTCTCTCTCTCTCTCTCTATATATATATATATATATATATATATATATATATTGAAGCAGTGGTTAATTGTGGTGAATTCGTCTCCACTGGGACTCGAACTCCGACCACTTGGGCCGCATGCATCTCTCTTAACCACTAGACTATATATATATATATATATATATATATATATATATATATATATATATATATATGTTTTCGATTTTCGGAGGAGGAAGTTAATTTTTTAAAAGAAAATTTTGGTCAAATTTTTAAAGGCACAAAAATTATAAATGTACTTGAAATTTGTAAAAGAAAATATATATTTTGACAAATTTCTAGAAAATGGGGCAATCACTAAAACCAATCCTCATTGGGTCTGTCATTGTCTACTTGGATTGAGTCTAAAGAGAGTTAAAGTTACAAGAAGCTAAATGAGGGGAAAAAGCCTCTGATTGGTTTGAGGATGGAAGTTTATGAGGGAGAGTCATAGAGTGTTGAGTGAGAAAAAGTTCAACCTTGTTTTGTCCATTTTTTCCAACCTCCAAATTGGAATGTTAACAAGGGAAAGTAAGGGCTTGTTGTTTGACAAATCATAAATATCCCTTGTTTTGACAAGTTATAATTAATAACCCAATCAAATCTAATTTTATGCCACATGTAATTAGGGTATTTTTAATAATTATTGAATTTTTATTAATCCTCTTCCCACTCAAAACCTCTAATCCAAACAAGAGTTATTAAACACACCCACTTAACTCTCCCTCCAATCCAAGCAAGGTTATATCATATATGTAATGACTCCCCTTCTCCCCACTTAACTTCCCTTCGTTTAATAACCCCACTTAACTTCGCTTATTTTTTCCCCTCAATCCAAGCAGAGCCTGAATGTAGGTGATCCAAACCCAATACCTATGTTTGGGCGATAAACACTTATACTACTTCAACAAGCTCAGTGCACACTGCTATTTTAATTTATTTAAAAAATACATAATGTTTATTATCATAAAACATAAGTTATAATGCACTTATTATTGGTAATTTCTAAAGGCACTCCACATTTTACTCCAGGACAGCCCAGTCTTGTTGGCAGTCCTAACATAAAGTAGAACTGCCAACAAGTTGGCAGTCCGAAAGAATTTGAATATTAAGATAGACTGTCAACAAAGTTGGCAGTCCTCCTTCATGTTAGGACTGTGAACTTTGTTAGTAGTTCTAATGGGCTGCCCTGGAGTATAATGTGGAGTGCCTTTAAAAATTACCTTTTTTTTCTAAGTTTATTAATAATGATACAAAATCACTATAAAAAGTGTCCAACACGTATTCGGAATCCGGTACATGTCTAAATTAGGAGTGTCTTTGTCCGCTTTCAAATAAAAATATGAGGACACGAAAAAATGAGTGTCATATCGGTGTCCTACACGAGACACATTACTAAGATGTGAATATCCGTGCTACATAAACCTGTACACTCAAACAGACCCACTAATGGTAACAAATTGCTTCAATCTTACTACTCTAGCCACTTACTACTCCTTTAACCGGCCATAACCAGAACATAGGAAAAGTTGGATATAAGAACCAATGTTCTCAACAGTATCATTTAAGATATAGTCAGATAAAAATAAACAAGTATGAGATTTGTGAAATATTGCTCACCCAGTCAAGCAACATGAGATCACCACCATTAGCATGCCGAGCAAGATCAAAGGCTCTCTTTCCACTAATGAGCTCCAAAAGCACGATTCCATACCCAAAAACATCAGTTTTCTCAGAACATTTTCCTGTTGAATAGTACTCTGGATCCATGTAACCAAGAGTTCCACAGACATCGGTAGTTACATGGGCATCCTTGCAGTCAATAAGTAAGGCCAGTCCGAAGTCCCCCAAAGCTGCCTCGAACTCTTCATCCAATAAGATATTTGAAGATTTGACATCCCGATGGATAATCTTAGGATCACAATGATCATGCAAGCAAGAAAGCCCTCTTGCAGATCCCAATGCAATCCGTCTGCGAGTAGGCCAATCCAGTGGTGGTTCAGTCGGCAGGCGTTCTTCAAATAACCATCAGAAATTGCAAACCATCTCAGAGGATTCTAAAACGTAAAAATGAGGGCAAAGACAAAACAATAGTGTAGGTAGATATCATCATTTAACTGTAAGTCTATAACTAAAATATAACGCATAAAAGTTTAAATAACAAGTGAACAAACTTCTGTTCAGAGTGTTTCAGAAGTATGAGATTTCCGGTTGATTAATAGGGTATAAAGTTTGGTTTGATCTCGGGCCTAGACCCATCCGTCTCAATAGAGTTAATACTACGTAGTAAACCCCCATTTTCATGGATAAGGCTCAGATGAAGTTGATGACGATAAGTCTGATTCAAATAGACCAGCCAATGATGACACATGCAAGAACTCAAAATATGAATGGATACAATACAAGGCAGGGCAGCAACTTTGGGAAATCCTGCCTAGAATTCAGAAAAGCACCCAAACTAGGTACCAAGAAGTAACTCATCGAGTTCAACCAAGCAAGATCAACATGTTGAATCCATCCAACCAGAGCCTATTTTTATGTGTCCAAGATGATTGAGGTACTCAGCTTGGCTTAAGGACCTAACGTTGGCCTCTAACATGATGTAAACCCCGAGTTGCAGCACTAAGATGGTAGACAATGCAATATTAAAAAATGATGTATAATACCTCTTAAATGTGATGCAACACTTCCGTTAGCCATGTAAGGATAGACAAGTAATAGCTCAGTCGGTGTCATACAAAATCCACGAAGTTTTAGTAGGTTCCGGTGCACAGCATTGCTAACCATCTCAATTTCTGTCTGAAATTGAAGCTCTCCTCCTGGAGAACGCTCTGCTCCATGTCTCCTTACTGCCACAAGAGAACCATCTGCAAGTCGTCCTTTATACATTTCCCCAAAGCCACCTCTGCGCAGAATGTTTTTATGGCTGAAGCTATCAGTTGCAACTTGAAGTTCTCGCAGAGAAAACATTTTAAGCTGGCCCAAATGAACTTCAGGATCCTCCTCAGCTGCCCAGGAAAAGCACAAGAATGTTTAATCATTAATGTTAAATGTCACAATCCATCTATCAATTACCCACCCAAATACTAACCAGGCACATCGAAGAAATATATCAGAAACTATGTTACATATTTACCCTCTTCTAAAAAAATGAAACCAGCAGCGGCTGCGGGCTCCAAAGGCGATTTGGGGATTAGGGTTCCGACATGGGATCCTGGCATCCGGGTGGAAGGGAATCGAGAGGAACAAGGCAGCTAATGGAGTCATTATCTCTAGGCAGAGGGTAGATGTTCGAGGGACTAGGGAGACGGGATAGTTCAGGAGCGGGATGCGAGGAAGGGGAAGGCCTTGTGTGGACAGGAACAAGGCAGATCCTCAAGAGCAGGCCTTCGGGCCGGGTTGTGGGCCTACGGACGGAGTTTGTGTCCTTTGAAGCTGAGTTGTAACCTACGGGCCGGGATTGTACAAACTTCGGGATAGTTAATGTAGTGATTGTGTTAGAGTCATATCCACCGTGGATGATCCTAACGGATTGAACGTGTAAACTGGCTTTAATTAATAGAATTACCGTGTTTAATATATATATATATATATATTGGAACCAGGTAAATTGTTTCTGGAATCGCTCCCACTGGGATTCGACCGCATGCATGTCACTTAACCACTAGGCTAGAGGTCATTTGTGTATATATATATATACAGAAATGCAAATGACTTCTAGCCTAGTGGTTAAGAGAGATACATGTGACCCGAGTGGTCAGGAGATCGATTCCCGGTGGGAGCGTTCCCCACAATTACCTTCTTTCAATATATATATATATATATATATATATATATATATATATATATATATACACAGAAATGCTCCAAAACCAACCGGCTGGTTTTGTATTATAGAACCACCCTATATTTTATGTATTGTATTGGAATTTAGTGGTTGAAATTAAAAGGTGTAGATTCCACCACCTTTTTAAGTCATTTAATCTCAACCATGCAATTCCAATCCAACGTGTATCACATAGGTCGGCTTCATAATACAAAACCAGTCGGTTGGTTCTAGAGCACTCCTCTCTCTCTCTCTCTCTCTCTCTCTCTCTCTCTCTATATATATATATATATATATATATATATATATATATAAGGTTTGGAGACATAAGTAGCCAGCCCATTTCAAATGGTAAACGCCAAATGGTGCTTTCACAATCGTTTGACTTTTGTCATTTCAGCCATTTCTCTATGGTGAAAACAGCAAAAGGTGGGAACCAAACATATTCTATTTGTTGTTTCGGCCTTCCGCCAAGACACTTACCGAAACAACAAACACTTCAAACGGAACCAAGCTAGCCTTCAAAAACTCCCTAACTCTAGCATAGACTCACCAACTCTAACAAGGACAAACAAGAACATAAATATAGAAATTGTATAATGGCTCTATTCTTAACAGATATAAAATGATTGAACCAGATTTGAGCTTCACACAATTCAGTTTTTCACCAAATTTGGATGGTTAGTATAGCTCTCACGTTCTAGAAGGTTGTCAGCTTCTGATCTGAGCTGCAGCCCCAAGACTTCATCAGTATGAAAATGATGGTAAATACCTCTTAATTGATGTGCGCGACTCCTATTAGCCATATATGGGTAGACTATAAGCCGTTCAGTAGGTGCCATGCAGAACCCTTGTAGAATAAGAAGATTCTTGTGTTTCAAGCTAGTAAGTTGTTTCTCAAATTGTGATTCCGTTCCTCTATGGGCATCTTTTAGTCTATTCACCGCCACCAGTGAACCATCTGCAAGTTGTCCTTTGTAAACAATCCCAAAGTAGCCTCTTCCCAATTTGTTCTTTCGACTGAAGTTATCAGTAGCAACTTGGAGCTCCCGCAGAGAAAACCTTCTAAGCACACCTGAATGAGTTTCCAGAAGATATTCCTCTACACAAGAAAAAAGTTGCACAGCTTACCAATGTAATCAATCGTTATGAGCAATATACCTATGTACTAAACCAAATACGAACCAGGTACATTACGGAGGCGTGGTTTACGACGCAACCAAGCGAATCTAGTTTCAGGTACAACTAACTGCAACGCAAAATGCCCACCATATCCTCCAGCAATTTCCTCTTTGCTAGATACACTGTTTTCTGTTGAAATGAAGACAATAGGGACCTTAGTATTACAGAAGGGAATCATTGTCCATCTTGTAGAGCTGGCGAACAAAGGAGATATCCCAAGAGCAGAGTAAGCAGTTCAATGAGAACTTTATATCACAATGGTGTACATATCCTTATTGTGTCTTTATTGGGTCAGATTGATGAGTCTTCCTCGCAGAAGGGGAAGACAATAGCAATCTATTAGCACGAATACAAATAATTGGTGTCGGTATCCGTATGGTATGTACCCGTATCCGTGTTGGTATTCGTACACCATAGGTGACTACTAATTGTACCTATCTGAAACTGGGCATACCCGGATCCATATTGTGTCCTTATTTGTACTTGTGTTCGTATTCGTGCAACATAGATAACAATTATTGGGATGACGACGAGTGATAGACCTTGTGGCCGTATTATCTATAGACTGTTTGTTGCTTTGTCCTATCATTTTGTTGCTCTGGATTACTAATATGTTTGTTTGTTTATTTATTTGTAGCTTTTTCATCAACTCTATGGAGTTAACTACTTATTATGTATTTACTTTATGAATATTGGAAATTCTATCTATATTTTTGTGATTCTTTTTTTCCCATTGTTGTTAGGAAATAATCTTTGTAGCTATACCTGGTTTATCCTCCTCGAAACAATCCTCCGCAGATACAAAAGAGTCTCCAGCGTCGCCTATTATAATAAGTGTAATCAAATTAACAATTACAATAACATACGTGAAGAAATTAATAACTAATATTCAAATTGACATGTAGAAATAAGAAAGGATCAACATTAAGTTTCTAGAAATAAGAAAGGAGTACTTGAGAAGGAGGGGAGACGCGAGGAGAAAGCAGAGGAAGAGGAGGTCACGGAGCTGGGGCTGCGAGGCCGGCGAGGAGAAGGGTGCCAGTCGAACTTAGGCTTCCGCTCCATAGCTTCTCTGTGACCACATCACCTCTACAAAGAGGAGGGGAGGAAGGGGAAGGGGAAGGGGAAGGAGAAGGAGAAGGGTGGTGGGGTGGTGGGGTGGTGGGTGTGGACTTCCAAGACTTCTCACTCGTTTTCTCTCACTTATTTTGACCATTCTAGCCTTCCTTTCCAAGTTTGTTTTCCAGGGATGAGATGTGCTTCTAGGCATTAAATTTCATAAAATTTGCTCCAAAGTATCCAAGTTTTACAAATTTTACGTGAGGGTAACATGTTTACCAAAATTTTAAATAAAGAAATTTTCCGAGAGACCAACTGACAGAAACACGTCCATTTTTTGTCAAACAGTCTGACAAAAATTGTGCATCTTCAGCTGGATTTGTGCCAGTTTGGCAGGGGTAGGGGATTGGGGCATTGGGTTGGGGGTGGGTTGGGGGTATGGGAGAGGGGATGAGAGTGAATGGATGGGGTAGGTTTATAGAAAGGTTTGGTGTTTAGGTTTATGAGAAAGTGTGGGGTTGTTTGGCAATGGGGTTGTTTGGTAGTGAGTTGAGGTAGAATCCATGGAAGGTGGTGTGTAAGATTATAAGAGGAAACTTCGTTACTCCATAAGAAGAGAAGAAGAGATGCAGAAGAGGAGAAAAGAAGACAGCAAGGAAGCAGAACAAAGTAGAGAGAAAAAAGTTTACAAGAGGTTTGATTCTGATTTTTTTTTGTTCGTGTTTATTATCTTAGAATTTTGTATTGCTAACAGATGGATCGTCAAAACGACGGACGTATTCCGGGAGTACCCACCACAGACTTGATTATCCTGTAACGTGAGTCGCATATCTCAAAGCTAATATTTTCTGGAAATGTATACTAAATTTTAATAAAAAATAATTATTATGCATATTTTTGTTATTGTGTAGTAATAATGATCATTATGTAGTAACTAATTTATTTTATATAGTTATATGATTATCCTAACAATATACGAGTGCGAGAGCATGGGACATGGCATTATGAACACACTTCGGATGTTGAAATTTGACTAGCGAACAAGAGGCTATGGTGGTTATATTTGGATTTAAATACATTGACGAGATAAGTTTTCTACGTCATGATAGAGATTTGATTTTCAGTCTAGTGGAGCGTTGGTGGCCTGGACGAAATACATTCCATCTACCAGTTGGAGAAATGACTATTATTCTAGCTGATGCAGCAAATATTGTAGGATTACCTATTAGGGTGAACCTATAATATTTGATGAGTTATTTTCTGCTGATACTGTAATTATAGAGTATCTAGGTGTGGAGCCACAAAAATTAAAAGGCAAAAGTTTAATCACGTTTTCGTGGCTTCGTTGCAATTTTATACACCTAGATCGCTTTGATGATGACGAAGAGGTATATGTTGATGAGAATCAGGTATGTATAACCGATAATGTTAATATTTATGTCATATCGTATATACTATTAGTTTAACACCTATTAATTTTTTACAATTTTTTGTCATCCGTTAGGTCATTTCTTACACAAGGGCCTACTTACTCGGCTTAATAAGTGTAGTTGTCTTTCCGGACTCACCATATATAATAAACTTGCATTATCTACCATTTTTGACAGATTTGACATCACCTACATGTCACGCATGGGGAGCATCAATGTTGGAATATCTATACAACTCCATGTCAGATTTGTACGCGTGCTGCTAGATGATAATATTATGATAAATTTAAATGGATGTGTGACTTTAATACAGGTAAAAAATTATTGTTCATTTTATATAAAGTTACAATTTGTAAACTTATATCAAGTTATTCTTTTCTTTAATAGGTCTGGTCCTACGAACATTTTTCTATCGGTAGACCAGTGACTGGTATTGATTCCGATGCTGGTAAATTTCTGGTAGCTTTATGATGGACTACAGCTGCAGTATATCCAGCACATTGTGTTCACTCGAGTGACTTCATTTATCGGGGGCAATTTGATATGCTAAAGTATACAGAGGTAAAATATATTAATTATTCAGTTATTTTTTCAACATTTATTATGGTTATATTACTTATTATTTTCTCGACATTAAATAGGTTACATGGCTACCTTATGCGCATGAGCAATATCAATATGCTCCTGAAATACAAAGAACAGCCTATAACTTGAGTCTCCATAGGTTTTATATAATATACCATGGAGACATCATGCTTCATCCCATTGATCGTGTTTTACGACAATTCTGGATGAAATATATTATTCCAGATGATCCACCATGTTTGAATCGTGGTAGAGACAGTGCAGTTGTAAGAGCTAGAAATATGATTCATGGGTGAAATTCTAGATTTGACACACATGGTGTGGCACATCTATCTCAGCCGATGGTAGATTTAGAAGATGGTTAGTTTTTATATCATATTTGAATAAAATCATTATAAAATTATATGATCGTATTTGTTGAATTGGTGCAACATTTGGAAATAATGCTTATAGATCTTGGTGGGGAGCTCCTCATATAAGTAACAAATTCTAATATTGTGAGGAGCCTCGATTCCAACCACGAGCTATAGATGATTCCAGCCTGCGTGAATTTTATCACCATATGATTGGGATGGTACATATTACTTTAATATAATCTTTATGTTTATATTACTTATTTATAATTTGTCAAGTCTTATATTTCTGGCTCCAATTATTAAACAAGCAATCAAAAATCCAAATCCTGAAATATGGAGAACAAAATTAAATAAAATTTGCAATTATATGCAACCAGACCCGGCTCCCCCGAACCCTTTAATATATATCCCTAAAGATTATCTTGTAGGCATTGTTGGGCAGCGGCATGCACGTCCACGAAGGAATAGACACAACGTCATGCAACCTCAAGCCCTCCTTGATAGCCCACCTCAACATGCTTACGAGGTCCCGCCTCAGCAGGCTGGCGAGGGGACTTCTCATTGGGCTGGTGAGGGGACTTCTCAATGGGCCGACGAGGAGACTTCTCAATGGGGTGCCCAAGGGACTTCTCAATAGGATGGCGTGGAGACTTCTCAATTATTTGCTCAGGGGACTTCTCAATGTTGTTGAACAACCTTTATTTAGTAAAAATGTTATTTCATATAATATCAATATTGATTTATATTACAACTTTCCATGGGATGTCATCATATTCTAAGAAAATACAACTTTTTCAAAAATTGTAACTCAACAATAGAAACAACCGACTACAATTCTCTTGGTTGGTTAGTGTTAGTCCCGGGGCTTGATCAAAGATGGTAGACTCGATGTCGAGATCAGAGGTTCAACAAACGTTCATCTTCTGATAATTCTCGAGATCCAAGAGGAACACTATAATATGAATCTGATTACAAAAGCAACAGCAATCAGAAAATAAATCTCACGTTCTTACTCGCAATCGCAGTTGCAGACGGACAGAACTGAGTTCAGAAAATAAATCTCACGTTCTTCCTTGCAATCGCAGTTGCAGACGGACAGAACTGAGTTACAACTCAGATGAAGGAGAAGAAAGAAGAAAGAAGAAAGGTTCTTGCTGGGGTGATTAAGATCACCGTTGCTCAAAGCAAGATTCGCCCCATCACGATCTGCTTCCAGGAACCAGCAAGTTCACGAAGAACTTCTGGAACGCTCGTAAGTTAAAATTTGAGACTTGAACGGGCTTTTTGGACTTTACGAACTCCCTTAACTCTCTTCTTGGTGCATCTTTCAAAGGAGGCCAAGGGGCTCTATTTATAGAGTGGAGTGAGACTTCACCTCTTCTCCTATCCGATGTGGGACTAAAATACCAATACTCAAAAATAGAGTTTGATATTTTAGATCATCACACAATCAGTATAGAAGTGTGACAGTCCACGCCTACCCCCCGAACACTCCCTTGCATGCACGAGACATCCTGGAGTTCGCGTTCGAGTCCGAGTCCGCACAACAAAAATCAACTTACTTCTTTATTAAAATTAATCATTTTTTCTTCTAGGAAAATACTCCCACATGGCACACACTTGTGCCCCACTACACCTCATGTGCACACCTCAACACAAGCAATACATTATATTGAGATACTAACCATTTGGTGTAGCCGATGTGGGACTATCTTTCATAGTCCAAAGACAAAAATACCAACAATCCCCTACATATCTCAATATATGGGTTGAGCATTCCCTACAGTGACTGCCCATCATGCATTAGGAGAGATGTCGCTACGACTTCAATCTTCCCGCATAGGTTAAATAACAGCATGATACAAGAATGAACTAAGCCTTGAATTCTGTACCATAACTGTAATTCTTCCTACTCACATAATGACATCAACTGTGCTTCTGGCTGCACATTAAAGGCCTTGTGCCAGCCTGGTTTCAGTATATAATTTTTGGGCGTCTACAAGTTTACCCTCAAGAGACGGCCTGATATCTCTGTCCATACACTCTAGGTGAGTTCTTTATAAAGAGTCATGGCATGAAGCATTGCGCTCCTTTGCGGTGCTACGCCGCTAAAACATGGCTTAAAGCCGAGGCTTTATCCCACCTGGGTACCTCATCGTAGTGTCATACTACTGTAGCATGAGGTCACAAGCCTCTTTGTAGTGCCAAACTACCCAGCATGAAGCCTTGCGCTTCCGTGCGGTGTTACGCCGCTATGACATGGCTCGCGAAGCCGAGGCTTTACTGTCACCCCCAGTTTTCAGAAACATGGGTATTTTTGTCATTTTGCATTTTTGAAAATTTTTGAAATTTATTTTATTATTTATGATATTATTTTGGGGTTGAAATTTATTTTATTATTTATGATATTGTTTTGGGGTTCTTTGAGTCGGGTTCGAATTTCAACTCAATTCGACTTGAAACGGGGAACCGGGGGGAGGGGTAGTTTGACTCTAGTGGGACCTACACACTAGTTAGGCATTGCCCACATGATATTAATTTTAGTCCACATGATATTAATTTTAGTTAGTAGTTAGACTAATTATTTATGGATAGGTTTAGTTTAATTAAAGAATTAAAACTAGACTAAATTGACCTCAATATTTAACCCATTTCTAATTTAAATCAAATAGATTAGTGGAGGCATTTTGGACTTTTCTAATGGGAGCACCTCACCCTTTTGGACAGCCACCTATGGGGGGGATAAGGAGTGAGTCACTTCTTCATTCATTTGTTTTCATCCACTTTCTCTCTCTTGTTCTTCCCCAAATTAATTTAGAGAGGAACCTCCATTGATTTTATTTCCAAATCAACCCCTTCTTCCACCAAATCTTCTTCATTTCTCTTCTACTCCATGGTTAGAAGGTGCTAGCCAAGTTTGGGAGGATTCGGAGCTCGTTCGTGTCCTTTTGGAATCTCTACGTGTCGGTGTCGTGTCGGAAGGCTTTTCCTTTGAATCTCTCTCCCGGAAGGTATAATCTCTCCTCTAATCCACCCCTATATGCATATAGGAATATTTTGAACCCATAGGAAAGACCCACATGGTTGTATCTCCATTTGTGTCCATTTCGTGTCCATTTGGAGGCCATAGGAGTGTCCTTTGTGTTGTGGTTGTGTCATAGTGGGAAAAACCCCTATTTTGGACACTTGTATGCATATATATTGTAGGAATGATTAATTAGTGTTTTAATCTCATATTTATATTTTTAGAGAGTTTTTCCTAATGTGTTCTTTATAGTACCATATTGTATCATATTCATTTTATATTTAGATTTGTGTGTCTCTTTATATATATATATATATATATATATATATATATATATATATATATATATATAGGTGTGTGTGGTTCGTGCATATATATATTTATTTGTGTGTGTGGTTAGATGGTTAGAGAGTGGATTGATCTTAGTTAGGATGGTTAGAATAAGTTTTATTTAGATAGCTATGTTGGTATCCAAGTATTTTGGCCTACATGTATTTTTTGTCCAAACAACCCAAATTCGTCATAATTTTTATCCACGTTTTTAGTAGCTAGAGCAACTTAGAAATGCCATAACTTTTAGCTCAGAACTCCAATTAACCTCCCGTTTTTTTAAAGAACCATATCGAAGTTAGCTTTCCAAATATATATATTAATAGGCCAAATTCATTCTAGAATTTCTGTAGAATTGTTTGAGTGTCAGCTGTATGAAAGACGAACGCGTTTCGGTGTTTTCGCGATTCCGGGAGCTACCGGACACGAAAATGCGATCCGTTTGAAGTTTCGGAAAGCTAACAGGAAGATATACAACATACTTTAATTCTAGAATTTAGTGAAGGCCCAATTGGTACAGTATTGATTTTAAGTAGAAGAGTGACTATGCGACGTAGGCATTTTGTGTAACCTATGAGCCTAGTATGGATATCATGTGAATGTAGGTACCATAGGTTGTCAAGAATATGTATGATATTGTACATATATATATATATATATATATATATATATATATATATATATATATATATATATATATTATTGTTATGTAATATATGTTAGTATAGTGTGTGTGTTTGAATGAGATAAGGATGTGTGTGGTTAGTGGAAAGAAGTGAGATTGATAGAGGATATGTGCTAGTGTGTGTTTGATGTTGTATAGATGGTAGTGTAGTGTGTGTGGGTTGTGAAGATGAGAGAGTTGGGAGGATCATGCCATCCTATTTGACTTGAGGCTAGTGTAGATTGTTGAGTGATTTGTGTTTTGGTTGAGTGGTAGTGTGTTTGTATATAGATGTGTGTAGGTGTGTTAGAAGAGAATAGTGGTGGATTTGGTATATGTGTTTGTGTGTGTGTTAGTATTGGAGTGAAAAAAAATTTAAATGTTGTATGTATAGATATGTTAGTATGTTAGTGGTTATGTTAGAATCTATGTAGAGGTTAGAGATATCTTAGAAGTTAGATAGTGATATCTTGTATAAGTTAGATAATTAGTTGTGTTAGTCTATGTTATTGTTAGTTAGAGATGACATATGTTAGTTGGTTAGAGTTAGAGATGGATATATATACATATATGTTATAGTTAGATATTAGTTAGTAGATGTTAGTTGTGTTAGGTTTCTAAGTTAGAATAGATGGTTAGAAGTTATATGTTAGAGTTGGTTAGTATCTTGTATTAGAGGGTAAAAGTAGGAATTTGCGGTAAAGTCTAAGAAGGGGTTTTGATTGTTAAGATGGGGTTAGAAATAGGTTATCTTGGTAGGTAATGGTTAGATAAGGGTAGTTTAGTCTAGTTTTGACCCCAGTTGACCAAGAGTTGACTTTTTGACCAAAGTCAACTACGAGTCAACACTTTACCTAGAATTAACCCAAAACCAAACCAGAGTTGACCAGTTGACTAAAAGTCAACTGTTAGTCAACTTTTGCCTAGTTTGACTTGGATTGACTTCCTGTGACCTTGTTTGTTCTAATTTGGCTCAGTATGACCTAGTTTGACTTAGACTTGCATTCATGACTTAAATTAGTTACTTTTTCAGTATAAAATCCTGTTTGACTCATAGTATCTTATTTTAGGTCTGTGATTATTCTGAGCATCTGTTCAACTTATCAGCTCAGGACCACAGGCGAGTACATTCACTGATAGTTTTCATTGTCTTGATATCTACTATATCCGATTCAGTTGTAGTGTCTTACTCGATTTTTAGTCACGATAGTTCACGGACTAGTATATGCTGGATCATGACATGGGATGTTGTTCCTAGATTCCATGGTATATTGGTACATATTCGGTCATATTTCCATGTATTGGTATAGACACCGATTTCTAAGGGGACTTGCTACCCTCTTATGGAATCCCGTGTCATGACGTGTCATGTCCAGATCCACTATACTATTCGGGAATGGAGGAATTATTAGGGGTTATGTGATCAAAGCCTCCTGTAACTATTTTGCTAGTGCCACCCTCACCTCACGTAGGGTGTAGCAGATACCCTATTGCCAGTTATCCAGGTTGGACGGCATGACTCTCCGTTGAGGAGACTGCGGATTGCCGGGACAAGTGGATAACTCTCCCTTGACTCCCTAGCCGATCACATATCGCTCTAATAGTTCAAATCATATTTTATATTTATTATCGCATCTTATTTTCAGTTCAGCTCTACTTTCTGTACTTTCTCACCATGCTATAATTTTATTTACTCACATGCTCTACATGCCTTTATACTGTACCTCGATTTGAGACTAAGTCCTGTTTGAAAGAAGGGTTACAACTCCGGTCCTTGTTTGGTTAAGGGTTGTAACTCGGCTTTCGAATGGTTCCCAAGTCGCCCTATATCTTTGTCTTGTATTTCATTATACTGTCTCTTATAGAATTTGTCAATTCATATGGAACTGTTGTTGGTGTTTGTACTTGCTCATTTTCCTGACAGGATACCGTTGACAAATTTTACAGATGTTTCTGAGGCAGGCTGCTCGACCTATTATGGGGTCGAGACAGATGGAGACTCAGGCCAGGGTTGTGGCCTGATAGTTTGGCCACTAGATTTTATACTCCCTGAGTAGTGTAGCTTAGTTAGGTTTGCCTGGCCTGCGAGCCAGCTAGTACTTTTAGACTGTAGTAGTTTATATATATTATGTGATCCTCTGGGTTGTTTGTGTATAGCTCTGGGCTTGTGTGGATCTTGGACTATTTCCTGTTTTCATCTATCATATTTCCATTTCGTGCTATCTACCTTAGTTTGCTTTATGATTGAGACTGTATTGCTATGTCACCTCCATTCGGAGTGTATATACTGTACAGTACCTTTATCTGTTTTAGTCGTAGTATTTATAGACCCTATATACAGCGTTCTACCGCCGATACTACGGCGTAGGTTGGACGTAACCACGTGCTCGTGCCCATCTTCAAGGTGCGGATCGTGACACGTTTTTGTGGTGGCCCATGCAGGTCAGAGTCGCAAATAGTGCGATCTCGTAATGGTGCTCGACTTAGAGTACTAATTACGAGCCTGCGACTAGGACGTAGGATCTAGGGTATGATAGGAGTTACTCAATCATATTTTAGGAAAATTTTGATCTTTTGATTACCATGACAACTCTTCTTGTATTTTAATTCAATTGTCCTTCTTTGATAATATCTTATCTTGTGCCATATTGATCTCTTGGGTTCAATTCATCTTCAGGATGATAGTGACTCATTCTCAGGCAGTAGCAGAGCAGTTAGCAGTTCCAATCTTTCGATCTCATTTTTGCATTTGCCTTCTTATAAACTGTCTTGAAATTCGATTTCATCTGTTCCTTGATCGTTTGATAAATTTGTTCTTGTGATGTGATTTTTCTTTTGAGATAAGTCGTATGGGCTAGGTCGTCTTGATTATGAGATTTTAGAATCCTCTAGGGTCATGCTGTCACGCCCCGATTCTGTCGAATCGATAATCGTCCCCCGGGCGTGATGCCGTGCGAACCTAATTTGCGATCGCACAAGGCATAGTCATAAGGCAATCCGAAACACGAGATCTAAGAGAGTACGCAGACAAATTGAATAACACATTAAGTAAAGGAAACTTTGATCTTTATTGATTATAAATATATGTTTACAGACTCCAGTACAAGACTCATGCCGCGCGGGCTACAACATGACTCGATTACAAAAGAGTGCCGATGAGATAGTCGTTCCATACATTGCACACATCCCTCAATATACACAAGTACTCCAATGACCTGGATGGAAGGGACGCTGAGCCATTTTCCTTGGACTGTTGAGAGTCTTCAAAAGTAGAGTCACGGACAAAGTCTTCGACGCACGGCCGAAGCTTCAAAAGTCACGAACGTCGCCGAGCTAGTTGGCGCGTCCTTCCTGGTTCGCGGGACCTGCAAAGAGCGAGGATCAGTACTATCACATGTACTGGCGAATGGCTAATTAAAATCCAAGCTCTGTATTTGATTCAAGAAGTTTCATACACATATTAGCTAGCTATTTCAATGATCTTTCTAACCATCCTGCTTGATTTGCGAGTTAACATGTTTTGAGGCAAGCATATGAAATTATATAACATTAGGCAACTATCATGAAAATCCCGTGGCACGTGCATTTGATAAGTAGTGCGAGGGTGTGAAGGCCACTGGCAATGTCAAGCCATCTCGGACTATAGCTGAGTTAGACGGCGACCCTTTCGCGTCGGGTAGCGAGCCCTGTGCGAAAGTTTCCGTATAACTCGCGCCGATGAAGGGATGGCGCTTGCTATACACTCGTTCCTCCCGGGCCGAATCGGTCCCTTGGCCTAGGTAACCGTTCGAGGAAACTACACCTTGTCGACAAGTTGTCCAATGACCGTTTTCCTTTGAGCTTAGCTGATTTACTCATTTAGCCGTATCGTTGCGATAAACGTTAATCGATTCATTCATTGTTTTGCATAGGCTAAGTGAATTTGTATAAGAAAACACATTTTCTATTTCCAATACCAACAGTTTGATAGCAAGTGTTTCATGGAGAGCCGTGCTACGATTCCTTTGATTTTGCACAATTATGACAAGCATTCATTTTACTTCACATTTTGAGTTTTGAAATAGAGGGACGAGGCGAAGGAGGTCAGCCACTCGCCTTAGGCTTGCTTCAAGCGAGCGACCGGTTGGCTGCACTGTCGTCGCCTACGCGATCACCTGCAATCGCATAAGCAACTGATTAGAACACTGTGTATTTCAAGGAATTTCGATATGAATGCGAGCTCGAAAACGCGTCACGAAAACCCATCGAAAATATTCACGAAAAGCGCATTCACGAAAACGAAAGCCAAAGCCAAATCAAGTGCGGCATGAAAACCAGAGCAACGGGAGGTCTCTCCCGACTCAGCCGCAGAGCCATCCTTGAGGCGCAACCCGCTGAATATGGGACTTGGTTCCGAAGAAGCCATTCCATAACGTGGAATGGATCTTAATTCAATCGTTCCCGTTCGATCGACTCGGCCGATTCCGACCTATCGGTCCCGACCGAATCGATAGAGACAGTGTTCCTTTCTCGTGTACCCCGTGGACGGAGACGGGGCACGATGTAGGGACGGGGCACTACACCATAACCAACTAATAAAAAGTTTCGTCCTCGAAACTTAAAGATGGAACCTACCTCTAAGAGAACAATGAAGGAAATTTTCCTTCATCTCCGATTCAAGCTCCCACGTCGACTCTTCGGCCGAGTGGTTCTTCCAAAGGACGCGGACGAGAGGGATCGCTCGATTTCGCAGCAACTTATCCTTGCGTTCTAGGATTTGAACTGGCTCTTCAACGTAGGATAAGTCTGACTTTAGCTCCAGCCGGCCAAAATCTACCACGTGGCTCGGGTCGTGCACGTACTTCCGCAGCTGAGAGACATGGAAGACGTTGTGTACACCTTCAAGCGCCGGCGTAGGGCAGATAGTCTCCAGCAAACTTGGCCAGTTTGTTGAATTCGGTCGCATATTGTCGCACAGTCATACTCCCTTGCCTCAGTTGCATAAATTCATTCCCTTCTCCTGTCGCACGGCTGCTGAAAGATATTCTGTCTCGAACGCACTTTTGAATGTAGTCCAGGAGATTGCCGCCGTCTCGTCTTCACATCGAATAGTCCGCTTCTGCACAGCCCACCAATCGTGCACGTTCATCCGAAGTAGAAGTTGAGCACAAGCGACTTTCTTCGAGTCCTCGACACCCAGAAGCTCGAACTTATCTTCCAACTCCTCCAACCAGTCGATCGCCACCGCGGGATCTTCTATGCCGTTGAAGGAAGTGCGGCAGCATTTTGTGAATTTTGACACGTCGAAGTTGGAACTTCTCGGTGCCGCAGGTGAGAGCACGGGCGCCTCTAGTTCGGCTTCGTTGGATCGAACCGCAGGCTGGGTCACGGCAGGCGTCATCGTTGAATTATTGTTATTGCCGACGACCGACTGAACGATTTGCTGGAGGGTATTTAGCTGCTGCTGCTAACTTAAATTGAGCCTCGAACCGATTTTCAAATTGGGTCTGACGAGCCTCCGCTTGCTGACGGTGGAGCTCGTTTTGACGTTGCTGCATCTCAAACATCTGCAGCATACGTTGCATCGGGTCGCCGGAAGGTCCGGCTACGGCAGGGGTCAATCCCGTTGGGTTGACGAAATGCTCGGGTCCAGAAGCACTCGAGCCGCTGGAAGCGCTCGTCTCGTCTTCCGCCTGAGCTCCCGCAACTGCAGGGAAAACTCTTGTGTGCGTTGTTGCCTCCCATATTACTATGGCATTTGTTATTAAAGTAAACAGCGCCGGTAGTAGTAGGAGGATACTCGGACTCCAAACGGAGGGCATGGTTGAGTGCCTCGCCCATGGTTTTGTACTCAGGCACCGAGACGTGGGACGGATAGTAGAGCGCAGGCCCACTTCGAATCGTCGAGCTCGGCTTACGGCGGTAGGCAGATGAAGGATCGAGTGGTCTGCACTTTCTGCCAAAAGGTGGGACACTTGATCAGCGAGTGCCGATTGAAGAATGGTGCGTGTCTCGGGTGCGGCCGAACTGACCATATCGTACGCGACTGCCCGGAGAAGTCAAACCAGCGCCCACGACAACACCATCAGAACCGAGGCCAGGCACCTCGGGCTCCCCCGACCGCGCAACAAAATGGCCAAGACCGTCGCCCCAATGCTCAGGGCCGCGTCTACGCCATGACTCGCGACGAAGCGTTCGCATCTGATACAGTCGTGACAGGTATACTGCAATTCAATAATAAACCTGCTCGTGTATTGTTTGATTCAGGTGCCACACATAGTTTTATATCGGCGGACTTTGCCGCGAGCACAAATTCTTCCTGACACCGCTAGGCCTCGACCTCACTGTTAACGTACCATCGGGTATGCCTCTACTTGCAAATTTGGTCTGCGGAGACGGAATCATCTGTATAGGTGGTCAAAAGATCAGTCTCGATGCAATAGTTCTAAATATTAAGGACTACGATATCATTCTGGGGATGGATTGGCTCGGTCCGTGCAACGCAACCATAGACTATGCTGAAAAGAGGGTTACATTCTGCATACCTGGAGTGCCTAAATTCTGCTACTCGTGTGGTGAGGTGTCGCCGACATGCATGGTGATCTCTGTGATATCTGCTCGACGGATGCTGCATTCCGGGTGCGAAGGCTACCTAGCTTCCGTTCGAGACATGCGACAGGATGGTGCAAACGCGGGTCAGACCGACGTTGTGGCAGAATTCCCCGATGTGTTCCGGGCGAGTTGTCCGGCATGCCGTCCGATCGAGAGATTGAGTTCACTATCGATATTCCCCGATACTCGACCGATCTCGAAAGCCCCATACAGAATGGCCCCTGCAGAACTTAAAGAACTCAAAGTGCAGTTACAAGAGTTGCTCGACAAGGGATTCATTCGACCTAGCATCTCGCCCTGGGGAGCACATGTGCTGTTTGTCAAGAAGAAGGACGGCTCTATGCATCTTTGTATCGACTACCGCGAGCTAAATAAAGCCACCGTCCGGAACAAACCCTCTGCCCCACATAGATGATCTGTTTGATCAGCTCCAAGGTGCCACGGTGTTCTCTAAAATTGATCTGCGCTCGGATTACCATCAACTCAAGATCAAGCCGGACGATGTGCCAAAGTCTGTCTTTCGCACTCGTTACGGCCATTACGAATTCCTGGTAATGCCGTTCGGCCGAACGAACGCCCCTGCCTTCATGGATTTGATGAATCGGGTGTTCCGACCATTCCTCGACAAGTTCGTAGTAGTTTTTATCGACGACATACTCGTCTACTCGAAGAATAAGCAGCAACACACTGAGCATCTACGGACCGTGCTTCAGACCCTTCGAGAAAATCAGCTGTATGCGAAGCGAAGCAAATGTGAATTTTGGCTGAGTAGCGTCGCATTCCTCGGACACATCATTTCCGCTGAAGGCATTACGGTCGACCCAAAGAAAGTTGAAGCCGTTGTCGATTGGAAGCGGCCAACGTCCGTCGGCGAGATTCGAAGTTTCCTTGGACTAGCGGGATACTACCGACGCTTCGTGAAAGACTTCGCGAAGATCGTATCGCCTCTGACTCGCCTCACCCAGAAAGGAGTTGCATTTGAATGGCTCAGCGTCCCTCCCATCCAGGTCATTGGAGTACTTGTGTATATTGAGGGATGTGTGCAATGTATGGAACGACTATCTCATCGGCACTCTTTTGTAATCGAGTCATGTTGTAGCCCGCGCGGCATGAGTCTTGTACTGGAGTCTGTAAACATATGTTTATAATCAATAAAGATCAAAGTTTCCTTTACTCAATGTGTTATTCAATTTGTCTGCGTACTCTCTTAGATCTCGTGTTTCGGATTGCCTTATGACTATGCCTTGTGCGATCGCAAATTAGGTTCGCAAGGCATCACGCCCGGGGGACGATTATCGATTCGACGGAATCGGGGCGTGACATAATGGTATCAGAGCACGGCTTTACGTCCTTGGCCTCCAGTGTCGAGTTCTAGTCTCAAACCGTTGGTCTCGTGTCGATGATGAGTTGTTCCATACGCTGAACCCAGGACGTTTTTCTGAAACTAACGAGAGTTGTCTTAATTTTCCCTGCAGTTGCGGGAGCTCAGGCGGAAGACGAGACGAGCGCTTCCAGCGGCTCGAGTGCTTCTGGACCCGAGCATTCCGTCAACCCAACAGGATTGACCCCTGCCGTAGCCAGACCTTCCGGCGACCCGATGCAACGTATGCTGCAGATGTTTGAGATGCAGCAACGTCAAAACGAGCTCCACCGTCAGCAAGCGGAGGCTCGTCAGACCCAATTTGAAAATCGGTTCGAGGCTCAATTCAAGTTGCAGCAGCAGCAGCTAAATACCCTCTAGCAAATCGTTCAGTCGGTCGTCGGCAATAACAACAATTCAACGATGACGCCTGCCGTGACCCAGCCTGCGGTTCGATCCAACAAAGCCGAACCAGAGGCGCCCGTGCTCTCACCTGCGGCACCGAGAAGTTCCAACTTCGACGTGTCAAAATTCACAAAAAGCTGCCGCACTTCCTTCAACGGCACAGAAGATCCCGCGGTGGCGATCGACTGGTTGGAGGAGTTGGAAGATAAGTTCGAGCTTCTGGGTGTCGAGGACTCGAAGAAAGTCGCTTGTGCTCAACTTCTACTTCGGATGAACGCGCACGATTGGTGGGCTGTGCAGAAGCGGACTATTCGACGTGAAGACGAGACGGCGACAATCTCCTGGACTACATTCAAAAGTGCGTTCGAGACAGAATATCTTTCAGCAGCCATGCGACAGGAGAAAGAGAATGGATTTATACAACTGAGGCAAGGGAGTATGACTGTGCGACAATATGCGGCCGAATTCAACAAACTGGCCAAGTTTGCTGGAGACTATCTGCCCTACCTCCGGCGCTTGAAGGTGTACACAACGTCTTCCATGTCTCTCTGCTGCGGAAGTACGTGCACGACCCGAGCCACGTGGTAGATTTTGGCCGGCTGGAGCTAAAGTCAGACTTATCCTACGTTGAAGAGCCAGTTCAAATCCTAGAACGCAAGGATAAGTTGCTGCGAAATCGAGCGATACCTCTCGTCCGCGTCCTTTGGAAGAACCACTCGGCCGAAGAGTCGACGTGGGAGCTTGAATCGGAGATGAAGGAAAAATTTCCTTCATTGTTCTCTTAGAGGTAGGTTCCATCTTTAAGTTTCGAGGACGAAACTTTTTATTAGTTGGTTATGGTGTAGTGCCCCGTCCCTACATCGTGCCCCGTCTCCGTCCACGGGGTGCGCGAGAAAGGAACACTGTCGCTATCGATTCGGTCGGGACACGATAGGTCGGAATCTGCCGAGTCGATCGAACGGGAACGGTTGAATTAAGATCCATTCCACATTATGGAATGGCTTCTTCGGAACCAAGTCCCATATTCAGCGGGTTGTGCCTCGAGGATAGGCTCTGCAGCTGAGTCGGGAGAGACCTTCCGTTGCTCTGGTTTTCATGCCGCACTTGATTTGGCTTTGGCTTTCATTTTCGTGAATGCGCTTTTCGTGAATGTTTTCGATGGATTTTCGTGACGCGTTTTCGAGCTCGCATTCCTATCAAAATTCCTTGAAATACACAGTGTCTAATCAGTTGCTTATGCGATTGCAGGTGATCGCGTAGGCGACGACAGCGCAGCCAACCGGTCGCTCGCTTGAAGCAAGCCTAAGGCGAGTGGCTGACCTCCTTCGCCTCGTCCCTCTATTTTAAAACTCAAAATGTGAAGTAAAATGAATGCTTGTCATAATTGTGCAAAATCAAAAGAATCGTAGCACGGCTCTCCATGAAACACTTGCTATCAAACTGTTGGTATTGGAAATGGAAAATGTGTTTTCTTATGCAAATTCACTTAGCCTATGCAAAACAATGAATGAATCGATTAACGTTTATCGCAACGTTAATCGTCCTCCGATTCCGTCGAATAGATAATCGTCCCCCGGGCGTGATGTCGTGCGAACCTAATTTGTGATCGCACAAGGCATAGTCATAAGGCAATCCGAAACACAAGATCTAAGAGAGTACGCAGACAAATTGAATAACACATTGAGTAAAGGAAACTTTGATCTTTATTGATTATAAACATATGTTTACAGACTCCAGTACAAGACTCATGTCGTGCGGGCTACAACATGACTCGATTACAAAAGAGTGCCGATGAGATAGTCGTTCCATACATTGCACACATCTCTCAATATACACAAGTACTCCAATGACCTGGATGGGAGGGACGCTGAGCCATTTTCCTTGGACTGTTGAGAGTCTTCAAAAGTAGAGTCACGGACAAAGTCTTCGACGCACGGCCGAAGCTTCAAAAGTCACGAACGTCGCCGAGCTAGTTGGCGCGTCCTTCCTGGTTCGCGGGACCTGCAAATAGCGAGGATCAGTACTATCACATGTACTGGCGAATGGCTAATTAAAATCTAAGCTCTGTATTTGATTCAAGAAGTTTTATACACATATTAGCTAGCTATTTCAATGATCTTTCTAACCATCCTGCTTGATTTGCGAGTTAACATATTTTGAGGCAAGCATATGAAATTATATAATTAGGCAACTATCATGAAAATCCCGTGGCACGTGCATTTGATAAGTAGTGCGAGGGTGTGAAGGCCACTGGCAATGTCAAGCCATCTCGGACTATAGCTGAGTTAGACGGCGACCCTTTCGCGTCGGGTAGCGAGCCCTGTGCGAAAGTTTCCGTAACTCGCGCCGATGAAGGGATGGCGCTTGCTATACACTCGTTTCCTCCCGGGCCGAATCGGTCCCTTGGCCTAGGTAACCGTTCGAGGAAACTACACCTTGTCGACAAGTTGTCCAATGACCGTTTTCCTTTGAGCTTAGATGATTTACTCATTTAGCCGTATCGTTGCGATAAACGTTAATCGATTCATTCATTGTTTTGCATAGGCTAAGTGAATTTGCATAAGAAAACACATTTTCCATTTTCCAATAGTTTGATAGCAAGTGTTTCATGGAGAGCCGTGCTACGATTCCTTTGATTTTGCACAATTATGACAAGCATTCATTTTACTTCACATTTTGAGTTTTGAAATAGAAGGACGAGGCGAAGGAGGTCAGCCACTCGCCTTAGGCTTGCTTCAAGCGAGCGACCGGTTGGCTGCGCTGTCGTCGCCTACGCGATCACCTGCAATCGCATAAGCAACTGATTAGAACACTGTGTATTTCAAGGAATTTTGATATGAATGCGAGCTCAAAAAGCGTCACGAAAACCCATCGAAAACATTCACGAAAAGCGCATTCACGAAAACGAAAGCCAAAGCCAAATCAAGTGCGGCATGAAAACCAGAGCAACGGGAGGTCTCTCCCGACTCAGCCGCAGAGCCAATCCTCGAGGCGCAATCCGCTGAATATGGGACTTGGTTCCGAAGAAGCCATTCCATAACGTGGAATGGATCTTAATTCAACCGTTCCCGTTCGATCGACTCGGTCGATTCCGACCTATCGGTCCCGACCGAATCGATAGCGACAGTGTTCCTTTCTCGCGCACCCCGTGGACGGAGACGGGGCACGATGTAGGGACGGGGCACTACACATGCTAGCAGGTATTGTGAAAACATATAGTCGGATTATGGTCATATTTCTCGGATGTGGAAATTTAAGGTTTTCGTTGCCAAGCATGCGGCAATGCAAAATTTTAAATACCATAATTCTAGAGGTATGTACCATAGTCGAGGACTCTGTGATTATCATAGCCTTGCTCACTGGCATGACGGAGATTCTGAGTATCATGATTTTGGACAGACGCATACGATTATCGAATTGCATGAATTTTTCTGTGGTTACTTTGTTTTATTTTTGAGGATGATTCTTTTAAGGTGGATAGACTTGTAGCACCTAGTTTCTATTTGAGTATAATTTTAAAATGCTATAATTTTAGTCATTTAATTATTGTCATTTAATTCATGCTTAATTTGGAGATTTTAATCATTTTAAAATTTTAAGCCATGACTTGTGATTTTGATGTTTTACTAGTGAAACCCTAGGGACTGTTTGACCTGGAGCCTAACCATGTGATTAGGATACTTTCAGTGTCATTTCTGGCCCAAGGGTATTTTGGTCATTGGACCTCTTTTATTTATTTTGATATTTTACATTGGTGATTGCTTGGTTTTAATTTCCAGGACGAAATTTTTAAGGTGGATAGATTTGTCACCTCCAGTTTTCAGAAATAGGGGTATTTTTCAATTTGCATTTTTGAATATTTTTTAAATTTATTTTATTATTTATGATATTATTTTGGGGTTGAAATTTATTTTATTATTTATGATATTGTTTTGGGGTTATTTGAGTCGGGTTCGAATTTCAACTCAATCCGACTTGAAACGGGGACCCGGGGTAGTTTGACTCTAGTGGGACCCACACACTAGTTAGGCATGGCCCATATGATATTAATTTTAGTCCATGATATTAATTTTAGTTAGTAGTTAGACTAATTATTTATGGATAGGTTTAGTTTAATTAGAGACTTAAAACTAGACTAAATTGACCTCAACCTTTAACCCATTCCTAATTTAAATCAAATAGATTAGTGGGGGCATTTTAGACTTTTCTAATGGGGACACCTCACCCTTTTTGGACAGCCACCTATGGGGGGATAAGGAGTGAGTCACTCCTTCATTCATTTGTTTTCATCCACTTTCTCTCTCTTGTTCTTTTCCAAATTAATTTAGAGAGGAATCTCCATTGATTTCATCTCCAAATCAACCCCTTCTTCCACCAAATATTCTTCATTTCTCTTCTACTCCATGGTTAGAAGGTGCTAGCCAAGTTTGGGAGGATTCGGAGCTTGTTCGTGTCCTTTTGGAATCTCTACGTGTCGGTGTGTCGGAAGGCTTTTCCTTTGAATCTCTCTCCCGGAAGGTATAATCTCTCCTTTAATCCACCCCTATATATATAGGAATATTTTAAACCCATAGGAATGACCCACATGGTTGTATCTCCATTTGTGTCCATTTCGTGTCCATTTGGAGGTCATAGGAGTGTCCTTTGTGTTGTGGTTGTGTCATAGTGGAAAACCCCATATTTTGGACACTTGTATGCATATATATTGTAGGAATGATTAATTAGTGTTTTAATCTCATATTTATATTTTTAGAGAGTTGTTCCTAATGTGTTCTTTGTAGTATCATATTGTATCATATTCATTTTATATTTAGATTGGTGTGTCTCTTTATATATATATATAATATATATATATATATATATATATATATATATATATATATATATATATATATATAGGTGTGTGTGGTTTGTGCATATATATTTATTTGTGTGTGTGGTTAGATGGTTAGAGAGTGGACTGATCTTAGTTAGGATGGTTAGAATAAGTTTTATTTAGATTGCTATGTTGGTATCCAAGTATTTTGGCCTACATGTGTTTTTTGTCCAAACAACCCAAATTCGTCATAATTTTTATCCACATTTTAGT
>JANAVB010033064.1:0-10963 GCA_029216955.1 Iris pallida | reverse complement strand
CCCCCTGCTGCCGACGACCCCCCGCCCCGCCCGACGCCCCCTGCTGCCGACGACCCCCCCCCCCCCCCCCCCCCCCCCCCCCCCCCCCCCCCCCACCCCCCTCTTCCGACCCAACTGCTTCCGACCCCCCCTTTTTTTTCAAAAAAAAACCCCTAATTTGCAAGAGATTATGTGGGCGGTTATTCGAAAACGGAGTGGACGTCAAATTTATTTGCACCATCTGTTCCTAGATTATGCCCTTCGGAAATTATAAAATGCTTTTTTGTTTTTTCGTTCTCGATCTGCAAATTAGGATCTACATGCGCGCGCGGTGTTGGCCACGTTGACAGCACATTCGTACGGTCTCTGTTGAAGACTTTACATAAAGACGACGACGACGAATCACAGTTGAAGACGACATGGATTCGATCAGTGGTAAACTGACAGCAGAAGAGATGAAGGCCTTGGTTGATGATATTTTATCAAAGAGATTAACCGAGGCAACCCCACGTGTGATCCATACTGATGTGGATCCGTCACCCTACAAAATGGGAAAGTTGGACAAGCTGGAGACGAAGTTGGAGGGAACGTCCAACTACTTGAAATGGTCACGACAGGCAATGCGGACGCTGAAGGGACGAGGCTTGGTTGGCTACGTCAATGGGCAAACCAAGGCACCAGATGATCCCTCCTCAAAGGAGTTTGCTATTTGAAAAATTGTCAACAATGTTGTGGCTGGATGGTTGACAGCCTCCTTGACCGACCAGGTGTCGGACAATGTAGAGGCGATGGAGGCTGCTGCTGATATATGGCGGACTTTGAAGGATATGTACTCAGGCTCAGGTAATCCTATGCGGGTCTTCCAACTGCAGGATGAACTTGATAGGGTGGCCCAGGACGACCGTACCATCTCTGAGTATGCAGTACTGTTGAAGAAGTACTGGTCTGATCTGGATCACTTTGATCATTTTGGGATGGAAGATGCACAAGTCGAACCAGCATTTGCGAAATATTTCCAAAAGTTCTTGGATTATATTTCGCGACAACGGATGATGAAGTTCTTGAAGGGTCTTAACCCTGTGTTTGAGCATAGAAGGAATGTACTCCTAGCACAGCTCATGCTTCCAACCTTAGAAGAAGCCATAGCTGCCATGGCACAAGAAGATGCTCGATTGAAGTTGATGTCCAACAAGGGCTATTTCCAGGGGGAGCAAGCCGCTGTTGACAAGTCTGCCCTTGCCGCCTTCAATCAGCCTCCCTCTGTGGCTGGTGTTTGCCACAACTGTGGTGACTCAGGACATTACATCAGATTTTGTCCAAAACCCCTGCAAAGTCAGTCGAGTGATCGTGGACGGGACCGCGGAGGACGTCGAGGTGGTAGAGGCGGTTATACTGGTAGAAGGAAAAATTATTCCGGAGGACACAAAGCTAATCTGGCGGAGGAAGGGGGAGAAAATCACCTGGCTGAGTTAACCCCTCTTGAGAAGGAGTTCCTCGCGAAGTTACGCAGCACGAAGCTGGGTTCGGACGGCAGTCATGGGGCGTCATCTACCTCGGGGGATCACATCACTTGCTTTGCCCAAACGAGCACAGGTATTCCTGCGCGTGCTCTTGCAGCAGCTGTCCACCAACCAGGTTGGATTATGGACTCTGGGGCATCTCGCCATGTCACGGGGTCCCGCGGTGAGTTCCAGGACTATACTCACCTACCGACGCCGGAGAGCATTCAGACTGCTGATGGTAACTCCAGCCCTGTCATGGGTAAAAGCACTATCGTATGCACCCCTTCTCTGACTCTCACCAATGTCTTACATGCTCCGTCTTTTCCTGTCAATCTTCTTTCAATTAGTACCATTATTCTTGATCTTAACTGTACTGTTTTTTTTGACATTCATACGGTGACTTTTCAGGAGAAGGGGACAGGACGACGACTAGGGACTGGCACATGGCATAAGGGGCTGTGGTACTTGGACATGACTGGACTGGACAAAGCATTGGCATCTCTGGTAGCCGATTCCACCGGAAGATTCACGGGGCAGTGTAGAAGATGAATTGCTACTCCACCATCAGCGTGTCGGTCACTCTTCTTTTAAAATTATTAGTCGCATGTATCCATCCTTATACCAAAGGGCTAATAAAGAGAAGTTATTTTGTAATGCCTGTGAGTTGGGTAAACATACCAGAAGCACGTGAGTTCAGGAAGTAGAAGTTCAGCTGCATTTGATATGATACATTCGGACGTATGGGGTCCTTGTCCCACAACCGGTATTAATGGTTTTCGATGGTTCGTCACTTTTATTGATTGTTATACTCGCGTGACATGGGTCTACCTTATGAAGAAATAAAAGTGATGTCTTTGAGGCGTTTCGAGACTTTCATTGCCGTGTGGAAACACAATATGGCACTAAAATTAAGTGTTTACGGTCTGACAATGGGACGAAGTATACAAATAAGAAGTTTGCTGAGTATTTATCCATTCATGGAATACTACACCAAACTTCATGTGCCTATACACCGGCACAAAATGGTGTGGCCGAACGGAAGAACAGACACCTGCTGGAGGTCGCACGGACGATGATGCTGGCTATGAATGTCCCGATACACTTATGGGGGCAGGCGGTGTTAACGGCCTCTTATCTCATCAACAAAATGCCATATCAGGTATTGGACTGGAAGACACCGTTGGAGATGCTTACTGGTGCAACCACGTACACTGTTCCACCGAAAGTATTTGGGTGTGTATGTTTTGTACAAGATAATAGGCCAGGAGTTGACAAACTGGATCCCAGAGCGGTTAAATATGTCTTTGTCGGGTACACGGCAACTCAGAAGGGATACACATGTTGGAGCACGGTTGAGCGGAAGATGTTTGTAAGCATGGACGTTACATTCAGAGAACTGGAACCATATTATGGTTCGGATGACGGTTCAGCGTTTGGTGACACACCTAACACAGAGGGTGTTAGATGTGAGGGGGAAAAAATAAGCCCATCTGTGGTGGTCGGATCGGTCCCTTGCCCGGTCGTGGAAAACTGGATGACAGGGGGAGAAAACAGTGACTCCGATACAGAAGATGAAGAAGATACATATGTTAAACAGGGGGAGCATCAGACAATGCCAAAGGAGCTCCAAGTCTACAGAAGGAGACAGCAGAAGTCCAGTACTGTGCCTGTACCGTGCCCTGTGCGTACTGTACCAAGTCCTTCGTCTACTCCTGCTCCAACTTTTGAAGATGTTGCCCCCGCACTGAATCAATCTGATTCTGATGCGGATCTCTCTGACTCTGATGGTATGATCTCTCCACCACCTATTGCTCCCTTAAGGACATCTTCTCGTATTAATGCGGGTAAGGCTGCTAGTCGTTTTGATGATTATGAACATGATATTGCCAACTACCTGTCTTATTCTAACATTTTTTCAAATTAGCGAGCCTTCATTGCATCATTAGACTCTACTTCGTTGTCCAAAAGTTGGCAGGAAGCAAAGAAAGATCAAAGGTGGAAAGTTGCAATGATGGAAGAACTTAGGACACTGGAGAAAAATAAGACGTGGGAGCTGGTTCCATTACCCAAAGGGAAGAAAACTGTGGGATGCAAATAGGTGTACACAGTAAATGAGACGTCAGAAGGAAAAGTGGAACGATACAAGGCAAGGTTGGTTGCAAAAGGATACACACAATCATATGGCATCGACTATGATGAGACGTTTGCTCCAGTTGCGAAAATGAGCGCCGTAAGAACTCTGGTCTCCATTGCAGCAAACTATGGGTGGAAGCTATACCAGTTAGATGTGAAGAATGCCTTTCTCTATGGGGACCTACAAGAAGAAGTGTACATGGAACTCCCGCTAGGGTGCTACGCTACAGAATCAGACGGAGGGACATCGCATGGAAAAGTGTGCAAACTAAAGAAGTCGCTATATGGACTCAAGCAATCTTCTCGAGCCTGGTTTGACAGATTCAGAAAGGCTGTTACATGCATGGGATACCATCAAGCAAATACAGATCATACGGTCTTTCTTCAGCATGCAAGAGGCCACATCACTATACTTGTTGTATACGTGGATGATATAGTAATCACAGGTAATGATGGAGTCGAGATCGCTAAGCTGAAGTCAAAACTCGCAAAGGAGTTTGAGGTGAAGGATTTAGGAGCGATGAGGTACTTTCTAGATATCGAGGTGTGTGAAGGCGAACAAAAAATTGTTCTCTCACAGAGAAAATACGCACTAGATCTGCTGAAGGAGACAAGGATGCTGGGATGCAAAGCAGCAGTCACTCCAATTGGCCAGAAGTGCAAGTTGGGAGCAGAAGCAGGAGAGCCAGTTGATCGTAAAAAATATCAACGACTTGTAGGAAGATTGATTTATGTAGGGCACACTCGCCCTGATATCTCATTTGCGGTGAGTGTAGTAAGTCGCTACATGCATGATCCAAGAACGGGTCATATGGATGCAGTGTTTCAGATCTTGAGATATCTGAAAGGGACGCCAGGGAAAGGGCTATGGTTCAAGAAGAATGGATGTATAGAAGTTGAGGGATACTGCGATGCAGACTGGGCGAGCTGCATAGACGATATAAGGGCTACCACCGGATATTGTGTCTTTGTAGGAGGAAACTTGGTCTCATGGAGAAGCAAGAAACAGTCAGTGGTAGCACGGTCTACAGCTGAAGCAGAATACAGAGCAATGGCTTTACGAGTGTCGGAGTTGCTGTGGGTGAAAGCGTTGCTGACAGAGTTGAAGCTGGACAAGGGAGCACCGTTACGTCTTCTGAGCGATAGTCAAGCTGCAATAAGTATAGCTAACAATCCAGTTCAGCACGACAGAACGAAGCACATCGAGATCGATCGATTCTTCATCAAAGAGAAGCTGGAACAAGGGATATTGAAGATTGATCATGTTCGCTCAGAAGAACAAGTGGCAGACTGTCTGACTAAGGGTCTTAGTTCATTAAGTCTGTCGAAGCTATGTAACAAGATGGGAATGATTAATATCTATCGCCCATCTTGAGGGGGAGTGTTGAGAACTAATAAGGGATTTAGTCCCACATTGGAAAATGTAGTATGAAGAGGAGCTAGACTCCCTATAAGTAGTGGAGTAGCCAATCAATAAAAATACAACAATTATTCTCTACAAGTATTCCAGACACGTACACGACTCTTAAGAGCATTGAATGGAAGAAAATGATTCAAACAACCAATCCAAATATTTTGGATTAGGGCATTGTTATCGTTGTTGTTGTTACACGATTGGATCAAGCAGATCTTAGTCACATTTTATTTAATATAAGATAACATCCAAGTAAAACATAGTGCATGAAGCTTACTGATATAGTGTTACAATATAAAGATATAGGTAAAAGATATTGGTGTAGTATATTATAATATAAAGCTCAGAATAATTGGAGATAGGGGTGAAATAAACTTTCATGAAGGTAAATTCGAGGCCCATTGGCACCAATAGTAGAGGAAAGTTCAACGAACATCATAATGAAGTCCAAGAGTTTGCAACATAACCGGGAATTGACAACCCAAAGCCCCTTGAGATCTTGACGATTGAATCATTTGCAGAGCAGGCAGAGCTCTTAGATTCCTCTTTGATTTTTTTTTTTTTTTTTTTTTTTTTGATATAGTTACGGGAACCTCTTATACCAAGCACAGTGATGGCCAAGTGGTAAGTGCTTGAACGTTAATATGTGAGTATTTTGTATTCCTTTCTGTTTGGAATATTTATTTATTTCATATTACCATTAATATTACTACTTTTGGGACATTCCTGGAGTATACTTGTACATAGCAAAAGTAAAATATGATATGATATATATATATATATATATATATATATATATATATATATATATATATATATAATCCCACAAGAATATTGAGTTCCCAGCAATATTGCAATTACTTCATTACACCTAATACATATCAATAGCTAGGTGAATAACAATTTTGGTAAAACAAATGTGTCACTATCCATAGAATTTTGTACCAAATCTATTATATGATCCAACAGTGTTATTTGAAGGGGGATGTAGACTGAATAAAAGGTGGTATCTTGAAGATTATGTCATTTGAAAAATATGAAACCAGGATGAGCAAATGGTCATGAGCCCTTGATTCCTTAAATAAATTCTTTTCTGTTATCTGACTTCGATAAACCTTTTCTATTATCTGACTTAACAAGATGGCTATTCTCTAATCCTAGATCCTATCCCCTTCGTTTCAACAGGAAGTAGCAATTCTGAAAATGGGGAAAATTCTGGGAAAGTTGCCGAAAGTCCTTCTTTGAGGTTTGACGCACCTAAAAGGGGTTTCTCTTGGTGGCGTCGTCGTAAACAGAACAAACACCCCAATATTCCTGGTTAGCACTTGAGTTCATAAATGGTTGATAGTGATTACAAGATAAAATGTCAAATAATTTCTTGGCACTGACAAGAAGGATCCATCGATTCTTTTAGGTCAGCTTAAAAGGTTTTCTCTGCGGGAACTCCAGGTTGCAACCAACAACTTCAGCACTAAGAACATGGTGGGCAGGGGCGGGTTTGGGAGCGTCTACAAGGGACAACTTAGAGATGGTTCACTAGTGGCAGTAAAGAGAATACAAAATGGCCTCACAGCAGGCAAGGACCTACAATTTCTGGTGGAAGTTGAAGTTGAGTTGATTAGCATGGCTGTGCATCGGAACATTCTACATATTCGTGGGTTTTGCACGACACCTACTGAACAGATGCTTGTTTATCCCTTTATGGCTCACGGGAGTGTTGCATCTCACTTAGCAGGTATTTGGATCATTTTCATACCGGTAATATCTTAAGGTGTACAAGGTGAGTTCGTTAACTCTATCCGATCATCGAACCTTGAATTGACTCAAGATGAATAATTTAGGTCAGTTGACGTTTTAATACCATGTTTGATAATTTCATTAATATTTTGGAATACCTAAGAATTCTTTTGTTAGAGTTGCCTGTTTTCCTTTTTCTCGAGTAAAAGGATGGGATATTCAAGTAGTACCTGCCAAAGTTCCATCGACAATAAAACATGATACAAACATTTTAATCAGAAGTCAACTAGCCATATATTCATGCCAATCAACATTTAAAAAATTAACAGAATACTTACCAATAAGATATGGAACACCTGGAGTCCTCAGAGGAACATCCACCACCTCCTAGAAGAAAAGTAGGCAAGGAGAGCACCTCTAAAATCCAATAGCTCTTTGTCACTAAAGCAATTCCCAATTCAAGTAAATACTTGCTAACATTATATATATATATATATATATATATATATATATATATATCACAAGGACGAGAGAATCAGTCCAATCGCAGATTTATAAGCTGAGCTTCACTCCCGATAATCAAACTTTGAACCTCTTTGATTTAGAAGCCTCCTCTTTTTCCTTGAAGCAAGAAAATAAGAGGCAAAATAAAACATATTGAGAGCTTCTCATCAGGTAGCCATTGCTGCATCCATAAGCTTCCATGTCTTCTTGGCAAGGTTTGCAGTATCGACTGATACATATACATATTGGCCATATCAGTTTTGGTATGCCTGGGTCAATACTGGTCTACACCGATGCCAATGTTGTCTGTATTGGATTTTTGCGACAAGAACAAGCAGATTTTGAAGCATCTTCAATTTCTTTCAGCCCAAAGACACAAAAGCTGTTATTGCACAATCCCATCAAGATTTTTGATCTTTCATGATAAAGTGCTTCCTCCAAGCACACTAGAGGCATTATTGCAAACTAGTATATATACACGCGAATTGCATATATTTTAACCGCCTTTTAATTAATTTTTTTCTGTACTTGGGAATAGCAAAAGGTACCAGAAAAGCAAACTACATTTCCCGTAAATTTTTTTATACGTAATTACCAAGCTGCTCTCATTAAATTTAATGAACAATTTTAATTACTAAAGTTAAGGACATATCTGGAAGAAAAAAATTCACGGTGAAGCCAACTTTTCTTATTATATAGTAGTATAGATATCGTGATGTCGCTTGTAATCTGGTTGGTTTCTTCTTGTTTTTAAACTTTTAATTCGCAAGAAGTATGTGACTTAAACTCAAGTTGTTAGCTTCAGAGACGAAATCCACTTTAATTCAATGAATTTATGATTCAGTTAATCTTTTTCTATACATTAGAGATTCTTTTGTCCAAGTCAGTTATCTGGTTGACTTCTTGATGCGTTTGAATTCAACCAAGCAATATGTATTTAAAAAATCCTAGAGTAACTCATGAGTTGCTAATTTTTAAAACTCGTCAATGAAAAACTGTTGGATTTAATGCACCTCATCCCTTGATATTTTAAGGGCCTAAACTATGTATTTGGAGTTGAATTGTGAGCTCTTGATACCTTTTTCTTCAAGCGAGAGAAAAGATGGGATCAACATAATTTTTTTTGAGTCCATTTTTGTTTACCGACCAAAACTAGGGTGAATGTTCACCCTTCCACTCAAAGGTTGTCACGTGTAATTTTCATCCAACCTAAAACCACTTTGGGAGTGGTTTGGTGAACATCTACACTAGTTGATCGCTAGTTTGACACATGATCATTGAGTGGAAGGGTTAACATCCACCCTAGTTTTGGTGGGTGAACAAAAATGGACTCATTTTTTTTAGCTGAGAACTTGAATGACATGTTCAAACCACTAATATGGGCTCACATGTGTAGATTGCAATCTGATAGTTGCTTTTGGTAGATAATGTGTACCTTCAAAGTTAAAAGATCTCTTTGGAATCATTTTGAAGATGCTCTGAAGAGTCTTTTGTGCTGGTTATTTGTAGGGCTTCCACTATCGAAACCACCGCTGGCTTGGGCTACTCGCAGACGTATTGCATTGGGATCAGCAAGAGGGCTGTCTTACTTGCATGAGGATTGTGATCCAAAGATTGTTCATCGCGATGTGAAAGCTGCAAATATCTACTTGGACGAAGAAGATGAAGCAGTTGTTGGGGACTTTGGGCTTGCCAAATTAATGGACTACAACGATACCCATATAACAACTGCTGTCCGTGGGACATTTGGATACATTGCTCCGGAGTACCTCATTACAGGAAAGTGTACAGAAAAGACGGATGTTTTTAGTTATGGAATGATGCTTATGGAGCTTATTACTGGAAAAAGGATTCATGAACTTGCTCGGCTTGCAAATGATGATGATGTAATGTTGCTATACTGGGTAAGAAATAATTATTGCTCAACTCTCATACTCTACCTTTTAGATGATTTTCCTTATTTACCTTAAAATTTAGTGTGAAAATCGATTATTTCAGCTTAGTTCTAGAAATACCGACAATTTATACTTTTTTGCACTTTAGTTGTCATGTGGTGATTTATTTGAACTTTGCTACATATTCTATAGATTTTGGGTAGAATTGGTAATTCTGAAAATTATCAAAAGTTGATATCATAAGCTACTTTTGCAAGTTGCTATTATAAGTTGCTGACCAAACATGTTTTGTAACTACATCTCGTTGTCAAAAGCAATAAGGTGTTTACTACAAACATATCTTCTAGTGGTGGAAGTATTGAAAACCACTAAACTTTACATGCACTAATAAACAAGTGAAGGAATAAGATGGTGTTGAAATAGTTGTTATATTTTATTGATAATCTCTTGGCTATTTATAGCCTTACAACCTTCTCATTACATTAACTCTCTATAGGAATATCCTATGGCATATTCCAACATACCAAATATACTAATAGGATATTCCAACACATATTCCAACATACCAAAAATACCAATAGGATATTCCAACACTCCCCCTCAAGATGGACGAAAGATATTCACTAAGTCCATCTTGTCACATCCTCTCATCATGCTGACAGAGCTAAGCCCCTTGGTCAGTTCGTCTTCTACCTGATCTTTGGTTGGAACATAGCCCTGCTCTAGTAGTCCACTATCCAGCTTTTTCTTGATGAAGAATCTGTCAATCTCGATATGCTTGGTCCTGTCATGATGTACTGGATTGTTGGCAATACTAATAGCTGACTGGTTGTCACACCATAGCTTCATCTTGACTCCCTGGTCCAGCTTCAGCTCCATCAGCATATTCTTCAACCACAATAGCTCTGTGACTCCCAAGACCATAGCTCTATACTATGCTTCAGCTGTTGATCTGGCCACCACTAACTGCTTCTTACTCCAAGAGACCAAGTTGCCTCCTACAAATATGCAGTATCCCGAGGTGGATCTCCTGTCGTCAGCACAGCTAGCCCAGTCAGAATCACAATAGCCCTCGATGCTCACATGATTATTCCTTCTGAAAATCATTCCCTTCCCGGGGCCTCTCTTCAAGTACCTCAGAATCTGGTACACTGCGTCCATATTGTAGAACCCTAGAGGGGGGGGGGGGGTGAATAGGAAATAAAATAAACTAGTGCAGCAGAAGCAATATATGACAAATAAAAGTAAAGAGAGAGAAGATCAAACACAAAGATGTATCCTGGTATCCTCGCTTGAGGCAATCCAGTCCCGGAACTCTCTCCGGCTTAAATCCACTATTTAGTCAAATAGTACACACGAGTTTGGATCCGAAGAACTCGCCAACTTCAACACGAGTTTGGATCCGAAGACTCGCTAACTTCAACACACGAGTTTTCTTACGAAGGCTCGCCAACTTCAAACAAATGAGAAGAGAAACTTGTTGATCTTCTAACACGTGAAGATCGAAATTTACAACTCTTAAATACTCTATCACTTTGGGAAAGGATGACAATGAAAAGCTTGAAGAGTATTAATGGTGGAGCTCTTGGTTATTGGAAAATTTATGGCTAGAGTTGGTAAAGTCCTCAAGAGAGAGAGGGCTTTCTTTTATAGAGAAACCAAGAGTTGGAGGCATTTAATGCTTCTGAATACAGGCAGACCGGCATGCCGTCGGTATGCAGCGGCATACCGTCGGTATACCGGACCAAATAGTAACGGTCATATTAATGACCGTTTGAGAGCATTAAATGCGGCCATTA
>JANAVB010033063.1:0-53372 GCA_029216955.1 Iris pallida | reverse complement strand
GCCCACAAATATCCTCTGCTAAGTTTCTTAGCATAAGCCCACCATCTCATCATGCCCCGGGAGCCCAGCTGCTCTATGTCATTCTTTTTTCCGATACCGAGAGCACCCATGACTACTTTGCCATGGCTGTTCTAGATATCCTAACCAAACTTGTTATCCGTACCTAAAACCAAGGTATGCCATGGATACGAGTCCACAAACAAGTCCCCCGCGTGGGGCAAACACCACCATCATACCACACATACAACAAGCAATGCAATAAAGGGTAGAATGGAAAGTAGTCTTTATTTGAAAGAAGAAAAAAGCATTACATCTTTTGGGACCACGTCCCCTCAAAAAGAAAAGGAACAAAATAAAAAAAAGGCCGACTATAGCTCAGCATTACACAATTCCAAAAGACGATTCTTCACTAGATGGCCTCCTGTTCGAGTCGCTGTTTAACTCGACACTCAGCCCCCGGGATAACCGCTCTTCATCCCAAGCCCATGAGCTCCTGCCAGTCATCTTCCAATTTCTTCAGAGCAACTTCCAGGTCAGTCGAAGCCCGATTGACTCTGTCAGCCTCCTGAATAATCAGCTCCTTATCAATACGGGCAGCCTCAAGTTCAGACTCCAAGAAAGTTAGCTTCCTCTGAAGCTCAAGGATCTGCTCTTGCGTGTCAGTGATCCCACGGGAGGCAGCCGCTTCCCGAGCCATGACATCTTCGCCCGCGTGGCTCAATTGATCATATCGATTAGACAGATCGCGAAGGTCCTTCAGTACGGTCGGCCTGGTTTTATCCCGAGCAGCCCTTGTCTTCTCTATAGTAGCAATGAGAGAACCACTCCCGATCTATAACAGCGGACAAATCAGCCTGCCGCAGCACCTGCAGCTGGGTCACCAGCTGCTCAGTCTCCAATAACTTTGCCTCCAGGAGTGCCGCCAGCCCCGCACCAAGAAGAGTCTTAAGGATATCAATTTGACCCTGGGCGCATTGCGGGACAAGACGAAAGAGGTCCCTCTTTCCACAGTAGCCGTTATTCCCCTCCTCAAATGACGGTGAAAGCTGGCAACTACGTCCTGTAACGCGTCATCCAAGACCTCTGTAGAGGACGCGTCAGAGGAAGCGTGGCTGGCAATATCGGAGGAGTGATGCTAGAACTTGCCACCAGGGGGATGGAATCCGAGCAGAACGACGCACGGATAACGGATAACTCTTCCTCCGCCACCCGAAGAGCCTGGATACTCGGTAGGGCAGAGAGGTCGACCCTCGGAGCCACCCAAGCAGAAGAGGATGAAAGGACCATCGTCCCCTGCCCTGGCCGTCCCATCACCCGATTTTTGAACTCGAGCCCACAGGAGGCCCCTCAAGACGAGCCGGAAAGGAGGAAGTACACTCCTCTCCACCGGTGCCCCTTCGATATAGTTCGTCTCAATAGTGTCCATCCTCAGCACCGGAGAGGCCGGACCTGTATGCCCAGAACAATGGTCAGTCGACGTGACCTGAAGGATGTGATGATAGAGCAGATAGGCCTCCTCGCGGATAAGATCCGGCTTATCTTACCAGAGAGGAACATGGAGGCTGCAGCTCGTGCGTAGCTGACATGACCTCCTTACCCGAGTTAGATTCAGGTTCTTCTATCCCAGCCACCCCAGGGAAGTACGACTGATCAACGTCTCTCGATAAAATTCAGCAGTTTCAGGGACAGGTTCATTAAAACCCCGTCATCCCGGGTTACCATCTCGGCATCTTGAAACTCTTCTTCTTCTCTTGACACTACAAGAAGGAAAGAAGATTTAAAATCGAAGCTAAAAGGAAAGAAGGAAGGAAGGGTCGGGAGTGGCTTGGTTACCTCTGACGCGGGGTTAATTTCTTCTCCACTTTCTCTTATAGTTAGCTGACGGTGTCTGGTCGCAACCAACTTTCGAGAACGAGAAATACCGCCAACAAGAGAAACTTGCCTGCTACGTTTTGGAGTAGGGCCAGGCGCAACGGGTGACTGATCCCCAACATCTCATCTGACAAAATAGGCGGCTGATCCACCTCTACGTCTGCCACTGGAAGGATAGAGTCATCTCCATCATGCTCGTTGCCTTCATCATCTTCAGCAGCGGAATCCAAATCTGGCACTTCGACTCTAGTCTTTCTCTCTTGGCCCCTTGAGATCCTTCCTCCAGGCCGGTACCAACAATAAAACTGGCACCTGGGTTAAAACCGACCGGGGGTTTGTTCGCCATGACATGATACAAAGCCCCATGTACAAGATCTCCACTGACGCCTTAATGGCAGGGACCGAGAAAATGGTACGGGTATGGAATGTATCGTAGTATTGCCAAGCCCTGATACCATCAAGAAGGCTACCTTCAAAACCCAGACAGGAGCTGGGGCTGTCTAGACAAAGTTGGCTGTATCCAAACTGCCGGGCAAACCTGCTAGGCAGATAAGGCTCCAGAAAAACAGTATTGCGGTTACGATACACCAGATGTGCGGGGCGGATGTTACGCAGCCACAGGAGCATCTGGCCGTCCAGAAGTTGAGGGGGCACAATACCGTCAAGATGTACAGCCTCTATGTCCTTAGCAGTAAAGCGAGGGACGGATACGAAAATATGATACATATCTGCCCTCGCCAATGCCATCCGGCAAGCCCGCATGGTCTCATACTCCCAAGGCTCATCGATAACGGAAGATAAATGCGTCATCATCAGTTACACCGTCTTCAGAGCCCGGTCTCATCAAACGGATAATGCATCAACCACCCCATCAAATAGTGATAGGGCAACTCAGTCCGTTCAAAATCCTTGGTCACGTCGCGAGCGATGACCTTAGATGTGAAGGTGAAGGCCACGATGTATGCTGCACACCATGGCCGGAGGAGAGCTAGCCTGATTCGCAAAACTAACTTCACAGCCGGAAGGATGAAGTTACGACTGATTCTCTCGATAGAACCAGCCCCTCCAGAACTACACAATTTTGCAGCCATATCATCAAAAATCCTGCCAGAGCGCCTTCTCTGACAGCTCTTGGGTATCCTGGTAAAAGTAACCAAAAGAGTCAGTCTTACTCCCGAATCTGTCACTGGTGGTGGCCACCCTCTTAGCCGACGACACCAAGTCTTTAACCGCCTCCCGGGATCGAGGACGACGAGAGGTAACTCCCTGAGGCATCCGTCGGGAAGAGATAGTGCACCCAGTCCTTGGTGTGGGGAGCATTCCCTTCCGAGTTGCTATCCTTTCGGGCTATCTGATGACATGTGCTATAGTGGCACAATATCTCTTGGTAAAGAGCCACGAAGCCGGGATACCGTCTTTCCAAATCTTCGAATTCCTCATTAGTGGGAGTATACGCTTCAAAAGCTTCGTCCCCCCAAGAAGCTTGGAGACTGCGTGCATTTCATGGAGCGCGAGCCCCATTTCCCCTACGGGTGTATAGAAGGTTCCCGTACGGCAGTTATACATCTCCAGCAGAGACATGAACAACTTCTTTTTGTAGATAAGCCATGACTGGTGCCTCGAATAGCATGGTAAAGGCCAATCTCACACAAAAAGGCCTCATACTTCTGCAAGATCCACATAGACAGATTGGTCCACGAGGGAATAGGATGTATCCAACTGGGGAGCATCAACGGCCAATGGGGTAGGAGCCCTTCCGAGCAAGTTGATTTATAAAAGTATCGGCGGTAAAAAATGAAGTTGGGGCCCGCCACATTCAAAAAGTACCTGGGACCAATCCCGTTACAGAACAGCTGGTGTGCACCTTGCCGGCAGTCACTGACTTCAGACTGTTGTTATAATGATGTTTCCACAAACATCCCACCTCGGGTAGGGGTTAAAGTCTCTTCCATCTTCGGTCCAATGGGAGCATATTGAACCAAGATAATGGGAAGTGTCGCTCCATTTGGGGGATGCGGATCGCCATCCCGTTAGAAACAAAACTCCAATTCTCCGACACCTCCAGAATGACTGTTCTCCACAGTCAAGGCGTCTCCAAAAAAGAACGCAGGCTTCAAATATTCCCCTTCGAATTTCCCGGAGTTCATCATGGCGTTAAGGAAATGAAAAGGCTGGTTCTTAATGGCATTCAGTCTAGCCGGAGGTTCGTCACTCGAAAACTGATCCGTCATATGCTGAACAATATGGTCGTACCTATAACCCAGAGCAGCTTGGGCACTACCCACCAGGAGTTCTCCAGCAGCATTTACCGGCAGATTTACTGAAAAGAAGACAGAGAAAGATAAGTTAAAAAGATGGATAAAAAGAAATGATTGGAGCTTCCAAGCCTCATGCGGCTCAAGAAAACATCTATGCGGTTCCAATATAATGAAGCTTTATGCGGCTCCAACTTAACGAAGCCTCATGCGGCTCAAGATGCAGAAGAACACTTATGCGGCTCCGTTCAAAGAAAGTCCATGCGGCTCAACGTTGCTTATGCGGCTTCGTCGGCAAAGCACGTATGCGGACATAATGGCTATTCTTATGCGGCTCGCAGCCCAGCCATAGGACGAACATGAAGCTCACAAAAGCTCGTGCATAGAATATGCGACGTAGCCATAACAGTTAGGGTTCTTTAACTCGTACAATGTCCTTACCAATAATGGGGGATGAACGTCAGGATGAACATCGGGTACGACGACCGGCGGAGGAACGGCCGCAGTTGAGGCAGTAGTCTTCTTGCCTTTCGCCGTTGCAATCGATGAAGAGGCCGCCTTCTTGCCCTTTGCTGCCACGGTCTTCTTGGGAGCCATTAGTTATCGGAGAAGAAAAGGACGATCGGGATAGGGAAAATTTGAAGAAAAAGAGAAAGTAAAGAGGCCCTTTCTCTCTCCAAACTCCTCTTATTTATAGGAGGACAGAGAAGGAGGACACGTGGACTAGTAACCTCGTAAAAGGCAAACCGACTCCTCGGATTTAGTTTCCGAGATTCACCCAGGGCATAAAATCCAAAAGAATTAATGAACCGGCCCTTGGGATTCCCCTCTAAAGATGGCGCTGAAACGAACTAGGAGGCAATTAAAGACCTTCACACGTGGCAAAGAGCTCATGCGGCTCAAACGGCCATGCGGCTGAAACTTCCATGCGGCCGAGACATCTATGCGGCTAAGACATCTATGCGGCTAGAAAGAGCTTCCACACGGCCATGCTTCTTATTCAAAGTATTTCAATTTTGCAAATTAAAACTTTGAAGGGGGTCTTGTAGAAGCATGAAAATAATAAAGAAAGATCCATGCGGCCAGGGAACTCCATGCGGCTCAGATAGCCCATGCGGTTCAGAAGATCCATGCGGCTCAAACGAGTCCATGCGGCTCTGTGATCTCCATGCGGCTCAAGAAGAGAAGGCACGTGGCTTGCAAACAGTTCTCCCCTCCGCACTGTACTGCATTAATGCTTGGACGGCTGACCACTCTGACGAAACGACAGGCCTGACATAAAAGGCAATTATGACTCTGTCATAATGACAGAATCCTAGGAAATCAAAAAAATCTCTGGCACAACACCCCACCGAGATCCAAAAAACCACGCAGCCTAGACACGTGGACAGCCATATGCGGCTCGAGCGGAGACCCCCTTATGCGGCTCAGGCTGAAGTTGTCCTATGCGGCCCAGATCGAGACAGCCCTATGCGGCTCAAGCAGACGCAGCCTTACGCTCACAAGGGTCAGCCCTATGCGGCTCACAGGGATCATCTCATGCGGCTCACTACCATTATATGGTCCAGATTATCATGTGGTTCGAAGACTCGGAGGCCACTCCCAGGCAGCCCTGACACGTGGCCAGGCTTATACGGCTCAATCCTTATGCGGCTCGGTGACTCCCAGAACATGTGTCATAAAGCCAATCAATTTCCCAGATTTGCTCTAATTAAAGATTGGGTCAAATCCCAATAATCTGGGACACGTGGCCGGAGAATGAATTAAATTTATTCATTCAGATTCGCAAACATCAGCAGATCATCTGAAGAACAGTTTGGCAACTCTAGAGGGGGGTGAATAGAGTTTATATAAAAAATAGCCAATTAAAAATAACTCTTTCACCAACAATAAAAAATCAGAGTAAAGTGCGGAAAATAAATGAAGAGCAGAAGAGCATACGCAAACACAACGATTTTAACCTGGTTTTCCTCGTGGAGGACTAGTCCAGGCCTGAGAACTCTAGCTCAGGATTAAATCCACTATTTGTGAAATAGTAGCTTACAACCCGTGCCTTTTCTTCAGAAGAGCACGTCAACTTCTAACAGAGGATCGCAGTGGCGATTTGCTTAGAATTGTCCAAGCGACTTCTTCACTCTTGCACAAGAATCCTAACTGAGAGATGCTGAGCACTCGAGACTTAGGAGGCTTGTGGCTAGTAGATAGGAAGGGTATGGCTTATTGAGCTTGTAGGAGAGAAGAGAAGAGAAGATTGAGTGAATTGAAATGAGAGAATTCATGCCCTATTTATAGTGTTTTTAGAGGCAGAATTCGGCCAGAATTCGGGTAGGAAAATTCAAAAATTTGGCCGTTGGACAGCTAGCAACCAGCTAACCCTAAAATTAGGGTTCCTGATTTTTAGGGGACAGAGTTCGGCCCGAACTCTGTGTGGAGGCAGAGTTCGGCCCGAACTCTGTCTCCAGAGCACAGAGTGGTCCTAAGTGGGACTTGTGGGCAATTTTTGTTTTGGTGGAGCTTGGGATTTTGGGTAGGCTTATAGACTAAGTTCCAAGAGCTCAGCATAACTCAGAGTACATACTTCTAGACTCAATAAAATGTAAAAGTACAGACTCGAAAATACACTGAGAGTCGGAAACTGAGCTGTTGTCTGTCCTGAACTGAATGCAGATGTCGTGTGTCGTATTGAATTTATACAGATATTATTTAGTCAATGTAGTCAATATTTGGTTGACTGTGACTTTGTGTCAACAATCTCCCCCATATTGATAATTGACAAAATAATAAATGTATATTTCAATATTCATACCTGGACACAGTTGGTTAAAACACAGCTCCCCCATAAACAATGCCGAGCTTGAATAAGATAGCTCCCCCGTAATCAGTGAACGGTGCCGAGCTAGAATCAATAGCTCTCCCCCGTAAATAATGCATAGAACCTATGGCCTGATAAAAATATTTTCCCAAAAGCAAACACAAGCACACAAATATACATATTTCTCCCCCTTTTGGCAGTTAGCAATATAAAGGATCATATAGACTGCATAAGAAAAAGCATGGGAATAGCAGTATAGACAATGAAAAGTAATCCAACCACACCAAGCAGAGAAGAAATAGTATAATACTAATAAAATAAGTCACTGACATAAAATAGAACTACGAAAAATAGCATAAAATGTTATCCACCAACCAGCACATCATCAGGGTTTGAAGACATAAATCCAGTACATAAATCCATAACAAACTGAAATAACTAAAATCAAAAAGGCAACTAAGACCATCAGCAGTGTCAGCAGCAAGCCAATCTCCATCATGGAGCACGAGAAGGTCCTGGAACATCTGAAGGACCAGGGAATGAGCGACGAGGGTCCACAAAAGCATCATCAGGATCCATATACCTCATGACCCACGGATCGTCTATACGATGACCCGCGCGATCTGGATCCCGCTCAATAGGCACATGCAGATCAGGATGACGAGCAAGTGAATGCCGCATATCATGCAGAGAGTTCCCAAGGGCACTGATCTGCAAGGTGGTACGGTAATCCTGCTGCGTCCAGCGATCATCCTCAATAGCAAAGCGATCGCGAAGCATAGTCTGAAGAGACTCAAGAGTGGCAGGAGGAGGAGGTGCATCCTGACCAAGAGGAGGGGCGTCAGGCTCCTCATCAGCAGAATGCTCAGATGACTCAGAAGCAGCGACAGGCTGAAGGCGTCGTGCTTTGGATAGAAAGGCAGGTGCAGGCAGGAACGGACAATCATGGATAGGAATGATGAAAGCACGAAAAACTAAAGGAATATAGAGGATAAACCAAAGCTCTTGGTTTCTTCCGACAGTTGATCATCCAATCCATCATAGTCCGTAGAAAGTTGAATGGAATACGATAGTGGAGATGATATAAGGTGGAGATCTCAAGATAAGTGACTTCATCTGTTGAGCCAGCCTTGGGCAAGATAGTATTGAATACGATGCGATGAAGTTCATAAAAGTAGGGGGTGAGATGCTTGGCCTTTAGCTTGCGAGGACTTACGTTAGGAGCACATAAATCCTCCTTGAATCCTTCAAGGGAAGTATTGCCAACAAATTGAAGTTGACGTGCTTCCACAAGCTTGTCCCACACATCAAGATCCGGGAGAGCAAGAAAGTCTCCCAACTCAGAATCATTAAAGGCAATGGTAATGCCAGCAACCCAGAATAGATGTGGGTTGCATCGTGAGTCAAATTGCAGTAAAACATTTGAATTGCACTATGGTAGATGACAGAATTTGAAGCAACAAGTTCATCCAAACAAAGATCACGGAATAAAGACTCATATTGTGAAAATATAGTGAAATTTATGGGATGGCCCCCAAACACCGGACGAGTTCTAAAATCGCTAAACCATTCATTAGAGGCTTCTAGCGATACAAATAAACGGTCGTCGTAAGTGTTAGGGTCATCGGGACGCGACGGATTGAACAACGGATGAATGGGGTGTTGTTCAACTACTTGTTCAATCGGAGGAGGAGGAACCGAAGAGGAAGCACCCTCATGTCGAGTCCTTCTCCCTCGTTTGGACAAGCGAGATGCCATTTGAAATAAAAAAGGAGAACTTGGAAATGATAGAAAAAGAGAGATATACCTGAAAAGAATACCAAACAGTTGAAGAGAATGTTGAAAAACCCTTTTCCCTTGATTTTGAGAAGAAATAGAGCCCTCTATATCAAGAACTAGGGTTAGGGTTTGGAAGGAAGAAGATGGAGGAGGTGGAGAAGAAGGAAATATGGGAGGAAAGAGAGGGAATCCCGAAATAAAGTAGGGCTTGGTCTTTGGTCGGGTGAAATATTGACCATTGGATTAGAATTGATCCAACGGCAGAGCCAGATCCCGACCCTGGAACCTAAGAACCGAACTCGGCCCGAACTCTGATAGGGGCAGAGTTCGGCCCGAGTTCTGGATCAATGGTCCAGAACTGAAAACAGGCAAAGAACATGAAGAAAAAGTTTAAGAGTTAAACAAAAGATAGTTGAGGACAACAAAGAGTGAAAAAAAGATAGATAGGTACTCAGAAAACAGAATGAACTTTAGAAAATCTCAATTAGGCAACATTAAATCGAAAACGAGCCATATAATAAAAAGGACATATACTGTGGTTCAATAGTCCAAATTTGCCATGGGTTAGCTGCAGGGGCCGGATCCCAGCTAGCGGTAGTCCTGAGGACTAGTACACCGTGTCGCTTAGGCTTTTACGCCTTGTTGTCAGAAGGACCCTTTCGGCTTGTACCCATACCAAATTCTTCGAAAAAGAATCACAATATACTTGATATTTACGCAGGTGAGTTTCAATTTATAACTGCTTCATCTAAAATTCCAAGTTCACGACAAAGAAAATTGAAGCGCTCTTCGGATAGTGGCTTAGTAAAGAAATCTGCCAGCTGATGATCAGTGTCAATAAATTCTAAGTTAATCGTGCCATTTTGCTGATGATCACGCAAAAAGTGGTGTCTGATCTCAATGTGTTTAGTGCGTGAGTGGCAGACAGGGTTCTTAGTCAAATTGATTGCACTAGTATTGTCACAGAATATAGGAATATGCATGAAAGATAACTTATAGTCTTCAAGGGTTTGCTTCATCCACAGAATTTGTGCACAATAACACCCAGCTGCTATGTATTCAGCTTCTGTTGTGGATAGTGCGACAGAGTTCTGCTTCTTGCTAAACCATGAGACTAAAGCCTTTCCTAATAAATGACACGTGCCGCTCGTACTTTTACGGTCGACCTTGCATCCAGCAAAGTCAGCATCAGAGTAACCGATGAGGTCAAATGATGTTGACTTGGGATACCATAGGCCCACTGTAACCGTACCCTTAAGGTATCGAAAGATACGCTTAATCGTGGTCATGTGAGATTCCTTAGGATTTGCTTGATATCTCGATACTTACGTTGATCAACGGTTTGCCGCTCTCATCTGGTTCGAGTTTGGTTGAAGTAGCCATTGGAGTGCTGATTGGTTTGATGTTGTCAAGATCGAACTTCTTCAGCATGTCCTTGGTATACTTCGATTGACAGATGAAAGTTCCATTAGCCAGTTGTTTACTTGCAGACCAAGAAAGTAGTTGAGTTCTCCCATCATGCTCATCTCAAATTCCGTCTGCATACACTTGGCAAATTCTTGACAAAGAGGTTCATCAGTAGACCCAAAAATAATATCATCAACATAAATCTGAATTAATAGAATGGTGTCTTTGAAAGATTTGATAAACAGTGTGGTGTCAATTTTCCCTTTTGAAAAACCTTTCTCAAGCAAAAACTGCTTAGCCTTTCATACCAAGCTCTGGAGGCTTGTTTAAGGCCATAAAGCACTTTCTTCAGCTTGAACACGTGGTCAAAAAATTTGTGATTTTCAAGCCAGGGGGTTGTTTGACATAAACTTCCTCCTTAATAAAGCCATTCAAGAAAGCACTTTTAACATCCATTTGAAATAATTTAAAGTTTTGAAAATTAGCAAAAGCACAAAGCATCCGAATAGATTCTAGTCTAGCAACAGGAGCATACGTCTCATCGTAGTCGATACCTTCCTCTTGGTTGTATCCTTGAGCTACTAGACGAGCTTTGTTACGTGTGACTGAACCCTCTTCATTTACTTTATTTCTAAACACCCATTTGGTACCAATTATTGAGTGATTAGCCGGTCTAGGAACTAGTTCCCATACTTGGCTCCTCTCAAATTGGTTGAGTTCTTCTTGTATAGCAGAAATCCAAAATTCATCATTAAAAGCTTCAGAAATGTTTTTAGGCTCTACTTGTGAAATGAAGGCAGTGCTAGCAACGGAGTCTCTTAGTGATGATCTAGTAGTTACTCCACGTGAAACTTCTCCTATAACTAAATTTTCTGGATGAGAAGGTTTGAAAGAGAATTTCTTAGGCAAACCCTCCAGAGAATTAGTTTCGATTGAAGTATTCATTGGAGTAGAAGTTGATGGCTCAACGTCATCATCAAGAGTACTTGCTGCACTGTTATCTTCATCAAAAGTCACATTTGTTGACTCTTCCACAATAAGTGAGCGTTTATTGAAAACTCTATATCCCTTACTCTTGGCGGCATAACCAAGAAAGATACCATCGTCAGCTTTGGCATCAAATTTGCCTAAGTTGTCTTTGGTGTTAAGGATAAAACATCTACAGCCAAAAACTTTAAAATAAGAAACATTGGGGGTTCTCCCAAACCAAAGCTCATAGGGTGTTTTCTTCGTAATGGGACGAATAAGCACCCTATTCAAAATGTGGCATGCTGTACTTACAGCCTCTGCCCAAAAATATTTTGGAAGAGAAAATTTATTCAATATGACTCTAGCCATATCGCCAAGAGTCCTATTCTTCCGCTCCACAACACCATTTTGTTGAGGAGTTCTAGGACAAGAAAATTCATGATCAAAACCATTTGCATTACAAAACTTTCAAAATCATAATTTACGAATTCGCCTCCATGATCACTTCGGATTCGAGTAATCATGTAGCCTTTTTCGTTTTGAACTTTCTTTACAAAAATTTTGAAAGCAGAAATAGCATCGCTCTTATTAGCGAGAAAGAAAACCCATGTAAATCTCGAAAAATCATCAACAATAACAATGCATAAAGTTTGCCTCCAAGGCTAGCTATTCTACTAGGACCAAATAAATCCATATGAAGTAGTTGCAAGGGTCTAGTAGTACTTACAGAGTTGATAGAATGAAATGAGGATTTGGTTGCCTTGTTTAGTTCACATTCGGCACATACCGTGTCCTTTTTGAACGAGATTTCAGGCAATCCTCTCACTAGCTTCTTGGTGGAAAGCCTGGATATAGCATCCATGTTGGCATGACCAAGACGCTGTGCCAAAGTAGTCGTTCGTCTTTGTGGGCATATAGACATCTACCTGCATTGTTAGAATTTATAGAAAGATAGAAAATGTAGATGTTGTCCTCTCTTTTTCCCTTCAAAAGCAATGTCTCCTGTTGACCTATCATAGATGTAGCAACTGTTTTGTCCAAAGTTAATATCATATCGATGATCAGCAAGATGACTAATGCTGAGCAGGTTATGCTTTAACTCGGTCACTAGGCAGACATTCTTTATTACAGGAGAAGGAGGATGACCAATGATACCATTACCTATAATGTGCCCTTTGAGATTGTTACCGAAGGATACGTATCCTTCTCTCTTCATCGATAGTGATGCAAAAAGATTTGCGTCTCCCGTCATATGTCGCGAGCATCCACTATCGAGAATCCACTTACTTTCAGTTGAGGAGGGAAGGTCCACCTACATCAAGAGTAGATGTGACCTTTGGTACCCGAGTTCTTGAGGGTCCTGAAAAGTTAGTCTTTGGGAACCAAGCATATATCCTTTTATCTACAAGTCTTCTAACTCTGCACTGTGGTGAGATGTGTCCATGTAATCCACAATAAGTACAGATAGCATTATTTATACTAGGAGCATGAGAATAATATCTATAAGCAACAGGATGAGGATGAACATGATGTGAAGAGTTAGCATGGTGAAGATGATTATGCATGGAATAAGTGGCATGTTGATGGTGTCTATGAGGCATAGAATGATGGTATTGTCTATGATGTGTGACATGCTGATATTGTCTAGATGGCATGGCATGATGATTTTGTCTATATAGTTTATGAGGACCTTGTCTATATGGCATTGCATGATGATTTTGTCTATATGGCATGGCATGATGAATTTTATGTGTGGAGTGATGTTGATTGTGTCTTTGTGCATGATGAGTGTGTACTGAGTGAGAATTGTTCTTACGTGCACGTGGTTTATGAAAGTTTGTGTATATAAAGCATGGTTATGTGCTGCATGAGATTGACGTGGTTGACTAGCATGAGTGGTATTGTGCCCATGTGATTGGGTTTGAGGTTGAACAACCTGTTTACCCAATTTGGTTTCTAATCTTTTAGAAACAGCTTGCAGTTCATCAACCTTAATATTTAAGCCATAAATCTTAGTCATGGAAATCTTGTGTCTACTCTTTTCTTCAGCAAGCAACGTGTTGAGAGTAGTGATTTCTTGAGTTTGTTGCTCAATACGTGCTTCAGCATCATGTAAGCTTAATTTAAGATGCTTCATCAGTGTCATTTGTGGGTGATATATTTCTAACATTAAGAAGTAAATAAATTCTTTGTATCTCATCTTCTAGACTTTTGATTTTGTCCTTGGCATGTTTATATTTACCGATGACCTTTTTATGATCATCGAGTAAATCAGTGAAAGCATCGCCAAGTTCATCAAAAGAGAAGTCATCCAGAGTTTCGTTAGATACCTTGTTGGAAGTTGCCATCAGGCACACATTTGCTGTATCTTGAGGAGAGTCCTTTTCTTCCTCAGAGTCACTCGCTTCACTTTCATGCCAGATACCTGTGTTGGCATATTTCTTTGATGAGTTCTTTTTGTATGGCTTCTCATAGCGGTTGCTCTTTTTCAGGAATAGACAGTCTTTTCGGACATGTCCAGTTTTCTTGCAACCATAACAAGTTGGTTCTTCTTCATCGTCTTCTTGAGATTCCTTCTTCCTTCGATTGAAGCGAAGGAATTTCCTGAAGTTGCGAACCATGAGAGCTTGGTCTTCATCATCTGAATTATCTTCTTCGGTCTCATCATGATTAGCTCTTCGTTGATGAGCTTTGAGTGCGATCTCCCTGGTCTTCGGAGCAGGCTCTTCGAAGTCCTTGAGGTCAAGCTCGTGAGTCATAAACTTATCCATCAAGGTCTCCATTGACATTGTTGTGAGATCGTTTCCTTCTATGATGGCTGTCACCTTAGGGTTCCAAATCTTTGGTAGCCCTCTGAGCAGCTTACGAATCTTCTCGTGGTTTGAGTACTGCTTTCCAAGCGAAGATAGAGGATTGATGATGTCGAAGAATCTTGTGATCATTTGAGTGATCGTCTCACTTGGCTTCATCTTGAAGGCTTCGTATTCTTGAGTGAGACGGCTTATTTTAGATTCCTTGACCTGTGTGGTTCCTTCATGCATCACTTCTAGAAGTCTCCATACTTCATGAGCAGTGGTGCATGTAGAGACCCTGTTGAACTCATTCCTGTCTATAGCACAGAATAAAGCATTAATAGCCCTAGCATCTAGACTTGCCTGTTTCTTCTCCTCGACAGAATATTTGTCGTGTGGTTTCTCAATGAGGTCACCATCGACAACTATCCTGGTGGGCTTTTTGTAACCGTCAGTGACGACAGTCCACAGGTCAAAGTCTAGAGACTTAAGATAGAAGCTCATCCTTGTTTTCCAATATGTGTAGTTAGTCCTATCAAATAGGAGAGGCCTATGAGTGGACTGACCTTCACCATGATTGGAAATCAAGGATTGTGTGGTTGCCATGGATCAGCTCTTAGGATGTTAGTCCTTGTAAAGAGAACAGAGCTCTGATACCAATTGAAGAACAGTTTGGCAACTCTAGAGGGGGGTGAATAGAGTTTATATAGAAAAATAGCCAATTAAAAATAACTCTTTCACCAACAATAAAAAATCAGAGTAAAGTGCGGAAAATAAATGAAGAGCAGAAGAGCATATGCAAACACAACGATTTTAACCTGGTTTCCCTCGTGGAGGACTAGTCCAGGCCTGAGAACTCTAGCTCAGGATTAAATCCACTATTTGTGAAATAGTAACTTACAACCCGTACCTTTTCTTCAGAAGAGCACGTCAACTTCTAACAGAGGATCGCAGTGGCGATTTGCTTGGAATTGTCCAAGCGACTTCTTCACTCTTGCACAAGAATCCGAACTGAGAGATGCTGAGCACTCGAGACTTAGGAGGCTTGTGGCTAGTAGATAGGAAGGGTATGGCTTATTGAGCTTGTAGGAGAGAAGAGAAGAGAAGATTGAGTGAATTGAAATGAGAGAATTTATGCCCTATTTATAGTGTTTTTAGAGGCAGAATTCGGCCAGAATTCGGATAAGAAAATTCAAAAATTTGGCCGTGGACAGCTAGCAACCAGCTAACCCTAAAATTAGGGTTCCTGATTTCTAGGGGACAGAGTTCGGCCCGAACTCTGTGTGGAGGCAGAGTTCGGCCCGAACTCTGTCTCCAGAGCACAGAGTGGTCCTAAGTGGGACTTGTGGGCAATTTTGTTTTGGTGGAGCTTAGGATTTTGGGTAGGCTTATAGACTAAGTTCCAAGAGCTCAGCATAACTCAGAGTACATACTTCTAGACTCAATAAAATGTAAAAGTACAGACTCGAAAATACACTGAGAGTCGGAAACTGAGCTGTTGTCTGTCCTGAACTGAATGCAGATGTCGTGTGTCGTATTGAATTTATACAGATATTATTTAGTCAATGTAGTCAATATTTGGTTGACTGTGACTTTGTGTCAACATCATCATCATGGAGATTTATTCCAATCAACATTTATTACTGATAGGATTTGAGGTAATCTAACACTAAATGGCCCAGATTCATCACACTCAAGATTAATGGCCAAGATTGATCGAGCAACAGGCCACCGCCACTTAAGGGACAATTATTGTAAACCCTAATGAGGTCCCCCCATTCTTATAAATAGCAGGGTGCCATTCCGTTGCAAAAAAGGAGACATACGCACATATACATACAGAAAGGAGCACTTTTCGAGATCAGAGAGAGAGTGTACCAGAATACTTGGAGAGAAAAAACAGAGAGAGAGCAAAGAGAGCATTTCTTCAACGCCGAGCAATCTTCTGGAGCCAAGGCTGCATACCAATCGTCCAAGGAGTAAGGCAGAGCGGCCGTCGCTTTCCCGAGCCTCTATCGTCACCCCCAGAATCTAAAATAAACAATTGTACTTAGACTGCTGAACCTAGGCTTTCGTCCCTAGGCTTTCCTTGTACAAGCGAGTTTGTAACGTGAAATAAAAGTCCAGTCCTCCGATAATTGTTATGCTCTTTTATATTTCATGGAAAACAGCTTGGTCCGTCGTTATAGCGAACCTAAAGAGTCAAAAAATAATGTTTTCGACGTAATGTCCTTTTACCATTATTTAGTTTTGAGGGTAGGGTGGGTGGCAATGAATCGATAGAAAGATAGTCAAATATAGGCGAGCGGAGTGAGGTGACCGGAGAACAAAAAAGTGATGAGCGTGATCAAACTGCTTCTCGAATAAGATGTTTATGATTTGCAGTTCTATCCAACCAAGTATATATTAAGATAAAAAAGATATTCGCGTGTGACTTGGAACTTTAAAAGGGATAGGTATGTGGGTCTTCTGGGTCTGACGTAATTCCTATTATTTTTTATAATTCTTGGGCTACCGTTTTGATTTGAGTTGCCTAGCTATATTCGAAAGAAAGTCTTGCATCTTAAATGCCCGGCTGAGACTGCACAGGAGTATCACCAATCATATCCAATACAGCTGTCGAAAGCGTCCTCTAATCCTGCATCCTCTAGTAAAATCAAATGTTCGACCGATGTGTCGGGTTCATTCTCAGTAGCCATATCGAAAAGGAACCAATGCCAACAGAGGAGTTACGGGCGAGCAAGGAAACCCTATGGCTAAGAAGACTGCGACCGTGAAGGGAGGGATGAGCCCAAATAAGCTCCTGCATCAGTAATGCCAACCACCTGAATCAGAGAATGCTTCAGTGGGATTAGAGTCGACCTTTCGAATGAATGATGTTAGAAGCTAAGGGCTTTGGTCGAGTTCTTTGCCAATCATTCTTCTTTGTACGAGGTTTTTGGTACTTGTATGCAAAGGTTTGAATCCTTTTACTCCAGATTATGAAGACCCGATTGGATTTGTCAAGAACGGGGAAGCGGCTTTATAATCAATTTTGACCACGAAACTGCCAACGCCTACGGGCGGTGACGGGAGCTAATAGAAGGAAGTTTTGCATCCAGAAGAGAGGCCTGAGAGAGCGGAATAAAACTCGTATATATTGAGCTCGTAATGGTACCTCGCAATTCAAAAGTCTCTCTACGGCTGAAGAATGAGCGTGTTCTTGGGACATCGTAGAAACGTAGATAGGGTCGATGATGGAACGAACAACGAAACTTTACAACAGCTTTTTCGTATACGTTCACTTACATCACATACACAAGTGCTCTCTCAATGGCTTCGTCTACTTTATTAAAGCCCAAAGGGCTAGGAAAGATAGACAAGCTAAAACCTTCTTAATCTGAACCCCCCCCGGTCAGTACAGTTTCAGTATAATAGGGCAGGTATAGCGAGCTACGAGCGAGCGGCTACAACAAGACATGGAAGGGAATTTTTTACGTAAAGGAGAGGAAAGAAAAGGGCAAGCACTCAACTCAACTATTCTCCAGCCTTTTTCTCATTTGCAGAAGCACGTTGCCAAAAGGAGTCAGAAATAGCCTTGATCCAGCCCCCTTTTATTGCTAATCCAATTTTGGAATCACTGTTAGCGAAAAAAGAACTCCCGATTGTGAGTGACCGTCAAACCAACCCAGACTACTTTGACTTCTAGGCGTTGGCGACCTATAGTCTTGTTACGCAAGGCTTCACTCGATTCAGTATTTCAATAGGTTAAGCCCACTAATAGCTTAGATAGTGGCAGTGGCCCTTCCACTTTGGTGTAGGTCAATACTATCTATTCTCAACTCGACAAAATAAAAAAATAATGCATATAGAGATTGTGGCAACAGAGAGTCAACAAGCAAAGATAGCTGAAGACTGGTACGTGAGCTAAGAATGTGACCTAAGCAGGATATGAAAGCTTATTAGAGTGGAGGTGGGAACCGACTAATTGACAACGGAAAGGTCTTTCAAACAGAGATTACACTGAAAGAGAATCATCAACTGAATCCGGAGAAAACTCTCATATCTGGAGAAGGAACTGCTTTGTTGCATCGGATCTTGTCCTTCTATCTGGAACAATCGTGGGCACTGACTGACTGCATCAATCATCGCTCAGTGAGCTATTAGCATGCTCGAGAGTACTAGTGGTAATGGACAAGCTCTAGGCTGAGCAGGCTCGGGAGTGGGATGAGAGGAGGTCAAAGAGTGGAAGGGCTTAACAGTGCCTCCATGAAAAGAACATGGCTATAGACTCCCGCGGGGTGGTGACAAGCATTGACTAGAAGGGGGACATAGCAACGAGAACCCGTGTCTTTAAGAATCCAAATCGATTATTTTTTTGACTCCCACCCAGCCCTCTCATTCTCTCTGGCTAATGACTACCCTGGAGGATTAGAGCTTCCCTCTATCCAACTCGTTATACGAAGGTAACTAAGAAATTCCTTTAGGCCCAGCGACCACCTCTCGACTTCAGTCCAGCCCTTGTCTCTTCTTTCGAGACGTTGAGGGGTGAGAATGCCTAGTCTCAAACAGTAGTTTTGATGTGACATCTCTAAATGAAAGAATGCTCAACCTTTTCGATAAAGTACGCTATACGGCCATCCATCGATTTCAAACTTCACTAATCTGTAGCTTTTAACCCCCCATCTCAAGCTTAATAACTGAACAATCTGTCGCTTTCGAACAGAGTTCAGCTTGTGCCATTGTGATTGGGTTAGGGAAGTTCGTGGAAGCAAGCTATTCTTCTCATTCTGAACTGAAAGAATAGATTACCTCCTTAGCTTAGTCGAGCCCACGATTACGGGAACCAAACCCGCCCGGAACTAGCTACCCCGTTTCCCACCCCTTATTCCTTCCCAACCCCCTCCTTGGCTTAACAGCAGCAGGAACATAGCGTTTAGCACTAGCGAGTGGTTCCCTGATGAGCGCATGTAGGGATAAGAGGCTCATCCCACTGTGGGAATCGGTCCCACAAGGTCAAATGAGAGTTAGATGAACCACTTTCCAACCAAATGCTCTTAAAAGGCGTATTTGACATGGTGCTGAGGGATACTCCGCCCTCCCTCTATCTATCAGATTTTGCTAAGGCGCCTCGGTGAAAAAAATTGGATCGATTGATGGGATAGAAAAAGAATTCAGTAAAACAGGTACGAGCCCCGAATAAAAGATTGAATGAGAGGAGGACAGCAGTTTCTATTTTATTGATGGATCGCTACTTACGCCGCTCTCGCTTTCGCTCAGACAGTCAGACTCATATGGCCTCAAAAAGGCTAAAACAGTAAAGTAATGCGTAGACTTCCCACGATTCTCGTCTGATTGATTGTTGGACTTAAGCGAAATCGAATGAATAAATTTCCAACAAAAGGATCAGAACTCGCTGATAGAAAATGAGAGAAAAACAAAGCAATGCCAAAAGCTCCGTCAATCCGTTGTTCATCGATAGACGAAGATCTCTATTTTTCATCTCGTGCCAGAGGCAGACTTTAGAAGCCACCCGGAGCCTATGAAGCCTGCTAATCGAGCACACCTAAACAGGGCCCGTAGGACCCTGATCTTGATCGGTGTACCATCTGAGAACTAGTCAGATTGAGTGTTAGATGTTAATTCGAACTTTTTGGTCTTTTCTATTTCTTTGGATGATATGATGGGTCAATTATTTGCTTCATTAGTTCCAACCGTGGCAGCTGTGGAATCTGTTATTGGATCAGCCATTTTCGTTGAAAAAAGGACGATACCGGACGACGTGAGATGTAGAGTAGAAAAAGCTCAATTTGCTCACCTCGGTCTCATCAGGATCAAGTGCATCAGGTGGATCCTGAGGTTGACGGTTGACTCGTCGAGCATCACTTCAATTATATTCCAACTGTACAATCTTTAGGGTTAGGTGATTACAATATATATATCCTAGCGTGGATAGTTTCCAACGAAGATAAATCAAGATGAACCAGAGGGTATTTAAAATGGGCGAAGAAAGATAGCGAGTCCCAACCTCTCTGTTCTGTAAAGATCTTTTCCTGTGTTTAGGTCAGCTCTTGTCTTTTATCTCTGCTTGCCTATCCTCTTCGTAAAGAATGGGACTTAGTCTTAAGCAAAGACGATCATATTCTTTAATATAGCATCAACATAACAATAACATTAAAAAGCGATATAAGCATTTATCCCATCCATCAACTGAGAAAAATACCTGTGTTACACTAACAAGGAGCGTGCTTCTTTATTCAAAACAAAAATACATTTTGAAATCGCTCGGGCCGTTGTACCTTTTGATTGTGGTATGGTATTGTCAGATCCGAACATAGGGCTACTTTATTTGTTTGCCATATTGTGTTTATGGAATTATTATAGCAGGTCATCTAGTAATTAGGGGGGGCGTTCGGTCGCCTATGATAGACGTACCAATTGGTCAAAATTAGGTTTGTGCCGTAGGTGTTGAACGATCTACTCTACACATGTGTGGGCTTACAGAGTCAGAGAGCGATCTTCCCTCATCATTTTCTCTTCCATATCTTCGTCCTCTCTTTCACCAAGGGTCTCTGCGTTCTTCCTCAAATAACTCTTTCTATGAATCCTTCGGAGACAGCGGGGCAGTCGTTACACAATTCGTACAGGTCGCTACTTATACGACAAAGATTTTCGCTACCTTAGGAAATTAGAGTTACTGTCGCCGTTTACTGGGACTTCCATTCAAAGCTTATCACAGTTCCTTCCGCCCTTCCAGCACCGGGCAGGTGTCAGACTCTATACATCGTGTTACCACTTAGCAGAGTCCTGTGATTTTATCTCCGACAAGAAAGAGGTCCCTCGACCCATTTGCAATCGACTCCCTCTTAGATGCGGAGTTAGCTCCTTAGAAGTGGTCTATAAGATAAGTAAGAAGCAGAGGCGCGCCCGTATGACTTGTACAAAGTCAGAAACAGCCGACGTGTCTACTCGAATGACTCTTTCATACAGTATGCAGAGTGCTTGCTTCAGCTCTAGCTACTAAAGCCAACCAATAGGCCTGCAAGCTATGAAAGAAATGGAAATCTCTTATGGGAAATGGATATAACAATATCTGAAGGAACATGGATACCCCAAAGAGTATCACATCGAGGAAATACAAGAAAAAGTCCTTCCTATTCCTTCCTTATCTAAGCGATGATAATTCTTTTTTTTTGTTGGTTGGCTTGGCGACTATTAGGACTTTCATAGTAGATAAGAAGCTGCAAGATAACTTCACACCTCCCATATTAGGGAGAGACACAAAAGGAAAGGGATGACAGATAATAGGAGAGAGAATACAACTGTCAGCAAATCAAATAGATAAGACAGTTATGCCTTGATAGTTGACTTCAGATTCAAATATCCGATCTGACTGTGAGAATAGCGAAGTCCATAATGACATGCTCAATAGATCTAATGTATTCTAGCATTAAACCAGCTTATGATCCTTAGGCTATACAGTATGGAGCAGGAAGAGAGATCAATGGACCCCCATATCCTGCTTGATCGAATTCCATTCACTAATTGAATAGTTGAAATGCTACTTCACTTAGTAGTAGAAACTCGAAGAGACAGACAGAGAGAGGACTCTCTTATACTTACAAACCCCTAGGATAAGAATCCTTGTTTTTGGCAGGCGCTGTTAAGTCCAGCCTTTGTTGCCCTTTGGTAGAGTGAGTCTACTTAGCGAACTGGCAGGACGTGGAGATCAATTAATCAATATAATATGCATCTCAAAAATTGATGGTTGACGACCTTCCCCCTTGTCCTGTCCTAGAGGCTCTCCGGCCGGAGAGGCAAAGGGGATTGCTATCGTCACCCTTTCTCTCGGTGTATGTGAAAAAGAGAAAGCACTTTTTTTCTTTTCGGTCATAGGTTGGTTGGTCCAAAGAACGAGAGTCGGCGGGAAAAATGAGAGTTAGATGAACAACTTTCCAACCAAATGCTCTTGAAGGGCGCATTAGACATGGTGCCGAGGGATACTCCGCCCTCCCCCTATTTATCTGATTTTGCTAAGGTGCCTCGATGAAAAAAAACCCTGATCGATTGATGGAATAGGAAAAGAATTCGGTGAAACAGGTACGAGCCCCGAATAAAAGATTGAATGGAAGGAGGAAAGATGGGTAAGTTGTGAAAACCGTCACCGACAAAGTGGCCATATCTCTCTGATCGCTTCCCTTGAATCTCCAAATATAGAAAAGCTTTGGTTGGGAGAAGGTATGGCACAAGAGGGTTGCTCATCGATGAATTTTGATTCTCTTTTGCGCTTTTGAAAGTGCAACCCTCGTTCTCACAAGAATGGTCTGCCCAGCGAAAAGTGCCTCAACTTCAACGAGCAACAAAAGACGATGTCCGATCGCCTTTGTCATTGTCAGTCAACTAAGTAGGGCCTTCGGCCCCCTACGAATCCGTAAATCTGAAGAGCATGCCGAAAAAAAAGATGGTCCCCTATTTATTTCATTCTTTTCGTTCCGAAAATAATTCAAGTACCTAACCCCCCATCATGGTGAACCTCTCCTTGTGATCGGGATGAGGTAGACACATCCCAGGCGGGGGCAGATCGAATAAGAGTTTTCTTAGGTAGCCACCGACCCACAGTTATCCTTAAACTTTCGTGCTTGGTGGAGAAGAAGTGAACAAGGGTACGCTCGCTTGCTATCTCTCTCTGCCGTGGACTGGGATCACTCGCCAACTAGGCCCTCTAGAAGAAAGTTAGTGCAATATTGTATGATAACATATTACCAATCTTCGGGGATAAGGGGCGGAACGACCTCTCGATCTACTTACCGATAAAAATGCAAGGACAACTCAAACCATCGGATGTTCTGTGATTATTATACGAAAAAAAGGAAGTGCTTTCATAGTAAGGGTGAGGCGAACGCCAGTGAGGATCCGGTAGGGAGTCTTGAGTCAAAAAGCCAATAACCAAGAAAAAGAAGCTCGGCAAGCGAGTAGGTTAGGTAAAGGACAGTAAGGCTTCATAATGTAATGAGTTCCTTTTTCTTTTTCGTAAAAACGACCTCCGCCAATCCGATTGGCAAAATTGGCGACTTATTTGTTAGCCCAGCTTGAACACTTCTCCGCAAAAAGCCACATTCACCTTTCTTTTACCCGCTCCCATACGGGCCAGATTCCTACTTATATGAAAGAGGCGATCAGAATGGTACCCGAATCCATTTACGATCTCGAGTTTCCAGAGACATCGCACTTTCGCTCGGGTCAAGGCTGCCACTTTGCCCTAAGACGGATCAAAAAAGAGTGGGGAACATCTCGCTATTTTTGCTGCTTGCTTTCTGATAGCAGCAGCTGTGACAACTCCATATCTATTATGTCTCGGGGGATGCATCTCATTGAATGCTTTTAGCATCTCTCTGAAGCCGGACTCCACTTTTCACTGAGCTATTCTCCTGTGCTGATCGATTGGGCTTGCTCTGCTCTCACCCTATGTATGTGAGTTCACTCCCCTCCCCCTTTCTATTTTTATCTGGATAGCCAGGCTTGATAGCATTACTATGTCATCTGCGTATAACGCATCCATACTTGTTTATAGAAGAACGTGGTCTCCGTCTTCTCTACATTCGTGTTTATCGCTGTTGATTTACCTGGATACACAGTGTCAAAAAGAATGGCAAGGGCCCGTACGGCATTCAAAAACTCTATCGGAGAATTTTGTCTTTCATGTGGATAAGTGATCATCCCTTTTTTTTAAGTCAACTAATGAAATCAACGAGTTCCAGCAGTAAGTGAAGTTCCAAATTGCAAGCACCTTACTCCCTAGCACTGGTTTGCGCATTTGTTTAGGTGAGTGATTCATGCATGCGGATGATATCTCCTTTACCTGAAGCAGAGAATTTTATCCGTTCTCTGAAACCAAAGGTTTAAGATCCATAAGAGATATGGTGTCAGGCGTTGTTAAGCCCTTGGGCCTCTTCTTGACTTCTCTCTATCTCGTTGTTTCGTCTAAAAGTGATCGATTCGCTGTGAGAAAGCAAAGGCGACAGTTAGGTCGCCTACTCCGCGGTGAGGCGGCCAGCCAAAAGATTCATTCAAGTCAGTAAAATCCCTGCTTTTGATGCCCCCAGGCTAGCTTCGGTTTTTGTGAATGCCTGTCCATTTTCTGTTTTGGGCTGGGTTGTCAGGAAGTGAGCCCGAGTATGTGTGCCATACTAGACCTGGTCGTCGCCATCCATCTCCACCGTCCGCTCTGCAACGTTCAGTCGTATTAGCGGATCACGATCGATCCGTTGGCCACTATCATCTTCATCCTACCGCTACTGTGTCATCTGTAGTACAGCCAAGATCACAGCAAGAAGAAAGATGATTAGTTATACAAGAGTTTGTGTGGAGGTTGATGCATCCACTGAGTTGGTTAAAGAGTTTGATCCCCGCTGTGATAACGGGAAATGGATTACTAGTCGGAGGAGATTAGGACACCCGTAAATAACTCCAACAAGGGAGAGAAAAAAGGAAGTGAAAACTGGTGAGACCCCATGGGGCTGTATGAACTCGACTTAGCAGGGAGAGGAAGGCGATCAAAGTCTACTAAGAATGATAGGGAAGTAGTCAGATAATTGCTTTTCATACGTATTGAGCGTTTAGTTCAGTTGTTGTATGAGATCTCTCCTTCCTCAAGTGTTTTCGTACGAGATGAAGGCTCCTGAGCTCTCTTTTCAGGATGAAACGTTGGTTCAGGACCATGGGACGGGCTAGGGTTCCATTAAATTAGATTGAACAACTAGTGTTTGGAGCCTCTGATAGTACCGCAGCAGACTACTAGCTAGACAGATAGCAATCCAACAAGCAAAAGACAAGAAGACAAGGGATCATGGAGGATCCTTTACATCGTCACAAAAAAAATATGGGGCGTAAGAGAAGAAGGGGGATACATCCAAACATAAGGTTGGAGGCAGCGCTCTACTTACTTTCTTTGTTAAACTATCCTTGCTATGAAAGCACTTCCTTTTTTCCATATAATGATCACATAACATCCGATGGTATGAGTTTTCCTTGTATTTTTACCGAAATTTTCTCTTAGGTTGGTCAAAGCGGAGTCCGCTGGTTCAAGAATAGATGCTTCCTTCCGTGCCTTTCTTGGTGGTAGACAAGACTTCATCTGCTTTAGTGGCAGCTGCATCTGTTTTGGCTTCTAATTTGGATTTATATGAGGCTTGTTCACACACCTCTGCCTGCTCCTCATTCGAGAGGAGAGGTAAACGAGGGGCATCTGACTCAATTTATTACGGAAAAGTCCTGCTATCGGACGGAGATCTAAAAGGAACTACTTTCTGTCCTTCTTCTGTTATGTAAAAAGGATTCTCTATTTTTGTTTTTTGGTTCCTAAGCAACTAGTGAGCAACTGCACCTTGGCTTGGCTTTCTCTAGAGGTTCCATAAAGGAAAGAGACATGAGAGGGCTTCGTGAGACATGGGTCAGTCCTTGTAGCCGTTCATTTATCCAAAGCAATAGATCAAAAAGAAGGCGCCGGAAGGTGAACGAAGTGGGATGACCGTTAGGGAGGTAATAGAAGAATAGATCCTGCAAGTCTAACCCTGGCTACCTCTCTCTTGTGGCCTGGAGGCAGCAGCTCTATTAAAGAATGAAAGTTTTGGCCCATACATGCAAACACAACAAATCAAACCAGACAAAGACACTTAGCAGAGGATTAGATCTCCACCAAACAAAGACAAAGAAAGCCACGCATTAAAACACACTACTTTGCGTCGATGGACTACTTATTAAAATCTTCTAGAAAGAGTCGACGTACTTTTCTAGTCTCCCCAGTGACCGCGGGTGACAGCCCGAACAATGAGCTCTTGTTGTTCTCCGATGAGCGCCTCGTCTTTCTCACATCAATCAATCTGAGACTTCCTTTGAAGGAGAATCAGATTCGGTTGTGTTTTCCTACTTTTTGTTGTACTGGTCATAGTCTGCTTCCGCTTGTTTCTTGGTTTTATCAAGGATAAGGGCTTTAGTGGGCAATGGCTCCCATACCAGTAAAAGTTCCAATGCTTACTACCAGGCATGAGTCAATAGCTCAACGAAAGAGAAGACCACGCCTGCTGCCTCCCCATAGTTTCAGAGCCGGTCGATCACCGATCCTGCACTCAGGAAGAGTAATGCTTTGAAAAATGCATGATTCATTAAGTGAAAGATGCTAACTGAATAGTTAGAAATATCGTCACTAAATAGGCATGATAGTCTTCAACTGAAGAAAAGTAGTACAGAGAACTAGTAAGAATTGTGCCTGCCATCCAATTTGTGACTCATGGCAAGATTCTTCTACATTCTATATCTATAATATGTTCATTCATACCAATATTCCTGCTAAAAAAACCAACACATTATCAACCCTTTCCCGGTCATCAATCCTGCAACACTAAATTCATCTCCAATCCTCGTCAGTGACGATGAGGCACGTAGCGTCGAGGAGAGTAGTGAGGATGATGATAGTGATGACGAGGATTGGAATAGGTCACTAAGGCTCGACGAAGGGAGGGCGGGGTAAAGGCGCCCGAAGGTGACCGTGCCGGGAGCCCACTCCTCGGTGACCATTAGGCGCCCGAAGGCGAGCAAACCTACGGGGCGATGACCGTGTTGGCAGGTAATAGAGATCGAGATGTCGATTTGTTTTTCATCAAAAATGAAGAACTGTAAACGTTTGCCCTAAATAAGAGACCAGTTCCAGCCTACCATAGGTGTCAAATAATCTCTAACAGTCTATTGCTTCTCCTCCTCAGGGACATTTACATCCTCACGTGATACAAAAGGCTCGTGAAGAGCCCATTTGTCCAGCCAGAAACTTATAGACTCTCCATTTCCAACACTCATCTATAATCCCAAAAAAAGAATATCTCGCCCGCAAAGGATTGAAGCCTATGTTTATTCCAACTTTATGAAATGCATTCTTCATTTTTTTTATGAAACGATAGAAATTCTCAAAGCCATCGTAGGATAACATATTATGCATATTACGAATGCCTTCTATACCATTCTCCATTGCCCGGTCTTGATATGTCTGATGTTTTACGTTACTACAGGTTATAGAAGGACTTGGTTTATTTAAAACTAACTGCAGAGTTATCCCACCACTACTTCTGATATCACGATTATCTGACCTACTACTCGATTTAGAAACTGGAAACATTTTGCAAAGCAAAGTTCAAACCGACAAAAGTGATTAATCATGAGAAACTAAAAAAATGATGGCGGGGAGTTCTCTTAGGTACCTTCTGTTGATGCGGAGGACAATGTGGCGATCTGAAGGAAGAGGAGCAGTTATGAGAACAAAGAATAGAACTTGGCAAGAATGAGCGGAATGCCTCAGCACCCGCGTTCAAGCTATCGAAAATCATGCATTGGATGGATGCCCGGGCATTGAGAAGGAAGGACGCTTGCTTTTAGAGGTAAAAGGCCATGGGGAGAGAGAGCGTCTGTGATCCATATATCTCCGATCGGGAAACCGTATCCAAGCTCCGTGGCTAGTCTGTGCTCTTTGGACTTTTTAAACTTAGCAAACTGAAACCGTTCGAAAATTGGAAGTCTTTAAGGAAACCAATTTTGAGTAAAGCTCCAACAAGCCGGAAGTAGAGCTAGTTCTTTCAAGCAAGTCCAGTCAGTCTAGTGAAAGCAGAAAGCTCATAGTAAGAAAAGACACTCTTTCTGTGCCAAAGATTTTCCCTTGCAAACAGAAGGCTTAGATGATAGGTTCCAGCGAGGACTTCTCGTTGAATGTCACCAATTTGTCGAGTTAATTCATCACGACTGGAAAATAAAGAATAAGATCTATACACAACTCCAACTTGATTACAAAGTAGCGACGATTAATTTGACGAATTTTGATTTATGATAGACTCAAAATACTTTTCAATTGAGATCTAATGATCTTTGTTTCATTTATCTTGTAACAAAATGCGCTAAACAAATCTAACCATCTTTATTATCCCTAGCCAAATAAAGGTCCCTATCCCAAACTCACTTCGCTCGCCTTCTTTTCCCAGGCTCATATCCTGTGCCTTTATTTTTAACTTATAATATAAAGAGTTTGAAGCTCATCCAGAATGAGGCCCATCCCCGACCGAAAAGTCAGAAGTTTCCAAATTTAGGGCTTCTTGTGAAGCACGTCCCTTCTCTTTCAGTCTCACATATTTCATCTCTTCTCCTTTCAGTCGAGTATCTTCTCTCCTTAGCTTTAGTCCTCGGGTGTGGAACTTTTTTCTCTTCGAGTGGAATTGGTCGATCTGCTTCCTTCGTTCCTAAAAAAATAGGTGCTTTTAAGCTCCTCGATCTATCCTTTATTTCATAACCTAAAATTCTTCGTGCTGATCCTATTCACCTTTTGGTTAACTGGGTTTGGGTGCATCCAACATGCTTATGTTTTAGACTTTGCAAACCTCGATAACCACTTGGCTTTCTGTCTCATCATACCTACGAGTGAAACTAAAGGAGAGTGACTACTGACCGCTTTCTGGCTTAGGGGCATGCTTTCGATTCCTAATACAATGAAGCTCAGGAATAGAGGACGTTGAGAAAGAGAATAGTCTGGCTAATGGGTATCAGGGATGGGAAACTTTATACCAATCAATGAGCTGGATCCGCCAATCCTCCTAACTGCACGTGGGCCGGGCTTGGAGCGCGTGAAACTCATCACTACCTCATAAGGGCATTGAGACCATAGCATGTTACACAAAAGCACCACTTTCTCTGGAGTGTTGTCACACAGCTACACGACTAGAGGAGCTACTCGCTCTGTAGTGTTGTCACACAAGATAAGCACGCCGCCCGCCTGTTGGTGTTATATTGTTAATAGGCCCAGTGACATAGTGAAAGAGTCACTATACCATATGCTAGCATTATTAGAATTAATATCCGTGGCTGGACAATTACCTACTTACTCTATTTCCTATGGAAACTTTCAAAGAAAGCCATACCCAAACTGTGTGATAGAATAAATCCCCACCCGATCCCATTCCGACCTCGATATGTGGAATTGTCTTACGCCATATATACTGAAATGGTTCGGGAGATATGGTCAAAGCCAGGTTCCAATTTTGTTGATTTTGCTCGTGAGCGTGATGGTATAAGCCTGCCTCACTGTGCCGTAACGTAAGTCACTCACTCATTTTATGTAAAATAAAAAAAACTTGAATAACTTCATTTTCTGGAGGAGTCGTCATTTTCTATCAGAAACGCTATGTCATTTACAACCCCGACGTATTTTGGATGCTTCAAGGCAGAGCTGACCCAAATTGATTTAGAGAAATTATTTCTGGGTAGGATATCGGGCTAAGGTCTTATGATGAGCCATGCGCATATTTAGAGGTGCCAGAATGGAACTCAACCTTGTATGAGTCGACTATCTTGAAGTCATAGGTTCTTCTTGCACCCTATCGGCCACCTCACTGTCGCTTGCCTCACTTCGCTCGCCTCGCTCTTCCCACTTCAATCCTCGTCAGTGATGACGAGGCACGTTAGGGAGGCACGTAAGGGTTTTATGGCAGATATCTTATGACATTGTATGGTGGATTGGTTTTCCCATGGACCTCCGTTCCCTGTTTAGCCGCTCACTAAGAGCTCACTACACCCATACTTTTACTTACCTGATTAGCTGCAGTAGCTACATTAGCTATATTAGCAGCCCCCCTCAGTCGTCGGGGTATGGCTCGCTGTATTAGCTACATTTGTTTAGCAGTAGGTGATCGAGCTAAGGTAAGGAAGTGTTACGACTGCTCCATTCCGTAGCGGTCTCTTGAACTTTGCCTTTCTGTGCACGAAGCGAGTGGGCACTGTGCCGTGGCTGGAGGCAGCCAATTTGAAAGCAAGTTCCTTAGTCTCTTTCCTTTCTTCTGACTTAGGAATTAGTCTGCAATTTCGGTCTTCTTTTCGGTTCAATCGACAGCTGGCCTTCACATCGGCTTTGGCTTCTGCGCTTTGTCAGTGCGGGCGATCCGTGAATCCCACATATCTGAATCTATTGTAGAGGAGTTACAGCTTAAGCGCTGCTTCTCACCGACTAGCAGGGCTATCTGCTGCGTCTAACTTATCTGATTGATACCGTACTCTGGTTTGTGCTAGCTAACCACCCAAACTGAGACCGTGGCCTTGTTGCTGTTTCGACCCCTGGGATTTCGTCCCCTCATTCCCTTGACCCTTCTATAACTACATGAGCCGGATGAGAGGAAACCTTCACTTCCGATTTTAAAGGGGGAATCCAATCCTATAGGAACCTATCTCGATTTTCTTTGCTAGGCCGATAGCTAGAAAACCTACTTTCTTACGATTACGAGGTTCATTCGAATATGAATCCAATCCCGAAAATATAGCATCCCACTTATTTTTATTACCCAAGGCTTCGAAACATTTCAAAATCGAGAAATCTATACAGGTGCTGGTGCTATCAGAGAACAATAAATGGGCATAACTTTCTCATCCAAAATGCAAGTGAGGTGATTCAAAAAGATTTAGAAAACTAAGGCAGAGATATACAACTTTTATATTTGAGTTTTTCGAGATTCAAGCTGTATCATTGATGAAATCAGCTTGAAATTGAGTCAAAGATGTTGTCAACAAAAATACAAACAAAATAACTATTTCCTACTTGTTCTATGACTTAATTTTATTATTTGAAAATTTGTAACTTTTAGAGGATTTATGGGAAAATATCGTGGGCTTCGAACAACCAATTTAGAGTGTATAAAAAGGATAGCAATCATGAGAAAAGAACCATACCAGACAACTCTTCTTCTTCTTCTCCAACTTTTCTTTTGAAGTTTGATGAACATGTGCGGCTAAAAATCTTGTTGGTCGAAGAAAACGGAAGCCTTGGAATCAATAAACTTGTAAGAACTAAATTGTTATACTTTGAGTATTGAATGTTTTTTTATGCCCATCTTCATGATTGTTTTGTTTAACTACTGAGAGGCCTACTAGTTTATTATTCATTTCGATCTACTGCTTAATTAGATATCCAATTCGTAGTTGTTTGATTTCTCTAATTGTGAAGCAACCATGATTTAATGAACTGCTTTGTTTTATTAGATCTTAGGAGAAAAACTTTTGACAAAACTAAATGTAACCTTTTGTTCTTGTGTTGTTTTACTTCACCGATCTCTTGGTTCTTTAGGAAATTGCTAGATTAAATCTTCAGCGCTTGTCTTGGATATTTAGTAATTAAAGTTAATTAGATAGCTTGTTTTTCATTAATTAAGCCTAAGAGAGATAGGAAGATACTTCCCATAGTGAATATTCAAAGTATGAGTTAATTTATAATTGCATCAATGATCAATTTTAAGATCCCATTGGTGAATGTTGATTGCGACCAATATTTGTTCCTTTGATTGATTTCAACACTTTACTTTTTTTAGCTCTTCTTAAATTTTCTTTTATCATATTCAAACTCTTTTCACCATTCTTGTTCAAATAGCATAAAATTATACTAATTACTCCTCCGTGGGATCGATCCTTACTCTCACTACTATATATAATTTTAGAGTAAAAATTTTATTTTGGGATATTTAGACTTTGGGTCCCAAATAATTTTGAGAATTAGTGTTTGGGTCTCCATATTATACATAATTAGTTTTTGGGTTCAAAAGTGTCACAAAAATAATTAGTTACACTTTTGGTACACTTTTGATGACACTTTTGAGACAATAGTGACACTTTGGAGACCCAAACACTAATTATGTATAATATAGAGACCCGAACACTAATTTTTAAACTTATTTGAGACCCAAAGTCTAAATATCCTGCGACGACATACATCACTCCAAATTTTAGTGCCATTGTCGAGGAGTAATATTAGTAAATTTTTGTGCTATTAAAGATCTTATATTTTTTTTTATTAGCAAGAAAAGAAACTTTAACATGACATAGAGACCAGTTCTCAACAATTTACCACTTAGCTAGATCTTTCATTAGGCATGCTAATGAGATAAATATTTCTTCTCTTGAACAACAAATTGCTAGTTTAACTTCTCTTGTTCATCAAATGGTTATAGGTAACATGCAAACAGGAAAGACATGTAGGATTTGTTTAGTAGCAGAACATCCAACTGATATGTGCGCAACTCTTCAGGAGGAGTCCAGTGAACCATTGAATATGGCAGGTGGATTTCTTGGACAATCACAAATGTAGTACGATCCCTATTTAAAATTGTACAACCTAGGATGGAGAGATTATCCCAATTTCAACTACGAGAATCCGCAATCAAATCATCATGCCTTTCAAAATTGCTGAAGTTACCAACAGTACAAGCAGGCATACCAAAAATTCGGCCAAGCTTCTGAGCTTTTACGCATGTTGACCTTGCCATATGAAGAATATAGTTTTACGCACACGTATTACGTGCCAGCGTATTGTTCAGCCTTTACGCTCACGTCTTAACGTGTTCGCGTAGTGCCCCTTTACGCTCACGCATCACGTGCCAAGCGTACTCGTTTTACGCTGAGCTAATCGATTTTACGCTTGGGACTCTTCCGCTCGCATAAAATCGAGCTAGCATAAAATCCCAAGCACGAGCTGGCTCTCACGAGCGTAAAGTTTGCCGAGTGTTCCCCGCGTAAAGCTTTCCTCGCGTAAAGCTTTGATCGAGAGTTGGGGTGCGTAAATCTTACGAGCGTAAAGCCCGGCTAGCGTAAAACCCCACCCACATGTACCCTTGCTCGCGTAGAGCTATCTTACCTTGCTCTTGCTAGCGTAAGCCACTTTGCGCTTGAAGGCCCCTTGGTCTAGCGTAGTAGTATGCGGGTAGAGACTTGATAATCACGAATTTATCTAATATGTTTGGAATGATAATTGAACATGGCATGGTATGACAAGTATACCTGACATGATTATCTTGAATTGCTGTTGCGACGGCTAATATGACATGACATGACATGACAAGAATGATTGACCTGGACACCGTGGACGATTGTGTTTGTACAAATAAACAAGTACTGTCTTGCATCATGTCTAGGATGGGGACCCCTGAATACCACGGTCAGGGGCACCTGCTAAAATTTACTAAGGCTAATTAACTAGAATAATTCAGTAGACATGAAGAGATTCCCAGCTACAGGTAATCCCGTTATCTGGGCGCATTCAGTGGACTTGTAGCCTACCGACGAGTTGGGCACATTTCCAGCACACAGTCACGTGTTGTATTCTTCATAAACGGACATTCGACCTGGATAACCGGATGGTCTGCAGGGCTTGTGGCTATTGGGATAATCTTACTGCATCTTGCTAGTAACTAGGACTGTGATAACCCTAGTTAGTTAAAAGTATCAAGCCGTACTCATTGCTTGGCCGTGATTGATTGGATGGAATTTAGCCCAGCTTAGTCTTGCCCAGATCCTGTATAAGATTGTTACATGACGGGATTATTTATGCTTGCCTTAACAATAAAGATCAGGGGTCCAGTTCTGTTCAGGCGAAGGGTTACAACCCCGATCCTTGTTTGGTTTAAGGGTTGTAACCTGGCTCCCGGAGCAGTTCTGTGTTCTCTCATTGTTTATTGTCTTATTATAACCCCTGCCATGCTCATCATGTTTCACCTTACTTTAACAGCATGATTAATTATGTATAATGGCCTTAGCAATAAAGATCAGGGGTCCAGTTCTGTTCAGGCGAAGGGTTACAACCCCGGTCCTTGTTTGGTTTAAGGGTTGTAACCTGACTCCCGGAGCAGTTCTGTGTCCTCTCTGCGTTTATTGTCTTCACTGTACCAATAGTATTTGAGACGGGTTTCTATTCAAGTGAAGGGCTGCAACCCCGGTCCTTGTTTGGTTTAAGGGTTGTGACCTGGCTACTTGAATTATTTTTTCGTACTCAGTTTACTGTTGTTATCTCTATTATTATCAGTTCTTTATTTATTATTTATCTTAATACTCTATTGTGATATATTGGTTTTAGTTCCTAAGTGAAGCCTCCTTTGTGGCATTTGCACTTTCTGGGGTCTGACCTAGCTAGTTTTGTGTGGCCAGATATCGGAGTAGCTCAAAGTATCCATCTGTCTTCCAGCCAGATGGTGACCACCAGGCGTAATCCTGGCAACGAGTGGGTTTCTTTTGTCCTTCCACTTTATTGTAAAATTATTCTTTGAGGCGTTTAGCCGATGAGCACGTGTTAGCTCGTATTGCACCTTTATTTACTGTTTGCCTACGGGCTGTAACATGATTGACAGATCCTAGGGTTGATCATGTATGACTGAACTCTTGCTAGTCTTGATATTTTGTACGACTAGCTTCATGATCATCCAATATGTAATGTAAGGGACGCCTTGCTATTATATATTTGGTGCTCTGACATCTTGTAACTATTATTGCTTGCTTGAGATTGACACAATAGGCTTGTTCATGACCATAGGAGACTGTTGGCTTATAGTTAAACCCTCATGTATCTAGACAGCCGTGACCGTATAGCGAGGTGGGTTACACTTCAATATACGTAGCTTACTATGTACGCCCCCGCTCTCCAGTATTCTGGTTCTGGGGTGTTACATGGTTTAAGTGGTGGCCCATGCAGGTCTTGTAAATCTAGATATGTGAGGGTCTACCGAATAGATGTCTCAATCAGTACTCGTCCTTGATCTCTGCTCGTATCTTCTAAATCCCTGAAATCTTAACCTGAACACATGTTTGTGTCGTTGAACTGTCCTGGTCCTTCCTTATTGTTCCCTATGTCGTCTTCTTCAGTGGTATTATTCTTGGACCTGCCGATCAGCAAGGCAGAGCACCACCTGTGGACCAGCAGCAACCAGGAGATCAGGCCGAGCATTCAGGAGTAGCCTCCAGAGTCATGCCTATTGGAGGAGAGCCAGTTCAGCCCGTCCAGCCTGTAGATCCTGATAATGGCACTTTGGTGGGTCTCATCCGGTCATTATTAGCCTCCCAGGATCGTCGAGGAGATGCCTTGCACTAGGCAGTGGCAGATGCTCTGACCAGAGGAGGTCATTAGGGTAACAGCGCAGCCAACAGCTTTAAGCGCTTGAACCCTCCATTCTTCGACGGCAGTGAAGATGCTATCGCTGCTAGGACACGGAGGTGATTCTAGAAGCAGCCAGGACTCCAGAGAACGAGAAGGTGGCTGTGGTGCTCCTGCAGTTATTAGATCTTGCCCGCAGCTGGTGGGCGTCGCAGGCCGTTGGATTAGTGGCACCTATTACCTGGACAGTATTCAGGGAGAGATTCCAGACCAAGTATTTTGACGCTGTAGCTTGGTACGATCTACAGACGAGGTTCACCAATTTAAAGTAGATGGGCAGGACGGTCGATGGATATGCGGCCGAGTTCTCCAGACTTAGTCGGTTTGCTCCTACCTTGGTGGCGACCGAGTTCGATAGAGTCCAGCGGTTCCAGCAGGGGCTTAACTTGGAGATTCTCTTGGCCGTAGAGAAGTTTGAGCATCATACCTTTGATGCAGTACTGAGGGCAGCTCGGAGGCACAAGTATACCTCCCAGAGGATCGTGGACAGGACCGGGGGTCAGAAGCGATCCTATGGTCAGATGAATCAGTCTTCAGCACTAGCCCTGGCAGCCAGGGCTTTGACCATTGGAGCTCCGAGGCGGCGGCCTCAGTGACGTCGGTTCAACATTCAGCCCGATGCACCCCCAGCAGCAGAAGCAGAAGCAGTCTTCCGCAGTGGGATGTTCACACTGCGGAAAGCCAGGGCATGTGGTATCAGAGTGTCACAGAGCACAGGGTTTGTGGTTGGTTTGTGGTACCCGGACCATAGGGTGGGGAACTGCCCGAACAGGGGAGTTCATCTTCTTTGGCCTTCTTTAGTCCTTCAGTTATAGGACCAGCACCAGTCCAGTAGCAGCAGCTGCAGTACCCATTCACGAGGCCATTGCCGACGCAGTCCTAGGCATTCTAGCAGCAGAGACCGCAACAATATGCCCAAGCCCAAGCCTTGATCCAGAGCAGCAGAGAAGTTTTAGCAGAGGTGTCCCGCACCCAGAGGACATGGTCAAGTGCTGGCTTTGACTATGGGAGAGGAAGGATTGGCACCAGGTGAGGTGGTGGCAGGTACTATTCTCGTCAACACCTTTTCAGCTTCCGTATTATTTGATTCTGGTGCCTCGCATTTATTTATGTCTGTACGATTTGCGACACGGATTGGATTGAAGCCCGAGTCATTATCAGTAAGGCTCAATATACTTACTGGTAACGGACTTATGGGAGTAGAAAGAGTGTTTTCCTCATGTCGGATCATAGTTAGCGGTAGAGAGTTTCCTGCTAGGTTGATAGAATTCCCGATGGCCGACTATTATGTGGTATTAGGGATGGATTGGTTGAGAGACCACTATGCCAGGATAGTAGCATATTGGCAGGGTTGTTTTTAGCATTCCAGACGAGCCAGAGTTTTTCTTCTCCCGAGGCGAAGTTGAACCTTCTCCTCCCGTATTACGGATGGCAGTAGCAGCAGTACAGTTACCCCGGATGGTCGAGGAGTTTCCAGATATTTTCCCAGAAGAGCTTCTAGGGATACCGCCAGAGCGGGAGATCGAGTTCACCATAGACTTGATTCTCGGAACAGTCCCAGTGTCAGAGAGAGTCTACAGGATGGGACCGTCAGAGTTAGAGATATTGTACAAGATGATTGAAGAACTCAGAACCAAGGGATTCATTCGTGCTAGTGGATCGCCTTGGAGAGCCCCGATGCTTTTGTGAAAAAAGGATGGTACGTCCAGGTTATGCGTTGATTATCGTACCTTGAACTCAGTGACAATCAAGAACAGATACCCTCTCCCAAGGATAGATGACTTGTTTGATCAACTCAAGGGAGCGGCAGTATTCTCGAAGATTGATTTGCGGTCAGGATATCATCAAATCAGAGTCAGAGAGCAGGACATCCCGAAGACAGCTTTTCGATCTAGATATGGGCATTGGGAGTTCCATGTTATGCCCTTTGGAGCAACCAATACGCCGGCTGTATTCATGGACCTCATAAATCATAACTTTATGCCTTATTTGGATCAGTTCGTAATTGTGTTCCTAGACGACATCCTGGTCTACAGTAAGAGTAAAGCGAAGCATGAGCAGTATCTCAGAGTTGTCCTCCAGATTCTACGAGATCACTAATTGTATGCCAAATTCAGTAAATACGAGTTCTGGCTCGGTCGCATTTCGTATTTGGGCCATATCATCACCAGAGGAGGAGTAGAAGTGGATCCCCAAAAGATCGTGGCTATAGAATCATGGCCAGTACCTAGCATAGTTGCAGAAGTTGGTAGCTTTCTTGGATTGGCCGGTTACTATCGGCGATTTGTTTCAGACTTTGCTCGGATCTCAGCGCCATTGACCCAGTTGACCCGCAAGGATGTGCAGTTTGCTTGGACAGCAGAGTGCCAAGATTCTTTTAAGAAGTTGAAACGAGGCTTGATGACGGCACCCATTCTCACGCTTCCAGATGGAACTGGAGGATTCTCAGTATATTGCGATGCATCAGGCAGAGGTTTAGGGTGTGTTCTGATACAGCATGGGAAGGTAATAGCTTACGCATCACGACAACTTCGTGATCATGAGAGAAATTATCTAACCCATGACTTGGAATTGGCAGCAGTATTATTTGTACTTAAGTTGTGGAGGCACTACTTGTACGTAGAAAGGGTGGAGATTTTCACCGACCACAAGAGCCTGAAATATGTGTTCACCCAGAAGGATATTAACATGCGTCAGAGGAGATGGCTGGAGCTTCTTGTGGATTATGATGTCAACCTGCCGTATCACCCAAATAAGGCCAATGTCGTAGCAGATGCATTGAGCAGGAGAGCCAGAGTTTATCTTCTAACAGCGCAGCCAGAGTTGTTAGCAGATCTTCAGAGGATGGGCATAGAAGTTGTCCTTCCTACCAATGTGGCATTGATGGCCAGCGTGCAAGTTTAGTCCACTATAGTCGAGAGGATCCGGATGGCACAGTCAGCAGATTCCAAGCTTCAGCGACTCAGAGCAGAGAGTGAGACAGGACGCAGACCAGAGTTATGCATTCATGATGATGGTACACTTCGACATGGTAAGCGTCTTTGTGTATCCAGTGGAGATATCAGATAGAAGATCATGGCAGAAGCTCACAGTTTGCAGTATTCCATTCATCCTGGTGGTACGAAGATGTACCGTGACATTGACAGCAATTTTGGTGGAATGGCATGAAGCGGGAGATAGCACGGGTTGTCTCTCGGTGTTTGGTTTGCCAACAAGTCAAGGCTGAACATCAGAGGTCAGCTGGACTTCTTCAGCCCTTGCCGATTCCAGAATGGAAATGGGAGCAGATAACCATAGATTTCGTGACTGGATTACCTAGATCCCCAGCTGGTAGAGATTCTATCTGGGTTATAGTTGACCGGCTGATGAAGGTGGCTCGCTTTCTTCCGTTCAGGGTAGGTCAGTCGACGGCTCAGCTAGCGGAGATGTATCTCCGGCAGATTGTCAGATTGTACGGTATATCTGTCAGTATCACCTCAGACAGAGATTCTAGATTTACGTCACACTTTTGGCGTAGCCTGCAAGAGAGTTTGGGGACTCACCTCCAGTTCAGCTCAGCATATCACCCACAGACGAATGGCCAATCAGAATGCACGATCCAGACTCTCGAAGATATGTTGAGATCTTGTACACTCGACTGTGGTGGTTCATGAGAAGATCACCTGCACCTAGTGGAGTTCTCATACAACAACAGCTTCTAGGCCAGTATCCAGATGGCACCGTTCGAGGCCCTATATGGTAGGAAGTGCAAGTCCCCGCTAGCATAGGATGATATTGGTGAGAGACAGATGCTCGGTTCGGAACTTATTGCCCAGACAATCGAAGTGGTCAGTATCCGAGATCATCTTCGCGTTGCTCAAGATCGCCAGCGTCATTGGTGTTGGTCCATTGGTCATGGTCGAACCAGATTTTAATAATTGATCAAACTCTGTCTCGATATAATTACAAGTCAACTCAGATGTTTACCTATGACGTTTTGGACACTACTCAACAATGGTTATCAATAATGTTCAAGACTGAAGCCGTTTGCCATTCAGAATGTATTTCCTGCTATGCAATGTAATTTTTTATCTTATTGAGTCTAGGAATACACTGTACACCAAGTCGTACTGGCAAATAGGCTATCCGAAAACGTTTTTCAAAACCATCCTATTCTTTTACAAATGATCTACGTTTTTGAAAAATATTCTTTTTATAAACAGCTTCTGAAGGATTTTTCAAAAAGCCAAAATTTATTTTCTCCTAATGAACTGGCAGAACCCCAGGAGAACTCGGGCCGAGTTCGGCCAGAGTTCGGCCATGTGGAACGTTAGTGAACGTTGGGTTTTTGAACTTGGTCATCCTTCAGTTACGGTTTGTTACAAAGAGTTCTGTCCGAATTCTACCCGAATTCTGTCAGAGTTCTGTCTTTGAAAAAACTAAAAATAGAGAAGTATTTCGATCATTTCAGATCACCAATTCACTTTCAATCTCTTCTCTTTCTAAGCTTACATTCTTCCGAAGAGTTCTAAAAGCTTTTATTTTCAAATCCCAAGCCAGTTACAATCCTCTAGTCGATTTGCCAGTACGGTACGGTCTAGAAGTTCCAGAACGATTGTAATCAGAGGCTTGATAGAAGATTCAACTCTTCACAATTGAAGTTGGTCGAGTTCTTCGTATCAAAGCTCGCGTCTGTAGAAGTTGCAAGGACTTCGTATGAAAACTTGCGGGATTTTCCAATAGTGGATTCAACTAGAAGGTAGAGTTCTTCCGACTGGACTAGTCCTCACCAGAGGAAAACCAGTATAAATCTTGGTGTTTGCATTTGCCTTATGATCACTTTTAAATTCTGTCATTTACTTTTTTGATTATTATTTTATCTGTGATCTAACTGCTAACAAATTTTTAATTAGCAATATTCCGCTGCCTACTCTATTCACCCTCCTTCTAGAGTATTCTGCTTTACGATTTTGTTTATACAATTGGTATCAGAGCGGGTTATACAGGTAAAGCAAGGTAAAACATCAGTTATATTCAATTTTATATAGATCACAACTTTACAAATGGCAACTGTGAAATTCACAAGTGAAGGCCAAGCCACAAACAGACCTACACTGTTTGACGGCACAATCTACACTTATTGGAAAACACGTATGAGTTTCTTTCTGAAATCTCTTGATTTTGACTTATGTTCTGTGGTTATTGATGGCTATAAAAAGCCACCTCGTATAAATGTTGATGGAGTTTTAACTAAAAAACCCCATGACAAATATATAGAGGAAGAAAAGAAAAAGTCCATTCTTGACGCACGTGCTATTAACGCTTTATTTTGTGCTTTAGACAGAACTGAATTTAACAGGGTATCTATCTGCACAACTGCAAATGAAGTATAAAAACTTCTTGAAGTCACACATGAGGGCACAACTCAAGTCAAAGAATCAAAGGTCAGCAGGCTTACTCAAGAGTATGAGGCGTTCAAGATGAAGCCCAACGAAACAGTTATTCAGATGTTCGAGAGATTCTTGGATATTGTAAATCATTTGTCCTCCCTAGGCAAAGATTACAGTAACCATAAAAAGATTCACAAACTCCTACGAGCACTTACAAAGAACTGGATTCCGAAGGCTACTGCAATCATTGAAGAAAACGACCTCACTACCATGACACTTGAAGTACTCATGGGTAAGCTACTCACTCATGAACTAGAGCTATAAGACTTTGAAGAGCCTGTACCAAAGGAGAAGACGATCGCTTTCAAGGCTCAGCACAGAAGATCTGTAGAAGATGATTCAGACAACAGTGAATCTGATGCTGAAGATCAAGCACTCCTTGCAAGAAAATTCAAAAGATTCCTAAAATATGAGAAGAATACAAAAGATCAATGGCGGCAACAGCTGGTATCAAGATGACGCTGTCTGCTACGGCTGCAAGAAGAAATGACACATAAAGAAGGACTGTCCTACAAACTCATCAACAAGTAAGAAGAGCAACAGATACGAGAAAGGGAACCTGAAGAGATCAACATCTCGGAAGTATGCCAACACCAGCATATGGCATGAAAGTGAAGCCAGCGACTTAAAAGATGAACAATCAGAAGACGTTACAAATGTATGCTTTATGGCATCCGATCAGGTACTCTCTGAACCTATAGTTGATACATATGATGACTTCACCTTTAAGCAATTAGGAGAAGCCTTCAGTGAGCTGTTAAGTGATTACAGAAAACTGTGTAGCAAATATCAGACCTCTAAGAAGGTACTCAAAGAGTACAAAGGTGAAATAGGAAGACTTACCGACCTACTAGCTGAGGTTAAAGATAATGTTAGTGAGTCTAGTGAGCTTTCTTCTATTAAGCTCTTATTACACGTGACTACCAAGTCATCAGAAGAAAAAGACAAGGTTATTGACCAACTGAATGAAGAACTTTCTGAAGAGAAAAAAAGTCTTCAAAGTGCACAAGTCAGAATGGAAGCACTCACTTCTGACTATACTAAGTTATATGACACTTCCAAAAGATTGGAAATTAGGTTAGGAAAACAGCCTGAGACTGCTGCTTCCTACCCTAACACGTGTCACTTACTGAAAAATCGGAACATTTCCAAACCTAACACTGTCAGACCTAACCCTATCAAACCTTTACCTAAAAAGGTTATGCCCAAACAGGATAATAGGTATGCTTTATTCTACACTAGAAAACCTAAACCTACCAAAAAGCTAACCGAAAGGTTATGCCCAACATGCTAAATGTCATTATTGTGGCCTCATTTGTCATATATCTTCTGCATGTAGAATCAGAAAGTTAGTAGATTTAAATATTTATGCATGGATACCGAAAGCTAACTAGTCAGGACCCTACAAGAAATGGGTACCAAGAGTTTCATCTGCAAATTATTTTATAGGTGGGACGCCCTTCACATGGTAGGAGCAAATGGATCCTCGACAGTGGTTGCTCACGGCACATGACCGGTGACGCTTCATTATTTGCAACACTGTCGAAGAGGAATAAAGAAGGATACGTCTCCTTCGGCAATAATTTAAAAGGGTATATAATCAGTATTGGTGATATTGGTAAAGCTCCCTATCCAGTGATTAAAGATGTTTGTCTTGTTACTGAGTTAAAACATAATATGCTCAGCATAAGCCATTTAGCTGATCACGATTATGGTATTAACTTCGTAAAAGACAAATGTACTATTATTGATAGTTCAACTGGTAGTACTATATCTGAAGGTATTAGAGAAGACAATATATATGTTTTCTATTTGTTGGAAGATACTAACATTTCAGGTAGATGTTTAATGGCTAAAAGCGATGAGAGTCATCTGTGGCATATGAGACTCGGTCATACAAATATGGATACTATTTCCAGATTATCCACGAAGAAGCTAGTACGCGGTTTACCAGACATTACATTCAAGAAGGATTCGGTATGCAGTCAATGTGAAAAGAACAAAGCTACTCGATCCACTTTCAAGTCAGTAAAAGCTGTATGTACTACTAGACCTCTACAATTGCTACATATGGACTTATTTGGTCGTAGCAGAGTTGCTAGCCTCGGAGGTAAGCTATATGCTTTTGTAATTGTAGATGATTATTCTCGATACACGTGGGTATATTTTCTGACACGCAAAAATGATGCATTATTGGAATTTTGTCACCTTTTGCAAAAAGTACAGAATAAAAAAGGTTACATGATCACTCGTATTAGAAGCGATCATAGAGGCGAATTCGAGAATGCGAAGTTTGAGCAATTTTATGACACACACGGTTTTGTGCACGAATTCTCCTGCCCTAGGACTCCACAACAAAATGGAGTTATAGAACGTAAGAACAGAACTCTATCCGAAATGGCCAGAGTAATGTTAAACTAGTTTAGTCTACCCAAGTATTTCTGGGCTGAAGCTGTCAATACAGCTTGTTTTGTTCTCAATAGAGTTCTAATTCGACCCAAATCCAAGAAGACTCCATTTGAGTTATGAATTGATAGAATTCCATCAGTTTCATATTTTAGAATATTTGGTTGTAAATGCTTTATTCTTAATACAAAAGATAATTTAGAAAAGTTTGACGAAAAGGCCGATGAAGGTATATTTTTAGGTTATGCAGCAAAGAGCAAATGATATAGAGTCTTCAACAAAAGAACCAAGATCATCGAAGAGTCAATCAAATTTACCTTTGATGAACTAAATCAAACGACAATCGATGACAATGACAAAGATCTCAATGTACCCAGCAAAGCACCAGCTGATCCTCCTAGAGAAGATCCAGGAACCAGCTACCTTCGGAGTCTGCCAAAAAGATTGAAGTTCACGGATGATCATCCAAAGGACTTGGAAATTGGTAAGATTACCAAGGGTGTAAGTACTCGTTCCTCTAATAAAGATATAGCTTCTTGTGTTGCTTTTGTCTCGCAGTTTGAACCCAAAAATATTGATGAAGTATGTAGTGATAATTTTTGGATAGATGCTATACAAGAGAAATTAAACCAATTTGAACGGAATCAAGTTTGGGAACTTGTTCCCAAGCCTATTGATCATCCGGTCATTGGCACCCGATGGGTATTCCGAAATAAATTGAACGAGAATGGTTTAGTGACTCGTAATAAGGCCCGACTCGTAGCTCAAGGATACAATCAAGAAGAAGGTATCGACTACGATAAGACTTATGCCCCAGTTGCGAGATTAGAATCCATTCGCATGTTATGCATTTGCATGTTTTCATAATTTTAAGTTATTTCAAATGGATGTCAAAAGCACATTTTTAAATGGTTTTATAAAAGAAGAGGTTTATGTAGCTCAAGCACCCGGTTTTACTGATTTCAAATTTTCTGAATATGTTTTCAAGTTGAAGAAAGCTTTATACGGTTTGAAACAAGCCCCTCGTGCTTGGTACGATCGTCTAAGCTCTTTTCTACTTGATAACGTTTTTTCAAAGGGAAATGTTGATACTACTTTGTTTATAAAGTCTTTGAATAATAATATTCTTTTGATTCAAGTCTATGTAGATGATATTATCTTTGGATCTACTGATGAATCTCTTTGTCAAGAATTTTTAAAGTGTATGCAGAATGAGTTTAAGATAAGCATGATGAGAGAGCTGAAATTCTTTCTCGGACTGCAAATCAAACAAACCAACAATGAGACGTTCATAAATCAAGCTAAGTACACAAAGGATCTACGAAAGAAGTTCGACATGGAAGCAGCAAAGCCACTTAACACTCCAATGGCGACTTCAACAAAGCTTGATATTGATGAACAAGGCAAACCTGTCGACATACGTAAGTATCGAGGTATGACCGGTAGCTTACTTTATTTAACTTTCAGTCGTCCAGACATTATGTTTAGTGTTTGATTATGTACATGTTTTCAAGCCAATCCTAAGGAATCACATCAGTGCGCAGTTAAGCGTATCTTTTGATACCTTAAAGGCACTTCTTCTGTCGGCTTATGGTATCCTAAAACCACGTCGCTTGACCTAACCGGTTATTTCGATGCTGATTTTGTCGGATGCAAAGTAGCTAGAAAAAGCACTAGTGGCACATGTCATTTCCTAGAAAAAGCTTTAGTCTCTTGGTTTAGTAAAAAGCAAAATTCTGTTGCATTATCAACAACAGAGGCTAAGTATCGCCGCAGGACGTTGTCCACAAATTTTGTGGATGAAACAAACCTTAGAAGACTATGGATTGCATTTTTCACACATACCCATTTTCTGTGATAACAATTTCTATTAATTTGACTAAGAATCCTGTATGTCATTCTCGTACTAAACATATCGAGATTCGACATCATTTTTATAGAGATCATCAACAAAATGGAGATATAGACCTTGTATACCTAGACACATAGAATCAATTAGCTGACATACTAACAAAACCTTTAGCGGAAGATCGTTTCAACTATTTACGTCAAGAATTAGGAATTTTAGATATCAATAATATTAAATTTTGTCTTATTAATTATTTATTCGATACTCATGAACTATTTTTAAGATAAGCTTAAAAAGAGTCTGTATGTCACCACGACTACGGTCGAAGCGAAGCGGTATTTAAGAGTTCCCCGGTGAACCTCTGTTAGCTGGGACAGTACTCCTACAGCTAATCTGAGACAGATGCTGAGTAAAGAATTAATTTGTAAAATAATAATAATTATATTACTTTGAGATTTAAAATTACTAAACTATGAATTAAGCATTTGAAACGAATTAATGAAAAAGAATGTGGCCTCTTTTGAATTTTTTATATATATATATAGCCGGGCAACCCTTGGCAAATTCGGCCCGAGTTTGGTCCGAATTCGGCCAGAGTTCGGCTGGGTGTTTATATATACCAGCACCAACCCGAGGCCACCTTCTTCTTCTTCCTTCCCCCACATCCTCATAATAGCAGCAGCGCCCCTCCGAACTCTAGTTTCTTCTCCATCATTGTTCTTCCAATCCTTGTGGAATTTCTTGTCCAAACTTTGGATTCGTGCGAAGATCGTCATCCTCTTCGACATATCTGTTTACCATAAAATATAAAAGGACAGAACAATTATCGGAGGACTGGACTTTTACTTCACAATACAAACTTGCTTGTACAAAGAAAGCCTAGGAACGAAAATCTAGGTACAGCAATCTAAGTACAATTGTTTATTTTAGATTCTGGGGGGTGACGATAGAGGCTCAGGAAAGCGACGGCCGCTCTGCCTTACTCCTTAGACGATCAGGTGCAGCTTTTGGACTCTGTAGAAGAACTGTTTGGCGTTGATGAAGGAATGCTCTCTCTTCAGGCTCTCTGGCTCTCTATGTCTCTATGTGCGTCTGTCTCTGTCTCTGTATATCTCTCTATCTCCCTCTCCGTCTGTCGGTGTCTGTTCGCAAGGGAATGGCACCCTGCTATTTATAAGAGTGGGGGGCCTCATTAGGGTTTACAACGATTGCCCATTCTTAAAAGTCGGCGGCTAAGGATCATTATATCTGGGCCGTTCATCGAGATTTGAGCAATAAATATGATTGCATCAAATCGTTTATAGGTAATTAATGCTGATTGACATAAATCCTGCTGATTTTCATGCCAACCTCGGATTCCTCGACACGTGTCTTTAATTGGCTTATTTACAAATGATCTGATTTGATCCCAATATTTCATTGGGATTTGTTGAGAGATTTCGATCAATCTGATGCCACGTGCCCTGCTATCATGCCACGTGTCAAAATAGCAGAAATCTGAGCCGCAGGAAAGTTGGGCCGCATAAGGCTGGCCACGTGTCAAGGGTGCCCAAGAGTGGCCCCCCTGAACATTTGGGCCGCATGGTAATGATTTGAGCCGCATGAGTATGAGTGAACCGCATGGAGATAGTCCTCGTGAGTTGCATGGAGCTAGTCTTCGTGAGCCGCATGGGTATGGTCTTTGTGAGCCGCATGGGGATGGTCTTCATGAGCCGCATGGAGCTAGTCTTCGTGAGCCGTATGGGGCTGGTCTTCGTGAGCCGCATGGGGCTGGTCTTCGTGAACCGCATGGGGCTGGTCTTCGTGAGCCGCATGGAGCTAGTCTCCGCTTGGGCCACATATAACTGTCCACGTGTCAAGGCCGCATGACAGTTTCTGACTCTTGGGGGATTGTGTCAGAAATTTTCTTCGCTTCCCAAGGAGTCCGTCATTATGAGAGAGTCATAATAATATCTTCGTGTCAGAACTGTCACTTCGTCAAGTCAGCCATCAAGGCATTTAATACAAATAAGAGAGCTGTTTGTAGGCCACGTGGCTCCTCTTTGAGCCGCATAGGACTTGTTTGAACCGCATAGACGCTCGAGCTGCATGGATACTTGAGCCGCATAAACTCTCTGAGCCGCATAGGGCTCTCTGGCCGCATGGATCTTTCTTTATTCTTTTCCATGCTTCTACAAGACCCCCTTCAAAGATTTTAATTTACAAAATTGAAATTCTTTGAATAAGAAGCATGGCCATATATTCTTCTGGCCGTATATGATGTCTCGGCCGCATGGGTGTCTCAGCCGCATGGATGATTCGGCCGCATGGATGACTCGACCGTAGGGGCTTTCGGGCCGTATAAGTGTCTCAGACGCAAGGACTTTCGTGCCGCATAACTATCTCAGCCGTGGGGACTTTCCGCCAGGTCATCTTGCCACGTATGGAGATCTTTTGAATTAAATGTTGTTGATTTGCTGTCAGTTTTGAGGTTACTTTTTGGTGCGGGATCCCAGGAGTCTGGCCTTCATTTTAGGCGGCTCGCCTCGACAACCGAAGAGTTGGTTTTCTTTCTACACGAGAATCGAAGCGCCTTGGTTTTTTTAAATATGGATGAGTTCAGTCGGAGGGATTTCTTTACTTTCTCCTTCGTCCCCAACTGTTGCTGTCTTTCTTTCTTTCCCTATTTCCATTCTCCGACTGTCGAAAATGGCCCCCAAATCTTCTAAGGTCGTCTCCGCTGCTGCGAAAGGCAAGAAGGTGGCATCCTCGTCGGCCGTCGTGCCCGAAGTGTATCATGATGTTCGCCCTGCTTTCAAGGGTAAGAAATAAATCTGAATACTTTGAACCCCAAAGACCCATGGCTCTGTTGCATAACATATACACAAGCCTTCATCCTTCATTTTTATTAAACCGCCCAAACTTGACCATGATGGAGCCACATATGTTGTATGGGCCGCATGACCCTCTCATATTCGAGCCACATAGGGCATGCCCTATGTTTGAGCCGCATTGAGAAAGGTTTGAGCCGCAGGAGTGCTTCTGTATTTGAACCGCATGAGACCTCCTTTGAGTGGAACCGCACACATTCTTGACAAACTGACCCGCATAGAACTTTACTGACTCGCACCGCATAAGCTCCTCTGTGAGATAGAACCGCATAAGTTTTAATCTGAGCCGCATAAGCTATCGAATCAGTATCACATGGAACTCCCAACTGAATTGGGCCGCATGAAGCTGTGTTGACCCGAGCCGCATGGGCTGTATTAAAGTCATGCCGCATGAACCCCAGCTGAATTGGGCCGTATAAGGCTTCGTCGATCCGAGCAGCATAGGCTCATAGAAACTTCTTTTTGAGAAACTTTAAGTGGTTTTGTTTTAACCTATTTTTCAATCCTGTTTCTTTTGTCGTTTTCCAGTGAACCTCCCAACCAACCCGGCGGAGAGCTTCTAGTGGGTTCAGCTCAGTTTGCCGTGGGTGTGCGGCTTGACGATCTAATTCGACATATGACAGATCAACTTCCCTCTAATGAGCCTTTGGAGAGGGTGGCTGCCATCAAAAACCAGCCTGTCCATTTTTTTGCACTTTGATAAATTCGGGGAAACTGGACGGAGAATATCTGAAACCAGCTTTTCCCTTCGGGGATGCTTTCTCCGTAAAGAACTCCCGAATGCTTGACGTTTCTTAGAACTGGGACTTCACTGTGGACGGGGTGGATATCCATGTTCCCGAGATGGAGCAGCATTTTTCCCTCTCGTGGTTTAATATGGTACCGTTGGGCAAGAAAATAGCAGGTTTTTTGACTCCAACCTAACAGGGGATGTTCGTGGGCAACATCCACTATAATATGAGTATTAGGTCAGCATGTGCAAGTAGGGAGTCAGTCAGCCGGACTGTGATGGGGCTGATTCCTGGTACTTTTATAAATGTGTCTGGTCCTAACATTACTTTTACCCGAGCTGATATCTTCCTGAATCAGCTCGCTCGCAAGGGGTACTATCCTGTGGGCAGGTTATTGCTGTTGAATTGGATAAACCCCATTCCCACATGGGCCAATCTTTTCTCATGGATCCTGAGGAACTACGAAGAACTCCTTCGGGAGATTGACCTTTACTACGCCATTCGGGGTACCTGTTACGGATTGCTCATTAACAAGCTGCTGTTCATGGCCCTTTTGGAGATGTATAGCCGGCGTACGGGGACTTTCTTCGCGCCCGGGGGAGAGTTGGGACTCTCCATAAAATGCATGCTGTTTCTAAGCTGTCGTGGGGAGGCGAGGCCTTTGAAGTATATACCCCGACGACAAGGAATTCGATGACCTGGATTGACGATTTTCTGGTTTCGTCGCTGTGTACCGAGAACTATTGTGCCACCATAGCATCTGCCACCAGACTGCTATGAAGAAAGAAAATAGCTCAGAAGGGAACGCCCCCCATACCACGGCCTGGGTTGCGTATCTTTTCAAGTTACGTCCTTCCGGTCGGGTTTCGTCTCGAGGTCCTCAAACCCCGGAGGAGGTAAAGGACATGATGTTGAAGGCCAAAAGGTCAAGGTCCACCCGTGACAGGTTTGGGAGTCGCACCGACTCCTTCAGTTATTTCCACTACGGTACCCGGTAGATGTCGGAGAAGGCAATCTTGGTCGGGTTCTTGATGGTATGGCTACGAAATTACGTAGTCTCGGGAGGGGTAGGTTCTATGGAAAGGATTAGCCGCCACTTCATTCTCCTGGCTGTGAAGCTGGTCTTCAAAGTAAGACTGGCCCTTCTTCCGGCTATGGTGTGTAGCATACACCACGGCCTCCGTGCCTTTTTGTCTAAAGTCATTGCTCGTGAGACGACGCTGGACTTCGAGCGGATAGAGCTACCATACCACTATCTCATGGGGTGGTTATTGATGCATTACCGGTCATTGATGAGGCCCGGGACAGAGGATGATGTCACCGCTGATGACGCCTTCCTTTTCCGATACCGCCATCAATCTTGGGAGTATGATACCATGCCGGCTTGTCGGAGGGCATTGGCAAGAGTTGACGGGCCCGACTTCTTTGTGTCTCTTCCTCAGTTTATCTCTAGAGAAGTGAGGAGGGTACACGTTGATGGCATTGAACCTCCCCAGCTCTTATCTGAGAAGATGCTTCTATGGCTGCAATATTTGCCCTGTGCACCTAGTATATCATTACCGAAATAATGTATACTTGGAGCCTTATTTGCCTAGCAGGTTTTCTTGTCAATTTGGGTATAGTCAGCTGTTCCTTGACTGCCCCAGTACTTGTCTGGGCTTCGAGGGTAGTGTCCTTGACGGCATCCAGGCGTGGCATTATTACAATGTTGTTCATACCTGGGCTAGCTTCTCAGTCCCTGACGCTAATACGCACGGGATATTATGTACATGGCGGCTCTTTATCACGTTGCAGCGAGCAAATCTCCCGTGAACTTTGACATGAACACCAGCTTCATTGTCGGGACCGGCTTGGCAGAAAAGCCAGAGGGTTCCAGGAAGAGAAAGAGAGGGGCGAATAGGGTTCCCGTGCCAGACTCGGAGTCCACTGCGGCGGACGAAGAGGATGACGAGCAGGCCGCCGATGACTCGTCGCATTCTTCAGACAAGGAGGTGGGGAACCAGCCTCCTACTGTGCCGGACGAAGAGGTGGAGGATCATCCACCTGTTGTGCCTGGTGCTTTATGCCTACGAGACGGGCATCTGTCTGACGATGGCAGGACCTACTCCACAAAGCGGGCTGCGGTAAGACGTCGCAGGATGTTTATTGATGTTGACGCTATTTCTCAGTTGATTGGAATTTTAGCCGCCTTTTCCTTATTTTTCTAAATTATGGCCTAATCATTTTTTGCTCTTTGTAGGCGTCCGGGGAGTCTGCTTCTCGGGACTCGACTACTGAAGTCGATCCAGCCTTGTCCACTTTGATCAATGATATGTGCACTGCCATCACTTCCGCTGGGGCTCTTTCGGAGGCGGCCGGGGGTCTCGTCTTGCTGAGACCTCAACTCATGGGGACGGGGGCTCTACTGCCCCTGTCCCTGAGACAGCTGAATTTCAACAGGACGACACTGACCAGCTGGCTCCCCTTCAGGGGTAGCTGGGGCAGAGAAACCAGTTGAATTTGAGTTGGAAGCTGCGGGTGGGAAGACTATGTCAGCTTCGAACGAGCTGCAGCCTCCGAGCTCTTCCCCTGGTAAGATAAACCAGCTTCTGAATTTGTGAGGAGGCATATTTGCTCTATCATCCTGTCCTTCGTGGATTAATGATTGCTTTGGACGTGCAGGTCCCACCACTTTATTGCCGGTGATGGATATTGCCAGGGCGGACTCTACCGAGGAGGATCTGATAGAAGCACGTGTGCCTCCTTCTTTTCCAACCCATACTGAGGGGCCTCCAGCCGGGTCAAGTTCAGGAGCTTTGGTGATAGCACAGCTGGAGCAAGGGACGACGCTTTCCGTGCCATCTTCTGCAAATAGGGTTTCGGGAGTTAACCTTTCCGCTCTACCAAGTATCCAGGCTCTTCGGGCGGCGGAAGAGGAGCTAGCTGCCATCCATGCATCTTTTCGCACAGAGTTCGTTTCCTTGGTGGTAGGGACGGCAAATTCTGAGGCTACTCCTTCGGTACTGCCTGCCACACTCCCTTTGACACCGTCCTCTACGGAAGTTTTGGATGAAGTATCCCAGGATGTGGTCGACAGTTTCCACCGCCACCTGAAAAGGGGGATTGAGGCAGCTGTGGAGAGGGGGACTCCCTTTTCTATGGCCCGTCAATACGCCAATGGCCAGATTAATATCCTTAGAACACTCCCCGGTGGAGCGGGACTGGTTGCACTTCTGGAGCCTAAGCTGTTAGAGGCTGATAGTCTTGTGGCCCAGTTTTGCATGCTGCAGCAAGCTGATTTATCTACGGTAATAAACCAAGAGCGCAATTTCCTCATGACCGCGATGGAAAAGGTGAGGCTTGCTCGGGAATCGATCAAGCCAACTATATTGAAGGACCGCCAGGATCTGACTCTGTTGTACGATCAATGGAACCGTCGGACTGAAGATTGTGCAGCTCGGAAAGCGGCGGCCTCCCGCGGGGTAGCTGACACCCAGGAGCAGATCCTCGATCTCCAGAGAAAGCTGGATTTCTTGGAGTCCGAGCTCGAAGCTGCTCGTACGGAGAAAGGGGTTGCCATTCAGGAGGCTGATAAATTTAGTAGGGCTTCTGCCAATCTAGAACTTGCCCTAAAGAAGATGGAGAACGACTGGCAGGAATATATGTATTTGGATGATGCAGAGCAGTTGTCCCAGGAGGCCGATCGCCGAGCGAAATAGAGGCTTGAGCGGGGGACTGCCTTGGTGAGAAACCGCCTCTTAGAGTTGTGTAATGCCGAGCTATAGTCGGCCTTTTCTTCTTTCGTTTCTGTTTTCTTTTTTTCTTTTTTTCTTTTTCTTTCTTTTTTGAGAGGGACATGGTCCCAAAACATGTAATGCTTTTTTTGTCTTTCAAATAAAGAGTACTTTCCATTCTACCCTTCATTTGTATTGCTTGTTGTGCCTGTGGTATTGTGGTGATGTTTGTCCCGCATGGGGGACTTGTTTGTGGACCTGTTATCCCTGGCATACCTTGGTTTTAGGTACGGGTAACAAGTTTGGCTGGGGATACTTAGAACAGTTTCACGGCAAGGTGGTCGTGGACGTTCCAAGTATCGGGATATAGAATGCCATGGAACAGCTGGGCTCCCGGGGCATGATGAGGAATAGTGGGCCTGTACTAAGAGACTTAGCAAAGGACATTTGTGGGCCTATTACCCTTGGCGTACCCCAACTTAGGATACGGATAATAGGATGGAGGGGAACCAACACACTTACTCAGGTAATGAGGACATGGTAAGTACGGAGGTTTTACCGTGGAGTCTTCCAACTCAGAGGTAATGAGGACATGGCATGAGCGGACTCAGCGGAGAATATTTGTGGACCTATTATCCTTGGTGTACTCCGGTTGTGCGTATAGATAATAAGTCGAGAGGGAATCTTCATACTTACTCAGAGGTAATGAGGACATGGCAAGCATGAAGGTTTCTTCCACGGAGCCTTCCCACTCAGAGGTAATAAGGACATGGCAGGAGTGGGCTCAATGAAGGAGGGTACATAGAACGACTCAGAGGTAATGAGGACATGGAAGTTCTATGTAAAGGGGTGATTTGTTTTTGGCGGAAGTGAAACGACTCAGAGGTAATGAGGATATGGCCGTTTTGGAAATTTGTGGATCTATTACCCTTTTTGTGCCCTAGGAGTGGGTAGTGGATCATGAGGGAGGATCTCTTTCAGGAAGAAAGTTCAGAGGTATGATCATACATGACTTACCATCTGAAAGAGTGATCGAAATGTGAGTTCAGAGGCACCAGCGGGTACATGACTCGATAATTTGGAATTTGGAGGTGTGAGTTCAGTGGCACCCACGGGTACATAACTCGGTAATCTGGAATGTGTCATTGTGAATGTGAGTTCAGCGGCACCAGCAGGTACATGACTCGATAATCTGGAATATTGTGGATGTGAGTTCAGCGGCACCAGCGGGTACATGACCCGATAATCTGGAATGTTGTGGATGTGAGTTCAGCGGCACCCACGGGTACATGACTCGATAATCTGGAATGTGTCATTTAGACATAATATTTCTTCAGGAACTTGCCGTTGACTGGCAACATGAGCAAGTCTCCATTTTGTTTTACGAGGCGGTAAGTACCGTTGGAGAATACAGCCTCGATGATAAAAGGACCTTCCCATTTTGGCTAGAACTTGTTGGCGGTCTTGTGAGTCCTGACCATCGGCCTCGGACTGCGAGAACGAGGTCGCCCACTTGGAATGTT
>JANAVB010033062.1:0-18393 GCA_029216955.1 Iris pallida | reverse complement strand
TACGCGTCCAAAATAAAATTTAAAATTAGAATTAATTTTTGAAAATTTTGTATGCTGTAGTCTTCGTGTCAACGTGACAAAAAATTAAATGTATCGCGAAATCGAGATCAAGATCTCCCGGAATCGCAAAAATAGTAGGACGTATCGTTTTTTTTAAACTAGCACTAGAACAATTTTTAGAAAAATAAATTCAAATTTGCTAAAATAATTGAAGATTATCGAAGCTAACCTCAATACGGTTCAAACAAAAAATTGGAGGTGAAACGGAGTCCGGAGTTGGTCACAACGACTTCGCAAAGTTGCTACAGCTTTTGAAAAACGAGGTTGAATTTTATGACGAATTTATGGGCTGTTTTGGACGAAAAAGAGAGGAGATTTGGAGGAGAAAAATATGAAAGATAATTTTATTTCATAGGTTCAATTGGTATATATAATGGGTAACAATTAGTGAATTAGGATATGATTAAAATTCAATCAATATGGATATGATTAGGATTACCTAATTTGGATAGGATTAGGATTAGTTCAAATAATATATGATTTAAATAATTGTAGATATGATTCCAATATGATTAGAATTTCTAAAATACATCAACCCCTTAATTTAAATCAAATATAAACTTTAAGAAAACAAAATCAATCGAATCATATCATATAATTGATTACAATAATTTAAAGTATTATTCAATATTATCAAATAATTTAAATCATACAAGTTCTAATCTAGTTAATTTAAAATCAAATAAAATATTTAAAGCATAACCTAATCAATCTAATCCAAATAAAGTATTTGATCACAATAATATATAGAGTAATATTTAATAATCCTACAACTAATTCAAAAAATATTAATAACAAATGTAATTTAATTAAATTTTAACATAAAATTTAAAGCAAATAAATTTCCGAAAACTAAATTAATATAATCAAATAAATATTTGATTACAATCATAACTTTAAACGAATTGTTAATATTATCAAAAATAGTTTAAATTAAATTTCGCAAGTCCTTGTAGATCTTGCGCAAGTCCTTATAGAACTTGTAGATCTTGCGCAGAAAGGTCTTGCGCAAGTCCTTGTAGATCTTGGTTCTTCCAGATGCAACGAATACTTCGCATACTGTGCCTCCATCAGAATTTTTTTTTTAGTTCAACATTGTTAGGAACGCATAGTCTTCCCTTGACTTGTATCTTCCCATCTTCGTCCTCCGCAAAGTCGGTCGCCTTTCCAGTTGAGATCAGCTCGCGAATCTTCTTTAGGAACGGATCGTCCTTCGGTACGGTCTTTATCTTGTCATGCAAGCCCGGCTCAAGGTGCAATTAAGCCAGCTGCAACCCTCGATATCGAACTCGGAGTTCGATACCTATTACTACTAAGTTTATCATATCCAGTTGTTTATGGCCAGCGATCCAACAAAATTTCTGCTCAGAACGTCTGCTATGACATTACCCTTGCCTGACGTGTACTCGATCATTAGGTCATAGCCTTTTATGAGTTTGAGCCAACGGCTCTGCCGCAAGTTTAGCTCCCATTGGGTGAACAAATATTTAAGGCTATTATGATCCATGTAGATTTTGCAAGCCACACCATAGAGGTAGTGTCGCCAGATTTTTGATACGAACACAATTATCGTTGATTCTACGTCATGCATCTGATAATTCTTCTCGTGCTGCTTCGATTACCTCGCAGCATCGGAGATTACTTTGTCCTTCTGCATGAGCACGTCCGGAATAATGAGGATTGGAGTCGTCCTTACTGGAAGATCTAAAACCCTTATGTCCCATCCGCAAGCACGAGGATTGGAGCTGAGTCCAGCCGTTACTTTAACTCTTGTAAGCTAGTTTCACAGTCGATGTTCTACTCGAATGCGACTCATTTCTGGGTAAGGCGAGTCAGAGGCGACGCCAACTTGGAAAAATCTTTTATGAATCTTCGATAATAACTCATCAAGCCGAGAAAACTTCGATATTGCCGGCTGAGGTAGGTCATTTCCAATCTACCACTACCTCAATCTTCTTTTGGTTGACTGCAATACCTTCTACAGAAATAATATATCCAAGGAACGTCACGCCACTCATCCATAATTTGTATTTACTCAATTTGGCATATAACTGATGTTTGTAGAGAGTCTGCAACACTGTCTTCAAGTTCTCTACGTGTTTTTTTTTCGATTCTTCGAATATATGAGGATATCGTCGATGAACACGACCACAAATTTGTCTATGAAAGGTTAAAAGACTCGTTCAGCATATCCATGAAGGCAGTAGGGGCATTTGTCAAACCGAATGACATGACTAGAAATTCGTAGTGACTGTATCGAGTATGGAAGGCCAATTTTGGCACATCTTTAGGCTTGATCTTCAACTGGTGATAGCTTGAACGAAGACCAAGCTTTAAAAATACTTCTGCTTCTTGGAATTGATCGAATAAAACATTGGTCCTCAGCAATAGTACTTGTTTGTAGGGTAGCTTTGTTGAGTTCTTGGTAATTGATGCATAGCCACATCGATCCATCATGCTTCTTTATGAACAGTACTGGAGCTTCCCTACGAAGAGACGCTAGGGTGTCCTTTAGTTCCTTCAGCTGCTGGTGCCATATGGTAGGGTGCCTTCGATACCTACTCGAGTATCTAGAAAGGTGTGCTGAATTCTATCTCTCGATCCGGCGACATCCCAAGCAACTTGTCTGGAAGCACATCGAAGAAATCTGCCACTATTTCAGTCTGCACCATATCTGCAACATTCTTCCTTGTGTCTCGAACAGATGCCAAGTATCATTTACAAGTAGAACACAATATGTGGCTTACCAAAATTATCGATACCACCATAGCCATCTTCGATGTCGTGTCACAGGAATAGGAGAACTTTGTTTTGCTAGGCAGTCGAAACACAACTCTTTTTTTTCCGTACATTCGTTGGTTGCATGGCATGCACCCAACCAATCCATGACCAGGATTATATTGTACTCCTTGATTTTCAAGACGATGACATCTAATGATAGCTTCCTCCCTCTGATACAGATATAATTGTCCCTACAAATCAAACCTGTAGCATGTCTACTCCCGATGGAATGCTAACGCTAAGGTTCATATCTAGAAATTGAGTAGTTAAATTACTGTCTTCAACAAATTCAATATATAGTACTCGAGAAGGTAAATTTTTATAGAGTAATATACATGTTACAACAATGCTACAGGCAAAGGCTCGGTCCCAATTCAAGGTAAAGACTCTACCTTGTGCCCCCTACCGTTCATTTTGCGAGTTCACATGCATCGTATTTGCACCTCTTATTGGCGAAGTCTATTCTGGTTCAGCACGTTCCTTGGAGGGTTTTGGTTTGCCCTCACCATCTGCTAGTCTACCGTCTCATGTCCTATCTCAGCACACTTGTAGCATCCTCCTCGACAATCGATTGCTCGATGTCCCATCTTGTCGCACATCTTGTACTATACTCTGAGATGGCGGCCCCGGTTCTCGAATGTTTCTTGGTGCTTTGGCACTCCAGATCCTTCCACGACGTGGTAACGTAAGTTGAAATTGTTATGAACAACTATCATTGCCTGCTGCAACGTGCGACCGAAGATCCGCTCACTATCAACTGTAGCTTTGTAGGATTCTCCGTATGGATGGCACCTCTGGTTCGTGACGTCCCTATGAAGCTCGCCGTTCAGGCATTGCTGGAAGCGTACGCACCAAGCTTGCTTGTTCGACAGGAAGGATATGGCAAACTTTACAAGCTTCATAAATTTCGCGTCATAGTCATCGACCGACATGTTCCTTGCTCTAAGGACATGAACTTGTCCTTTTTTCTATCGAGGGACGGTACAAGGTATGTACTATTCCAGGAAGGCTTCTGAATGTCCCCCACCAGATCTTGGTGTTAGGATCAACTTCGTGGATCTCTTGTTTCTTCGCCTCCCACCAGTCATAGGCCCTCAATTGTAGCTGAAAGGTCGCACATGCCACTCTTTTGAACCATTTGATGCTGAGAAGACTGAACAAGCCTTCTGTTGGCCCATTGGTCATGGTCAAACCTGATTTTAATAATTGATCAAACTCTGTCTCGATATAAATGCAAGTCAATTCAAATGTTTACCTACAACGTTTTGGACACTGCTCAACGATGGATATCTACTATGTTCAAGACTGAAGTCGTTTGCCATTCAGAATGTATTTCCGTCAAAGCAATATAATTTTTTATTTTATTGAGTCTAGGAATACATTATACACCAAGTCGTACTGGCAAATAGGCTGTCCAGAATCGTTTTTCAAAATCACCCTATCTCTTTAAAAATGACCTATGTTTTTGAAAAACATCCTTTTTACAAAAAGCTTCTGAAGGACTTTTCAAAAAGCCAAATTAATTTTTCTCAAAAATGAACTAGCAGAACCCTAGCAGAACTCGGCCCGAGTTTGGCCAGAGTTCGGCCAGAGTTCGGCCAAGATGAACGTTAGTGAACGTTTGATTTTGAACTTGGTCATCCTTCAGTTGCGGTTTGTTACAAAGAGTTCTGTCCGAATTCTGCCCGAATTCTGTCAGAGTTCTGTCTTTGGAAAAACTATAAATAGAGAAGTATTTCGATCATTTTAAATCACCAATTCACTTTCAGTCTCTTCTCTTCTAAAGCTTACATTTTCTCCAAAGAGTTCTCAATGCTTACATTTTCAAATCCCAAGCCAGTTATAATCCTCTAGTCGATTTGCCAGTGCGGTACGGTCTAGAAGTTTCAAGAGCGATTGTAATCAGAGGCTTGATAGAAGATACAACTCTTCATAATTGAAGTTGGTCGAGTTCTTCGTATCAAAGCTCGCATCTGTAGAAGTTGCAAGGACTTCGTATGAAAACTTACAGTATTTTCCAATAGTGGATTCAACTGGAAGCTAGAGTTCTTCCGACTGGACTAGTCCTCACAAGAGAAAAACCAGTATAAATCTCGGTGTTTGCGTTTGCCTTCTAATCACTTTTTTCATTACTGTCATTTACTTTGTGATTATTTTATATCTGTGATCTAACTGCTAAAGAGATTTTTAATTAGCAATATTCTGCTGCCTACTCTATTCACCCCCTTAGAGTATTGTGCTTTACGATTTCGTTCCTACAATTAGTATCAGAGCTGGTTATACAGGTAAAACAAGGTAAAATTGCAGTTATATTCAATTTTTGTATAGATCACAGCATTACGCATGGCAACTGTGAAATTCACAAGTGAAGGCCAAGCCACAAACAGACCTCCACTGTTTGACGGCACAAACTACACTTATTGGAAAACACGTATGAGTTCTTTTTGAAATCTCTTGATTTTGACTTATGGTCTGTAGTTATTGATGGCTATAAAAAGCCCCTTCGTATAAATGTTGATGGTGTTTTAGTTGAAAAACCCCATAACAAATATACAGAGGAAGAAAAGAAAAAGGCCAGTCTTGACGCACGTGCTATTAACGCTTTATTTTGTGCTTTAGACAGAACTGAATTCAACAGGGTGTCTACATGCACAACATCAAACGAAGTGTGGAAACTTCTCGAAGTAACCCACGAAGGAACAACACAAGTCAAGGAGTCAAAGATCAGCAGACTTACTCAGGAGTACGAGGCGTTCAAAATGAAGCCAAGTGAATCAGTCAATCAGATGTTTACAAGATTCTTGGATATTGTAAATCCTCTGTCACTAGGCAAGGATTACAGTAACCATGAGAAGATTCACAAACTTCTATGAGCCCTTACAAAGAACTGGATTCCAAAGGCTACTGCAATCTTTAAAGGGAACGACCTCTCAACAATGTCTCCAGAAACACTCATGGGTAAGCTACTCACTCACGAGTTAGAACTTCAAGATTTTGAAGATGCTACACCAAAGGAGAAGTCAGAGAAGACGATCGCTGTCAAGGCTCAACGTAGAAGAACCATCGAAGATAATTCTGATGACAGCGACTTTGACTCTGAAGATCAAGCTCTTCTGGTAAGAAAATTCAAGAAGTACATGAGATTTAATAGGAGAACAAAAGACAACAACAACAACAATAACGAGGAAGATCCTATTTGCTACGGATGCAAGAAGAAAGGACACATGAAGAAAGACCGTCCAACAGCATCATCATCAAAGAAAAACAACAAATATGACAAAGGCTATCTGAAGAAATCTACATCAAGAAAGTACACCAACACAAGCATATGGCATGAAAGTGAAGCCAGCGACTCAGAAGACGAACAATCAGATGACGCTGCAAATGTATGCTTGATGGCTTGCGATCAGGTAATCACTAATCCTCTATTTGATCCTTATGATGATTTCACCTTTGAGCAACTAGGAGAGGCTTTCAGTGAACTGTTAGATGATTACACGAAACTGCGTAGTAAATATGAAACCTCTAAGAAGGTACTCAAAGAGTACAAAGGTGAAATAGGAAGACTTACCGATCTATTAGATCATGTTAGACATAATGACTCTTCAAATGAGTCTGGTGAGCTTTCATCTATTAAGTTGTTGTTATACGAGACTGTTAAGCTATCCGAAGAAAAAGACCAAACTAGTATCCAGTTAAAGGAAGACCTATCTAAAGAGAGAAAGAGTCTCTAGTGTGCACAGTCAGATTAGAATCACTCACATCTGACTATATTAGATTGTATGACACTTCCAAAAAGTTGGAAATTAGTTTAGGAAAACGGCCTGAAGTTGCTGCTTCCTATTCTAACACGTGTCAATTACCGAATCATCAGAACACGCCCAACACTGTCAGACCAAACCATACCAAAACTATGTCCAAGAAGACTAATAGGCATGCATTCTTCTATGCTAGAAAACCAAAACCTACCAATCATGCACCTCATACTACTTTCAACACTCATTATGCTAAATGTCATTATTATGGCCTCATTGGTCATATATCTTCTGCATGTAGAATCAGAAAGTTAGTAGATTTAAATATTTATGCATGGATACCGAAAACTAACCAGTCAGGACCCTACAAGAAATGGGTACCAAGAGTTTCATCTGTAAATTATTTTGTAGGTGGGACGCCCTTCACATGCTAGAAGCAAATGGATCCTCGACAGCGGTTGCTCACGGCACATGACCGGTGACGCTTCATTATTCGTAACACTGTCGAAGAGGAATAAAGAAGGATACATCTCCTTCGATAATAATTTAAGAGGGTACATAATCGGTATCAGTGACATTGGTATTAGGGAAGACAATATATATATTTTTTACTTGTTGGAAGATGCTAACAAAGCAGGTAGATGTTTGATGGCCAAAAGCGTTGAGAGTCAACTATGGCATATGAGACTCGGTCATACAAACATGGATACAATTTCAAGACTATCTACAAAGAAGTTGGTACGTGGCTTACCGGATATTTCTTTCAAGAAGGATACGGTATGTAGTGAATGTAAAATGAACAAAGCTACCAAATCTGCATTCAAATCCAAGAACGCTGTAAGTACCACTAGACCTCTACAACTGTTACATATGGACTTATTTGGACCAAGTAGAAGACCTCTACAACTGTTGCATATGGACTTATTTGGACCATGTAGAATTGCTAGTCTGGGTGGTAAGTTATATGCATTTGTCATTATAGATGATTTTTCTAGATATACATGGATTTATTTTCTTGCACGCAAGAATAATACATTATCAGAATTCGTCACCTTTTGCAAGAAAGTACATAATGAAAAAGGGTTCATGATTACTCATATTCGTAGTGACCATGGCGGCGAATTTGAGAATGCAAAATTCAAGCAATTTTGTGACACACACGGTTATCTGCATGAATTCTCTTGTCCTAGGACTCCGCAACAAAATGGAGTTGTGGAACGTAAGAACAGAACTCTATCTGAAATGGCTAGAGTAATGTTAAATCAGTTTAGTCTACCTAGATACTTATGGGCTGAAGCTGTAAATACAGCATGCTATATTCTCAATAGGGTTCTAATTCGACCTATATCGAAGAAGACTCCCTATGAACTATGGTTTGATCGAACACCAAATGTTTCTTATTTCAAAATCTTAGGTTGTAAATGTTTTATTCTTAATACTAAATATAATTTGAGTAAATTTGATAAAAAGGCCGATGAAGGTATATTTTTAGGTTATGCAGCAAAGAGCAAAGGATACAGAGTCTTCAACAAAAAAATCATGATCATCGAAGAATCTATCAATGTCAAGTTTGATGAGCTAAATTAACACTTAGACGATGATGACAATGAAGACATAATCACATCAAGTACAGCTACTGCAAAACCTTCACACAAAGATGCAGAACCATCACATCAGGCATCAGATGAACCTCCAAGCAAAGAAGCCGAAACTAGCAATCTTGAGACTACACCAAAAGAGATGAGATTCTTGGCTAATCATCCAAAGGACTTGGTAATTAGTGAGATTACTAAGGGTGTAAGTACTCGTTCCTCGAATAAAGGTACAGCTTCTTGTGTTGCTTTTGTCTCGCAGTTTGAACCCAAAAATATTGATGAAGCATGTAGTGATAATTTTTGGTTAGATGCTATGTAAGAGGAATTAAACCAATTCGAACGGAATCAAGTTTGGGAACTTGTTCCCAAGCCCATTGATCATCCGGTCATTGGCATCCGATGGGTATTCCGAAACAAATTGAACGAGAATGGTTTAGTGACTCGTAATAAGGCTCGACTCGTAGCTCAAGGATACAATCAAGAAAAAGGTATCGACTACGATGAGACTTATGCCCCAGTTGCGAGATTAGAATCCATTCGCATGTTATGTGCATTTGCATATTTTCATAATTTTAAGTTATTTCAAATGGATGTCAAAAATGCATTTTTAAATGGTTTTATAAAAGAAGAAGTTTATGTAGCTCAACCTCCTGGTTTTACTGATTTCAATTTTCCTGAATATGTTTCCAAGTTGAAGAAAGCCTTATACGGTTTGAAACAAGCCCCTCGTGCTTGGTATGATCATCTAAGCTCTTTTCTACTTGATAACAGTTTTTCAAAGGGAAAGGTTGACACTACTTTGTTTATAAAATCTTTGAATAACAATATTCTTTTGATTCAAGTCTATGTAGATGATATTATTTTTGGATCTACTGATGAATCTCTTTGTCAAGAATTTTTAAAGTGTATGCAGAATAAGTTTGAGATGAGCATGATGGGAGAGCTGAAATTCTTTCTCGGACTGCAAATCAAACAAACCAACAATGGACGTTCATAAATCAAGCAAAGTACACAAAGGATCTGTTAAAGAAGTTCAACCTGGAAGCAGCAAAGCCACTTAGCACTCCAATGGCGACCTCAACCAAGCTTGATATTGATGAACAAGGCAAACCCGTCGACATACGTAAGTATCGAGGTATGATCGGTAGCTTGCTATATTTAACTGCTAATGGACCAGACATTATGTTTAGTATTTGCTTATGTGCACGTTTTCAAGCTAATCCTAAGGAATCTCATCTGTGCGCAGTTAAACGTATCTTCCGATACCTTAAAGGCACTTCTTCTGTCAGCTTATGGTATCCCAAAACCGCATCATTTGACCTAACCGGTTATTCTGATGCTGATTTTGCCGGATACAAAGTAGATAGAAAAAGTACCAGCGGCACATGTCATTTCCTAGGAAAAGCTCTAGTCTCTTAGTTTAGAAAAAGCAAAATTCAGTTACATTATCAACAACCGAGGCTGAGTATATCGCCGCAGGACATTGTTGTGCACAAATTTTATGGATGAAACAAACTTTAGAAGACTATGGATTGCATTTTACACACATACCCATTTTTTGTGACAACACTAGTTCTATTAATTTGACTAAGAATCCAGTATGTCACTCTCGTACTAAACATATCGAGATTCGACATCACTTTCTTAGAGATTATCAACAAAATGGAGATATAGACCTTGTATACATAGACACTCAGAATCAATTAGCTGAAATACTCACAAAACCTCTAGCGGAAGATCGTTTCAATTATTTACGTCGAGAATTAGAAATTTTAGATATCAATAATATTAATTAATTTTGTTTTATTAATTAATTTATTCGATACTCAAAAACTGTCTTCGATACAAGCCTAAAAAGAGTCTGTCTGTCACCACGACTAGGGTCGAAGCGAAGCGGTACTTAAGAGTTCCCCGGTGAACTTCCGTTAGCTGGGACAGTACTCCTACAGCTAATCTGAGACAGATGCTGAGTAAAGAATATTAGTTTATAAAATAATATTAATTATATTATTTTGAGATTTAAAATTACTAAACTATGAATTAAATATTTGAAACAAATTAATGAAAAAGATGTGGCCTCATTGTATTTTTTGCTTACACATATATAGCCAGGCAACCCTTGGCAAATTCGGCTCGAGTTCGGTCCGAATTCAGCCAGTTCGGCTGGGTATATATATATATACCAGCCAGAACCCGAGGCTCCCTTCTTCTTCATTCTTCCAAACATTCTCAAACAACAACAGCCGTGCCTCCAAACCCTAACTCTTCTCCACCCTTGTTCTTCCAATCCGCGTGGAGATCTTCGTCCAAACTTTGGATTCGTGCAGAGAATTTCGTCCTCAACAACATATCCAATTCTTGGAAGGTATAATTCCTTTTCTCCTCCACTTTCAAATTCTTAGGGTTTCTAGAATTTTTGGGAAAGAATGCCTAAGTTCAATTCCTTCAAGAGGAAGAAGACCAATGCCAGTGAAGAGGCATTGTCTTCAGATCCGTATACGGATTCCCTATTTTCTCCGGTCCAATCGGATGACGGTGCATCGGACGAGTTTTACTTCAAAACTTTCGACCAAGCTTTATTATGGTATGCCTATTTCATTATGCGTACTATCTGTACCGGATCACTGATTAAATGGACTGTCTTTCCTGACCATCGCCCTTACTTTGAGGCATTAGGGTTACAACACTTTGTCACCTTACAATTTTCTATTGCTACTAATGCCATTAGATTATTCTATTGTAATTTCGTGTTAGACACTTTTACCGTGAGAACACGTGTCGGAGGGATCGATATCGAATTCACTGATGAAACGTTGGCAAAAATCCTTGGTATTCCAAACGAAGATGCCCCACTCGATGACATCACTGATTTTGATTTCCCCGATGGTATGACTCTCGTTAGTTTCAAGAATGAGCTTTGTGCGCCCGCACGTACTCGTCCTGGAAAGTTCAAGGCTAATAACTTGAACTTGTTTAACTACAAATTACATCGCATCATCTATTCCACTTTACTTCCAAAATCCACTTCCAAAGAAGATGTCACTGCACTTGAGCTTTCTGCTCTATATCACATTCTTAAGGGGATTCCATTTTCTGTCCCTAAGACTATCATTCAGATGATGGGTAGATGTCACGAAAGAGACCGCAACCTCTCTTATGCGATGCTCATCCCACGCATCTTTCAGAGATTTGACATTGACCTATCTACTTGTGCTGTTGAACCTGAACCCAAGTTCCTCAAACTCTCTCGTCGCAGCATTGCCACTGTTCCTCCACCTATTGCACCTGCTCCTCCTGTACCTACTCCCGCAGAACCTGGTCCTCCTCATTCTTACCCTATGATATTTGAGGGTATTCATCAGCACCTTTCAGATATGCAGTCATTCTATGTTGACACTTTCAGGGAATGTGAGTTCCGTGACGTGACTCGGTTCCAGGCTATTGCCAACTCCTTCGCCGATCTGAGATTTGCGCAGACGGGTCACTCAGCTATCTATCTACCTCGAGACCTTTCTGTTTCTGGATACCGTATTGATGATGAGGCGATCCACTCTCGGTTCCAGCCAGGGAATGCTTATGATTGGTATCGTACTTCTGGTGCCACTCCTCATACTTCTGGAACTGGTATTTCTGGAGCTGGTCTATCTAGACATGCTGGTGCTGCAGCCGCTGACGATAATGATGAGGATGATGACTTTTGAGATGTTATGATTATTAAGACTGATATTTTATCTTACGTTTACTTGGAAATGCTCCGACATTCTATGATTTTATGAGTACTCTTATTTTAGTTATTATCAGCACTCTTTTAGTTATTATTTGTGACTCTTCATAGACATGATTTTTATTATGCCTCAGTTTGGCATACGTTTCGCTTAGTTTATTATTCAGCATTTTATTTGTTTCAGCTTTACTATAGCATTACCTTTCTTGCTTCCATATAAACTGCCTGTGATAAATACCATATCTGTGTTGTTTATACAATATCTTTTTAACTGTCTATACCATGCATGTGATGAATGTTTATATATATTTCTTGTGTTTCTTCACTGTTTGTTACTTATGCATTTATTGCGGGGGAGCTTTCTCTTTTGCAATTATTTTGCTAAGTGACAACGGAGGAGAAATATGATCTAACATCATCATGAATGCAGGTTAAGAACAATTTTTACTTTCTCTGGTATTACACATTTTTGAATTGATCCATACTCAGATGTTATATCGGCAAGGTTTGTCAATTATCAAAATGAGGAAGATTATTAGCCCATTGGTCATGGTCAAACCTGATTTTAATAATTGATCAAACTCTGTCTCGATATAAATGCAAGTCAATTCAGATGTTTACCTATGACGTTTTAGATACTGCTCAATGATGGATATCTACTATGTTCAAGACTGAAGCTGTTTGCCATTCAGAATGTATTTCCGTCAAAGTAATATAATTTTTTATTTTATTGAGTCTAGGAATACATTATACACCAAGTCGTACTGGCAAATAGGTTGTCCGAAATCGTTTTTCAAAATCACCCTATCTTTTTAAAAATGACCTATGTTTTTGAAAAATATCCTTTTTACAAAAAGTTTCGAAAGGACTTTTCAAAAAGCCAAATAAATTTTTCTCAAAAATGAACTGGCAGAACCCTAGCAGAACTCGGCCCGAGTTCGGCCAGAGTTCGGCCAAGATGAACGTTAGTGAACGTTTGATTTTGAACTTGGTCACCCTTCAGTTGCGGTTTGTTACAAAGAGTTCTGTCCGAATTCTGCCCGAATTCTGTTAGAGTTCTGTCTTTGGAAAAACTATAAATAAAGAAGTATTTCGATCATTTCAAATCACCAATTCACTTTCAATCTCTTCTCTTCTAAAGCTTACATTTTCTCCAAAGAGTTCTCAAAGCTTTTCAAATCCCAAGCCAGTTACAATCCTCTAGTCGATTTGCCAGTGCAGTGCGGTCTAGAAGTTTCAAGAGCGATTGTAATCAGAGGCTTGTTAGAAGATACAACTCTTCACAATTGAAGTTGGTCGAGTTCTTCGTATCAAAGCTCGCGTCTGTAGAAGTTATAAGGACTTCGTATGAAAACTTGCGATATTTTCCAATAGTGGATTCAACTGGAAGCTAGAGTTCTTCCGACTGGACTAGTCTTCACAAGAGAGAAACCAGTATAAATCTCGATGTTTGCGTTTGCCTTCTGAACACTTTTTTCATTACTGTCATTTACTTTGTGATTATTTTTATATCTGTGATCTAACTGCTAACGAGGTTTTTAATTAGCAATATTCTGCTACCTACTCTATTCACCCCCTCTAGAGTATTCTACTTTACGATTTCGTTCCTACACCTTCGATATTCACTAGCCATCCAATAATCTTGTCGGTCTCTGCTCGACCGTTGAACTCAGGCAGGTTAATTTTCTGAACTCAGTTGCTTTAAATATGGAAGAAGGCTTCATCGTTGCTAGTTGTACTTCTTCGTCTTCTTCAGACACCACGGTTGCTGAATTGGCGTTGGTAGCCATGGTGCTCACGGTCCGAGTTAGTGCGTCTATTTGCTTTTGTTGTACGCTGAATTGAGCATAAATTTGCGCCTGTAGCTGCTACTGCCATACCTCCGCCTATCTTTGTTTTAATTCTATGAAGTGCACCAAGCACTCCATGGTAGACTCGCTAGGGGCCGCCTCCTCGATACTATTTGTGCTAATTTTCGTGGCATTTATAGCGGGAACACCCTCCCTTCTAGTCATCCCTACAGAATAGAATAAACCCGTTAGTATTCCCAAAATATCTACGGACTTATCTGTATGGAACTATTATTTCATTCAACATATGTCAAAAAGTATAAAATCAAGAAAGCGCATCAACATCCCAAGAAAATATTTTCAAAGTCTGAGGAATTTGTACCTGGATCTGATACCAATTTGTCATGTCCCGATCCACCGAATCTTTCATCCTCGCTTGGGGCATGATACCCTACAAGTCTAAATTACACTTGTACAAGGCAAAAATGTGCACTTGAGAATGCTTCTAAAATGATATGTTGAAATTAAATGATCGCAGAGAATTGAAGACAAAGTATAGGAGAAAATAGATTCTCATCGATAACATGGGAATGCAAGGGGATATTTATGTTACATATGTCGTTGCAGCTACATTCATTGAAACACAAAAAGAAACATCATTCGACAAGCTGCCATAAAATAGTACTGGTCGTTCCATACATTCATGCCCTTTTATACATTAGAAACAAAGCCTTCAAGATGAATCGGCTTCAAAATACTTCAAAATAGGAAGAGCTTTCAAATCACCTCCCAATCTTTAGCTACATCTTATAGTCGTGCACTCGCAGCGCGCTCATCACCTAGGGAGTTGGGGATTAGTGTACTTGGGAATGCACTAGTGAGCAGGACGAACTCACTCACCTAAACTGATACTGCTTATTAAAGGTAGGCATGCATTCGATATTGTCGTGCTATTTAGAACTAGACGAATTTCAGATCATCTCGATGGCATATTGAAAAAAGTAAAACATAGTATTTCATAACATTTCTTAGTCGTGCTCGTTCTTGCATAAAAATAGATATAACACTGACCACATGCATAAGACAATAGGTGAGCATGCTATCTATCTTAATGCGGTCATTAATGTTACGATATCATAAAGGACTATCATATGGCATTGCGATGTGCCCTATCAGTCAGGGCTACAAGTCCAACTGGACGTCTCGTAATGCCTCGTGCTGAAGCACGACTCTTACATTCTCCTAGGTCGATTCGGTTCCGGTACCCCAGATACCATTTCGAAAAAATAATACCTTGAACACAAGTTGTCCATGACCATGCAACTACATGCATAGTATAATTTATGAAACAGATGCATCATACGAAATAGAATTTAACACTATAATCCATAAACTCAAGCAACAATTCATTTTCCTCAAAGCCATATGTTCATATTTGGCTACCATAGGCACCAAATATCCCGAGGCACCATACCACAACCGATGTTTTATTATTTCTGTTCCATCTAACAATTCCACGATTTTGAAGCAAAACTGCTCATCTCATGTGAAAAGCTTATCGTGTTAAGTTTAGGCCTAATTATACTAGATAGCTACAGTTATCCTATATCCTATATCTTAGTGGTACAATATGAATGTAACCAGACATCGTTGATTTGAACGTTTGAAACGATAAGAATTTGTTGACGTGAAGGAGTAAAAAAGAAGGGGCGAACTACCCACCAAGTAGAGAATGTGTCGAGAGTAGGAGATCGCTTCACATTGATCAAACGTCAATTACACGAGCTCCTGCAAAGGCACTAATATTATATTAGAATCCTTCTTCAATCCTTTCTCTCAAAATTCTTAAGAATGAATGCAAAAATCAACACAAAAACATATTCATCAAAACCAAATATCGAAAACATTCAAGAAAAACCAACAGCAGATTGGTCATGTTGAAGGGACTCTTATATATAGCTCACGTGCCGAGATACAGTATGTTGCTTGTCGATCCATTAGTTGGAAGGGTTCTCATCGCATTCGTCCAAACCAATTTGTTGATGTCAAAAAGGTTTTTGTATACCAAACTCATGAGCTAGTCATACTAGCCATATAAGTTTCCGACCGAGCCTGACTTGCCACGAGCCTATTACATAGTGGGCCACCCAACAGGGACGGGGTGATACACTGATGACTTGGCTTACAACGGTCAAAATTTTTAACACATTTGATGACCTAACTCTACCCAAACTCGACAAAAAATCCTATAAATAGAGAAGCTTTCCCATATTCTAAATCACACATTCACACTCATTCATGTTCTTCTCTCTTCTCCATTGAGCTATAAACCTTCCTCATCTACTAAAACAACTTCTTTTGCTCTGAAGTGTTGAAATGCGAGTAGACTAGAAGTTGTTTAAGCGGTGCAAACTTGGAAAAATCCAAGTCTACTTTTATTTCAAAAGCTTGAACTGTTGTGCCCTTCAAATCAAACCATGAGGTGTATGTACAAAGTTGCAAGCCTTCAGATCAAAACTTGTGTTTTTACTGATAGTGTGTTAACATTGAGAGAGTAAGAGAGTTCTCAAGACCGGATTAGTCTTCCACGAGGGAAATTATAATACATCAAAGTATTTGTGTTTGATCTTCTAAACTCTATTTAGATTCAATATATTTGTGCTTTACTACTTAGTTATTTTCAGTTTGTTTACTGCCTTACTTTTATTAGGGGATTATTGACAAACACACTCTAGTCACCCCCCTCTAGAGTTGCCTAGTTATCTTCAGTTGGCATCAGAGCTGGACTATCTTCTATTGGCTTTACATCCTAAGAGCAGAACACATGGCAACTTTGAAATCTATTTTTATTACTGAAGGGCTGTCCGCAAATAGGCCTCCTCCATTTGATGGAACAAACTGCATATATTGGAAAACACGAATGAGTTTCTATCTCAAAATAGTTATGGATGGTAACTTGGTAGAAACGCCTAATGATAGATACACCTATTTGGAAAAAAAGTAAGCCAATCTTGATGGTAGAGCCATCAATGCTGTATTCTGTGCTGTAACAGGATTGAGTTTAATAGGGTATCTACTTGTACCACTTCACACGAAATCGAAAAACTTTCTGAGGTAACTTGTGAAGGTACTTCCCAAGTGGAGGAGTCCAAGATCAGTAGGCTTACACAAGAGTATGAGACATTCAGAATGAAGCCTAATGAAACCATCACACAAAGGTTTATACATTTTCTAGGCATTATTAATCCCTTCCCTTCTCTTGGCAATGATTACAGCAATCATGAAAAGATTTACATGATGCTCAGAGGACTTACAAAGAATTGGAACCCAAAGGAAACTACAATCATTAAAGTAAATGACCTCACTACAATGACGTTCAAGGCACTTATGGGGAAATTAATAATGTATAAGTTGGACCTTAAAGACCTTAAGAAGTCAGTACCAAAAGAGAAGACTCTAGCCTTCAAAGCTCATTACAAGAGAGTCTTTAGCGATGAAACTGAAGATGGTGATTCGGACTGTGAGGAATAGGCCCAAACTTTAAAAACTTCTTGAGATTTTAGAGATCAAATCGAAATAAGAAAGACAATCAAGACAACGATACTGAAGAACCTCTATGTTTTGGCTGCAAGAAAACTAGCAATATAAAGAAGGATTGCCCAATAGCAAAGAAGGGGAATCGTTATGATGGTCCGAGTAAAAGACCATCTTCATAAAAGTATGCAAATACAAGCATATGACATGATAGCGTAGTAAACGACTCAGAAGAGGAAGAAATTCCTAGTGAAGCAGCAAATCTCTACTTAATGGCATTTGCTGATCAGGTAACCACAAACCCCTTATATGAAGATTTTACCTTTGATGAACTTTTTAATGCTTTCAGTGATCTTCTTGAAGAACAAAAGAAAGTTTTATTTAAGTATAAACAAGTTAGGAAGGAGATAAAGATACACATGCTTGGTTGTTCTCCTTATCCGATAAAATAAGAGAGACTCACTCCACTAGTGACAAGAAAGAGATATCTGCACTGAAATTGAGTTTGCATGATGCTCTACAAAGTATTGATAAGAAAGATCAAGAAGAGTATGCAAAACTCCATGCATGTTATGAGATAGAAAAGAAGAACAACGTCACTGCATAGAGAATTGACACTCTCACTGCCAAGTATAATGATGTAAGCACTAACTCTAAAAAAATTAGAGATTAGACTGGGAAAGCAGGTAATGAAACCTATGGCTCAGTCTAATACTAGACACGTGACACATCACAAGATTATACACGACATGACACGACCAAAGAAAGAAGTCAAGAGACATGCTACACATAATTATGATTTCTTTTAATAATATCCACGCAAGTCACATTATATCGCTTCACACACTAATGTTTACACTACTGCACCAAGCACTAACAACTTTGCAACTTGTCATTACTGTTATTTGAAAGGACATATATTACAGCAATACAAAGATAGACAATTAGTAGATATGAATATTTATGCATGGCTACCAAAAGCTAATAATTCAGGTCCCTCAAAGAAATTGGTACCAAAGGTTACATCTACTCGTATTGTAGGTAGGCCAACCTTCGTATATTAGAAGCAAGTAGATTCTCGATAGTAGTTGCACACAACATATGATCGGTGATGTTACACTACTCACAACACTATTGATGAAGAAAGAAGGATA
>JANAVB010033061.1:0-28540 GCA_029216955.1 Iris pallida | reverse complement strand
CAATCGATCAAAAACTGAATTTTGAAGCTGAACAACAACAGTTGATTACAACCTGGTGATACTCACAATGATGTTTTTCTTGGGGGAATGTCATCGGAGATTGTTTATTCTTATGCTTTTGCATTAGCAATTCACGTAAATCAGAAGGAGTAGAGGGAGTAGTCTTCTTTATTACATTTGGGGTAGAAAAACGTTTAGTCCCTTGTGTATAAAGAAGATTACTTGCTGCATTCGCAGAACCAAACTGTACATTTTTACGCGTTTGGAGTTGTGTACGTAAATCTTAAGATTTTTTAGCACGAAGACTCCATTTTTATTGCGTGTAATTTGTAAGTTTGGTACTTTGCGTAGAGAAGTATAAGAAGGTTGTTGGTATAGAACTGAAGTTTTACCAACAATATTTTTATGTTGTACGTATTTAGGTACATTCATATTAGATGTGAAAATATCGTTGCGAATTTTATCTACACTGTCAAAGACAGGAGACTTACCTTTATGCGTAGAGCGTAAAAATTGATTATCTACCACGTCACAGACGGGAGATTTTCCTTTACGCGAAGAGCGTAATTTATGTGTGTCTACCACGTCACAGACGGGAGACTTATTCTTACACTCAGAAGCATTAACATTAGAGTCTGCCGCATTGTAAATGGGAGACTTATGCTTATGCGTTGAGCGTAAAACTTGGTTTTTACCCACTGGGCGTAAAACCTGGTTCTTACGCAGTGGGCATGGAACCTGATCATCTACACCGTCACAGACGGGAAATAAATTGTCACACTTAGAGTGCAACGCTGAAGTAAGGACTGCCTCGTTATGAACGGAAGCCCCTACGACAGGAGTGGAAAGAATTCCCTTGCTATCAGAAGCGACAGAGAGATCAGAAGCTATTTTGGATTTACGAATCCAAATTTTTCGTGCTTTGCGAGACTTTTGAACATTGGAGCAGCGAGAACCACCCCCAGTTCGGAGCATTTCTTCGTAGGCAGTCTGGTCGAAGTGCACAACCAGAGTCTTCTTGGTCGAACCGACCGACACATCATCGTATTGAGCAATTGCCTCCTCGTCAAAAGAGAAGGTCGTCCCCAGCAGAGTCGCCATTTTGTTTCACTTAACAAAATGCCAGGAAAATTGGCTTTTGAAAATAAAACAAGAAAAAGTACAAGAAGTACAAATTTGATTCTGGGAAAGTATTGCTATGGAAGTCTGATCTGTAAATGATCACTTTGTTCCTTGGACCATACGATGATGATGAAGATCACTGCTTGAAGTTGAACAACTGGAAGAACTAAGTCACCAGAAAGGTATCGACGCACTTGGGCACTGATGGCGAGGCCGAATGCTTTCCTGCTTTGCTTCACTCTGTTCTGAAAGAAAGGTTGAAGAAGAATGCTCTGGAGAATCAAAATCTCTGATTTCTAATCTCTTTTTTTCCTCCTGTCTCTGTCTCTGTCTCTGTTATGTGAGAAAAAAAATAAGTCTATTTATAGACTTGGGCTCTTGTGCGTAAAAACTCAGCGAAAGTTCCGTCTTTACGCTAACAACTGCCACCCACGACCAAAGTCATCCTCTATATACGTTGACACGTGTTCCATCATTTCATTAAGAATAGGATACACGTACACACGTTCTTCGGGATGTGTGGCATGAAAGCCATGTAGGCAAACCACGTTCCAAATTGGTCAGAAAGAATAGGGCATAAAAATAGCCCCAATGTACCATGAGCGTAAAGCAGTAGACTAGGCGTAAAATAGCCCTGACATAGACTTCCCGCGAAAGTGGTTGTTAAATAACCTTGAGCGTAAAGTAGCCCAAATAAACTTTATGCACACGTCGACCATTGAGCGTAAAAACTCGTATAGTCTCCATGCGTAAAAGAAGTCACACTGTGAGCGTAAAGTAGCTCAGTCCACATACTAAACGACAACATTAGTCTCTGTGTAAAACAAATCCCTTCGAATTCTGTGGTATATGCCATTATTAATATCTTCATGTCAGACTTTGCATTAAATGAAAGACTTGACAGCTTTGTCCAGCGTAAAAGTAGTTAGCCTGTCATAGGCGTAAAACCATTGGCTTAGACCCGAGTATAAAATGGTTAGCTTGTCTTGGGCGTAAAGTGATTAGCCTCTCCTTGGAGTAGAATAGATCATTATGAGTGGAATGCTATATCTCTTTGACACATTCTGTGAAGCACTTTTTACGCTCCTACAGTGACCTTGTGTCAATTGTCGTAATATACCATTCAAAGATGTAGATCTCGTGAGAGAGCACCTCTACAAGAAGGGTTTCATACCGAACTACAACGAATGAACGGTTCAAGGAGAACCTTTGGTTCTGCAATATCAGTCCTCCTTCAATACGGATGTGGGAGACCCCACTCTTGGAGACCACTTCAAATATCGGCATCGAAACTTGGCACGTGAGTTGGTATTTGATGCGGCTTGTGCCGGTCCAAGTTTTTGATCCGGAGGATCCGAATCGTGCTGCAAAGGAGTTCTATGATATGTTCAACCATACCGATACTCCGTTATATCCGGGTTGTGATTCTCATTCTGTCCTATCGGTGGTGATGCGGCTGTTGAACCTCAAGTCTGATTTTAACTTACCGTAGGAATGCTACGACCTGATAATTAAGTTTGTTAGAGAGTTGCTGCCAAAGGGGCGAAGGACTTTCCAAAAAACTTTTACAAGTCGAAAATGATGATACGAAAACTTGGATTAGGCTACGAAAAGATAGATTGTTGCCGAAATGACTACATGTTGTACTACAAAGAGAACAATAATAAAGACACATGTATTTTTTGTCATGAGGACCGATACAAGCCCATTCGTGATAAAGGAAAATCAATTACACAAGCAAGGTTGTGCCCCTACAAATACATACAGTTTTTGCCGACCACAAAGAGGCTACAGAGGATGTATTTGTGCTCGAATACTGCATAACACATGACTTGGCATAGCAAAGAGCGGATGATGGATGAAAGAGAATTATCTCATCCATCTGATGGAGAGGCATGGAAGCATTTTGATCGATGTCATCCTGGATTTGCTGTGGAGCCTAGGAATATTCGGCTGGCTTTATGTTTTGACGGATTCACTCCTTTCGGACAGTCGGGGGCTCAGTACTCTTGTTGGCCGGTGATTTTGACCCTTTACAATTTACCACCATGGATGTGCATAAAGACTCCTTATATTTTCTTGACACTTATCATACCCGGTCCAAAAATCCAAAGAATAACATCGATACCTACTTGCAGCCGTTGGTGGACGAGTTGATACAATTGTGGCAGTTCGACGTTCAGACATATGATATATCGATGGAGCAGAACTTTCAGATGAGATCGATGTTGATGTGGACCATCAATGATTCCCAACATACAGAATGTTATCTGGGTGGAGTACTCATGGTATTATTTCTTGTCCGATATGTATGGAAAAGAGTAAGGCATTCCGCCTTCAGAATGGAGGAAAAGCTTTTTCTTTTTTTATTGCCATCGTCAGTTCCTTCCTATGTCGCATCCATGGATAAAGAATAGGAATGTTTTTAGAGCTGGTAAATAGGAACTAACTCCTCCCCCGTTGAGATTGACTGGAGATATCGTTTGGGTAGAGGTAGAGGATTTGCTGAATGTAAAGGAAGATCCGAAATTGGGCCATCACTTAGAAGGATTCGGACATAGCCATAATTGGACGAAACGGAGTATCTTTTGGGACTTACCTTATTGGAAGGACAATCTCATTAGACACAATCTTGTTGTCATGCATATTGAGAAAAATGTATTCGACAACCACTATAAGAAAAAACTATTTTTACAACGTTTCATCTACAACTCATCCTGGAAATGTTGTAAAAGGGGAAGGTCTTCTACAACCTTCTTTGTAAAAACATTGTAAAATACCTGTACAAAGAACGATAATATTCAAACGTTAATGCTTCTACAATGGTCATTTATAAAAGTTGTGTATCAGTATCTTCAACAACGTTTTATTAACAATGTTAAATTTATTAATTTTAACAACGTTTATTTATTGTTGTCAAAGTTATTAATTTTGACAATGTTTTTTAAACATTGTAAAAATATCATATTCAGCAATGTTTGTTGTAAGTTTTCTATCTTTCACAATGTTTGTTCGATGTTGTAAAAGTAATTTTATTTTACCATTTTATATAAACATTGTGTATGTATTTGTACTTTACAATGTTTAAGAAATATTGTAAAAGGTTTATATTCAACAAATTTTTATTAAATGTTATAAAAGATGTGTATTTCACAATATTTATACATTTTTGTAAATTTATCTATATTTTGTGTATATTTTGCCACTATAAATAAACGTCGTGAATGTATCTGTCGTTTAAATATTTTAAATTGCATATCCATGTGTTTGGCCAAAAAAGAGAAACACATTATCCATCATAAGTTATATGTTTCTTACGTGTGTGTCAGTATGGTGATGGTGGTGGGGGTGTTGAATTTCTCCCAAATTTTGTTTATTCCCTCCAAATGAAAAGTTGTTGATTTTTTTCTTCCAATTATGGCATTGCCTAACTTTAATTATGAAAATTAATCATTTTTTAATGAGGATATTTAAGTAATTATGTATAGATTTTATTTTATGTGAAATATAGTATGCTCTTTTGGTTTCTTTTGTTGTTTCCAAGTAAAGAGAAAGTTAATTAAAATATAATTAAAATACGTACAACACACGTATATATAAATATAAATAAAATAAAAATAATAAAAAAATATATACACACACACTAGGGTATGTTTCTATGATTTGAACTTGTGATCCTAAAGGAACAAGCAGCAAAGATGTAGTGCCTACATATCGTTCTAGAAAGACCTACTAGACCTACAGCTATCGCCCCAGAGTTGAGGTAACATGAGTCTAACAAGTGGTGAGTAGTTAATGGATTTTGACCGAAAACTAACCTGAATCAACACGGAATAACAATTTCGGTCGGTTTCAGAAACAATAAATCGAATTTCGATTATTGGAAAAGTACAATTCAGTTTCTCTCTCTCTCCCCGGATATATCACCATGGCCAGAAAGTTTAGGGAGCAGTCGAGCGAGTACAGGAGGAATAAGCTCAACCAGATTGACCATAGGAGGATGGAGGTGTCTGAGAGGTTCATCACCATGTTTTTGTACGTCTAGGTGAAATTGAAATTAAGAACAGTTGTGCCCTAAAGTAGGTGTCAAAAAAATACTCCCTAAATATGGGAGTCTAAATCTAAATTTGTGGATTAGTCCGCTAGTTAGTTAAATTAAATTTCTCTACCTTAGAATTTTTTGGTCCATAAAATTCAATGCCTAAAATTAGGGCATACTTTTTTACAGTGTTGTTATCTTCATCTGTTGCGGTTGTTGAGTTACCTTTGGGGCTTCACTTCGTCTCATCTGCTTTGTGAATCCAAAGATAATATCCTCAATATCACGGCTTACCTAATTATTATAGTTAACTCCAAGAACATAGGAATACATGTTTTTTGACTTAGAAAATGGAAGAAAATATGGATATGCATAATTAACTCAATCAAACAGCACAATATAACAAGTATCTCACCTTCCATATCTATACTATTATATGATCCAAATACCAAGATCCTTTGACAAAATTATATTTATGTTAGGATAATATATCCACTTATATCCCCACTAATTCAAATATTGTAACTGATTGTAACCTTCTATTTTTTGCAGTTATCTACTCTTTCTCTCTCTTTACAGTCATCTATTCTTTACAGTCATGTGTTACTCACTTTTATTGTTTCGTTATATGAGTTCATAATTATATAATGATATATCTGATGTCCGAGACATTACCAAAATGAATGAAGTTGATATGTACTTTATGTGCTTTGTGAAATATGAACATTGCATATAAGTTCATAGAACTTCTGCAATCGAGATTTTATTTTCATTCATATGTACATTGAAGGAATTGAAATGCATTGATTAATTAGTGATCTAGAGATTGTCAGACTGTGAGTTGTTCGATGCTTAAGCTTTCTTCGTGTGCTTTTAAGAAAATAATAGCATTTATAAATTACTAGAACATGGTCTTTTAAGAAAATGGCCTTTTTGAATGGTCTCTAAGTGATATGGTGCGTAGGCTACAGACTTGGAGAAATTTCTTGTGTTCGTATAAATTACTAGAACCTGGTCTTTTAGGGAAGGTTTGCACCTGGTAGAGGTGGTGGGTTTTACGGTGATGGAATGAGAGGTCGTGGCAATTATGGAGGTGGGAGGGGTTATAGAAGAGGGGATTATAAAACATGGCAGAGTTGCTGAGAAAGTGACAACAACGGTAGCAACAGCAGCAACAACAACAACAATGGTAGCAACAGCAGCAACGGTAGCAACAACAACAACGAGAGCGGAAATTAGAATAATATATTTGTATTTTTTTTTTGTATTTGTAAATTGTATTTTTATTTATAAATTATATTTTTTTAAAATGGAAACATAATCAACAACGTTTTAAAAGTGTTGTAAAATAACAATATTACAACATTCCTAAACATTGTAAAATTTATATACGATACTTTTAAATCATTGTTGATACTATAATTACAACATATACAAATATTTATTACAACCTTTGACAAACAAGATTGAATAAAATATACAATATTTGTTATAAGTTGTATAAACCTTGTTTACAATGTTTGTTCATTGTTGTACAAAAACTACATACAATGTTTACTAAACGTGGTAAATATTGTTTTTTACTACAGTTTTAAAACGTTGTTGAAATTATATTTACAACACTTGTAATATGTTTTAAAAATTATTTTTTACAATACTTGCAAAATATCGTAGAAATGTTTTTTGTCAAATTTTATAAATTTCAACAATGTTTGTAAATTGTTGTGGGAAGCACTTTTACAACGTTTTTACAACGTTCAAACAAACATCGTGAAAGATACTCCCCCTTTTACAACCCTGGATATAACAACCTTCTATTAAACGTTGTAAATACATTTTACAACATTTTTTCAACGTTGTAAAAGTGTATTTTTCTTGTAGTGAACATCTTCAATACGGTGATGGATATCAAGGAAAAACGAAAGACAATCCCAAAGCAAGAAATGACTTGGAAATTATTTGCAGGCGTTCAGAGTTGCATCTAACACGAAGATCCAAAGGTAACTGGGTCAAGCCCTCGGTACCATTTACACTGAGTAGGGATGATAAATTGATAATATGCAATTGGATTATAAAGTTGAGATTCCCTGACTGTTACGTGTCAAATCTGGCAAGATGTGTCAATCTCATCGAACGCAAGCTGATAGGGATGAAGAGTCATAATTGCCACGTATTCATGGAGCGTTTACTTCCTATCGCTCTGAGAGAGATGCTGCCTTCTCAAGTATGGGGTCCGCTAGCCAAGTTATCTATAATCTGTAGAGATTTGTGTTCAAGTAAGTTGACGGTGCAACATATGTTTGAACTTGAGGAGAAGATTGTATTAACATTGTGCAAGTTAGAAAAGGTGTTTCCCTCCAGCTTTTTTGATAGTATGGAACATTTGCCGATTCATCTTGCATATAAAGTACGTATCGGTGCTCCCGTCCATTATCGATAGATGTATCCATTTGAGAGTTATAAAATATTTAATTATCTAGTACTAATAATTATTTTATTCAAACAGTTCTAATATTGAATATATTATTTATAGATACCTACATCACATGAAGAAGAAGGTGGGCAATAAGGCTCATGTAGAAGCTTCGATATGCGAAACATATATTATGGAGGAGATTTCAAACTTCTGCTCAATCTACTTCGATACTCATGTCAGAACAAACTGGAATAGAGCACCAAAAAATGACGAAGGTGAGGTCGATGAACCGAATCGTGAAATCCGCACTATCTTCAATGTTGGTGGCAAGCCTACAAGTGCTTCTAAGTTACGGTGGTTGGAGGACGATGAGTTTGAAGCCGCTCATCGGTATATTTGCCTAAATAGTGGTATATAGGAGATGGAAGATATAGAGAAGTAAGAGGCATAATTTTGCTACATACTCCAATTTTACGATATACTTGTAATAATTTCTATAACTTTTCTCATTATTATCATAGTATTTTTAGAGCAGAGATAAAAATGGAGAGACCTAGCATTGATGATGATGATCTTGTTAGTGAGGTTGACAGAAAATTTTCGTCGTGGTTCCATAACTATGTAAGGATTAGAATCATTAAACTATTCTAAATTCAATTGATCGACTAAAGAGCTTTGTCCTAATGACGTTATGATACGTGATGTTTTAGGTTTTTCGTCATGGCACACAATTGATCGACGAAAGACTTCGAGCACTAGCTATCGGACCAAGCAAGACGGCAAAATGTTGGTATGGATATACCATCAATGGCTTCAAATTTAGAACCACTGATAAGCCTATAAATCACTCATTTGTCTATGAGGAGGCTAATTACACACAGAATTTCAGAGTTTGTGTAAGGGGTTCAGTCCACGATGTTGATCCAAAATTTGACTATTACGGCGTTCTAAGAGATATTGTAGAGCTGGATTGCTCTTTTGATACCCAAATTGTGCTATTTAAATATGATTAGTTTGACACAACACCCAAGCAAGGATGGAGAATTGACAAACAGTTTGGATTTATTGATATAAAACACGAAAAAAGATATGTAGGTTTCGAACTATTTATGTTGGCTAGTCAAACGGTCCAAGTGTACTACATGAGTTATCCTAGTCGACGACGCACTACTCGTGATTGGTGGGCTGTATGCAAAACGAAAGCAAGAAATACATATAATATTGGAGACCAAGCATACCAAGAGGATGAGGTAGTCATGCCTCAACCAACATATATGAGTTTAGCCGGTGTTGACGACATGGAGGTTGACGTTACTATAGAGGATGATATAGTTGACAAAGAGCTTGACATAAAGGACTTACCTCATGTAGAGGAGGAGTCTGAAATGGACGTATCAGATGAGGAGAAAGAATTTGAAGATGAAGATGAAAGTGGAAGTGATAGTGAAAATGAAGAAGATGAAGATGAAGAAGATTCGGATTATGAAGAAGATGAAGAAGATTAGCACATATTACCTATTAGATTTGCATTAATTATTTGACCAAACACACCTTTGTTTAATTTTTATTAGATTTGTATTGATTATTTGTATCATCACATCATTTTTTTTATTTCTTTCAGATTTACATATGGCAGGACGAGGTCGTACACGACGTCGAGGATCTGAGTCGACCCGCCCTCCTGCTCCTCCTAGTACTCCGGCTGCAGATAGCAAAGGAGTTAGCGAGGACGATTTGGTTGATGAGGAGGATAGCTTATCTCCGCTGTTCACTCGTTCATCGGTCGGCGGAGCTAGCCCTGATATTCCTTCAGCATCTACTCCTACCGGTGCTGGTGCCCCGTCTTCTACGCCGAAGACTACACCTGTCACTCCTACTGGGCAAACCCATATCCTGGCCTTTTGGTCGATCGTGGAGTGTACATACGTCGACCAGGATTTGCAAACCCTCATACTCTACCAAAGCGGCCAGCCAACATCACTCGTCCCGAGCTGTGGGCCAATGGAACGACGTAAGTATATAATTGTTAGTAGACACATTTATTCATACTCCATTTATTATCTAATCGTATATTATTTTGTTTATTCCAGGTTCTTTTCGGTCTAAGCTAGTAGAGATTTGAGCGAGTTGATGCGTCGTCAATTCTATGGTCCCTATTTGAACTTCAGGGACATTCTACATGATAGACGATTTATTTGGCTCGAGATGCTTGAGGTATGTCTAAATAACATTGTCTTTGTTTACAACATTTCTTAAATATTTGCTCATTTGTTTTTATTTGTTCTTATTTGTAGAAGTTGTACTGGTGGCCGGTGCACAGAGATCAGGTGATCCGAAAGTGCTACAAGTCCGTCGCCAGTAAGAGGTTGAAGGATATGGTCAATGACCAGAAGGCGTTGGCTATACTAAATAGTGCTCTTCGAAAGGAGTGGTTAAAGGAGGAATACTGGGAGGAGATGAAGAAGAAAGACACTCCGTCCTATAAGGCCAAGTGTGAGAAGGCAAAGGCTGCCCGTGCTAAGGGTGGTCACCACACGGGTGGATCCATCCCAATTTTAGAGCATTATCGACGGATGGTGAGTATTCTTATTTGTTATTTCTACAATTATTTAAATTTAATATTTAGTTATAAATTGATGTTTAATTGTTACAGTGCGAAGAGGTCGCCAGGGCAGGTGGAGACCAGAACGCTGAGGATTTTACTAAAGTTTTTAAGCGTACCCATAAGTGAAAGAAGGATGGAAAGCTCGTAGATGATCGGGCGACCAAAGCCTATGTAAGTTTTTCGAGTCCTATATCTAATTATATTTCTTCTTTGTCTTTACGTACTTAACTATATTTAGTTTACCGAAATAGTTAGTCCGAACTCTAATATGAATATTAACTCTAAATCATAACCCTAAGTAGCATTATAAATCAAAGAATAATTTAGGAGACGTATGAGAACGTAACCATAACAATACTTAATAGCAACTAAAATATAAATATTAACTCGAAATCTATTCACCTATATAAATATAGGAGACGTATGAGACTTTAGAGAGTCGAGTCGGTAAGGGAGGGACTGCCGAGAGAGGAGCTGGGACTAGTCAGTCACCGACGCAGGCTGTGAGGAACGACTTGTGGATACAAACCATCGGTAGAGGGAAAGAGGAGAACATGTATGGTACCGGATCGTTGGCATCCCAGTCGTCCTTTATTCCAGAGCTCCTCTATCTCCACCACCTCCACCTCCTCCTGTAGATGCACAGATTGACGATACTGTCGACACCTACACTTTACGGCAGATTACACAAATTTTGGTGGGCCTACAGGGTCAGGTGACCCAGATGAGCGGAGTTCTAAGCACAGCAGGTCTGATTTTGGCTGCCACTGCACCGGCTCCAACTTCGACCTCAGTGCCTCCGGCAACGACTGCTCCTCCGACCACAGCACCTACTACACCGGCTCCTCCTCCGACCATAGCGCCTCTTGTCGTGCCACCGACTCTTCAAGATGTTTCTGCCCAGGACGTACAGCGGATCGTCACTTTGGTCCTGGGGTAGTTATATGCATGTGTACGGCCGGCTATGCCTCTGCCACCTCCTCCACCATCAGTTTGATTTTTGTTTATTTTTTGTTGTATTTGACGATGTTATGAACTTAATTTAGGGAGTTTGTATTTGATTGAGGAGTTTGATCGATGGGTTTATGTATTATTGAACACAATTGTGTATATGTACTATATTGCGCCTGCTGGACGAGTTTGTATCTATTGGAGTTGTTTGGATAGGCAATTGGAGTTCAATTTAATGTATATATTGGTGCTTAGGTTAATTTTTGTATATATTAGGGTTATATTTAATGTATATCATTTGACTGTAATCTATATTGGGATTATGTTGGTGTTTGTATCTATTCACAGGTTTGAGCAAAGCTGGAACAATTTAGTTTGGTAATAATAAGAAGTTTAGCGACTACCCAGCGACGGAATAGCGACGAAAATCTGAAATATTTGCAGGCTAGCGACTAACTACCGACTGATTAGCGACAGTGTTCTGGAAATATTTTTAGGTTAGCGACGAATTAGCGACGGATATTTTTGGCGCTGACCTTCTATCTGATACCAAAAGCGTATCAGACGAGTCAGCAACGGAAATTTCCGTCGCTAAGCTTATGGAAACTTTGTTATTTTTGCTCACAAACCTTCGTCGGTATTTCGTCGCTAAGTTGTCGCCGTGTTTGCCGACTGTTTATATTCGTTGCTAATCCGTCGCTATGATGAGTCGGTAATTCCGTCAGTAAGACGTTGATATGGCGACGGATTACCGACGGAATTGTCATAGCGACATTATAGTTATCGACGTCCTATTTCGGTCGGTAATCCGTCAGTAAATTACATTAGCGACAAAAATATAGTATTTAGCGACTGATATTTCTGTCACTAATTACCAATATTTTTGTTGTGAAATTCCACAGTTGCTTTCGCTCTGAGATCTCGCAGCTCCCATGAACTGTAGTCAGAAGAGACCGAGTATGGATCAAAGGGTGCTCCACCCAACACAAAAGTGCCTGTCTCGAGTCATTGATGATGTCGTGCGTTACATCAACTGAAAAGAGGATCCAGATATCATGACAGCCGGCAACCGCTGATGTGAAACCAAGTTGTAACTGGATAGACTTGAGTTTCTTGGGAGGGATTTTAGGTTCGATAATCACAATGATGTCTATTCTATGGATTCTCTTGAGACTTTTACGTCTTCTCAAGGTTGGTTTGTTCGCGAGCCCTCGAACATTCCAAGAAAGGATGTTAATCATTTGGATGACGAAGTAGGGGAGTTGCAGAGTTTCGTGGCAGATCTAGTGATCATGAGCGTGGCCTCGTTCGCTTTGATTTTGTTGGCTTTTTTGAATGGTACGCCAGCCGTTTCTGTTTTCTTGGACTTTTGTCCTTGCTATTGTCTGCTGGGGGAGTAACACCTTCAATAACAACGTCAAAATAGTTGTCCGGGATGGCAAATCCAACGTCCGACGCTTGTTTCAACCTGGCCACAGATTCTTGGCCTATGTTGCTCAAAAGGTAACTGCCTCATTTTGTACCTTGTGGGCCTCCGTCGTAATTTTTGTCATCCCCTGGTAGCTGATTACCAACTGGTGGATCTGTACCTGCAGGATGACCTCGATCTCTACCATCCCTGGGTCTCTCTCCTGGGTGGTGAGTAGTCCTTCAATATTTCCTTTAGCAGCTGTTAGAGTGTCAGCCTCACTAGTTTGGACAGAGTTGTTCACCAGGAACTACTTATTAGCATGATCCTCATCAATGTTGTCCGCTTGTGTGACTTTGAAGTCTCCGTGGCTAGGATGTCGAATTTGTTTGTCAGGTTGACTTCTGTGATGATGGTGGGTGCTGTATCATGATTCTGATAAGCATTAGGCACGGGTTGCAAGTGTTATGTGTTGTCTTCGAATCGGGTGTGTGAGTTCGGCAATGGGAGGAGAGAGGTTTTCGTTGGGGTGGGAACAGCCTTATGTCCTGTCTTTTTCTTCTCTGTCTTGCTCTGTTCTCTCTTCTTGAGTTATGGATGGGCTCTGTAGCAATGATCTATGGAGTGACCTCTCATATGACAGTGTTTACAGAAGATTATATTGTTGTCATAGATGATTTGTTGGGTGTGCGTCCTTCCGCCTAGTGAGATTTGAATAAAGTTAGGAAGCTCCTTCATCAGATCTAGCTCCATGCAGATTTTGTCGTAGTTAGCTTTGGTCAGGTTGCGGGTTTCTTCTGCCATAGCCACAAAGGTCCCGAAGGAGTTGGCAATTCTCTGCATCGCAGCTGGAATGAAGAAAATCAACGACAGGTTCGGAAAGGTGGCCCAGGCCGAGACAATTGCCAAATCTTCCTTGGGGTTGAAATCTGGAGACCATTTGACTAATTTCATCAGGTAGGAATCTATTCTGCCTGAACCTCTCATCCAAACAGTTTTGTGGTCATCTTCCGACGTGAGGTACAAGAGGATATGTTTAGGGTCGAGAGGAGCAACTCTATATGCCAATTTGATGCCCCATCCTGCTATGCATTCCTGGACACGTGCCAACTTGGGGCATCCTGAGGGGAATTTGAGGATGAGAGTCAGGGACAAGGGCTGAGAGAGGGACAAGATGTCCAAGCTCGAAAATGGGACGTTAATGTCTATAGCGTCTTCCGAGAATTGGTCGACAATTTCTGCAAGTTCGACATCAATGCTAATCTGGTTGGACTTTGCACTGCGGTCAAGTCTAATCGCGGTGAGGTAAGACTTCGGGGTGGGCGAAAGGGAAGATGAAGGCGCAACAGCGGGGATGAAGGAGGATCCGATCGCCGAGGGAAGGGACGGTAGGGGCAAGGGCGCTAGCCGGAGGGAGCCGGCATCCGCCAAGGAGTGCAAGACTGGGGAAACAAGGGGGAAACTCCGCATCAAGGGAAGATCCAGAGGGTGGGAGCGCCATCGACGATGGAGGCAAGGGATGGGGGGTCGCACCGGCAGAGGCAACCTGGAAGGACGGCGTCCAAGTGCGCACGCCTGTAGGTGGCGCCAGGCAGGTACACGATACAGCAAAGTGCACTTCAGAAGAACTCGACAGGGCAGATTGCGCCGGGGAGAAATACACAATAGGGAATAGCACGAGCAAGTCGGTGCCTATAGGAGTAGGAGCAGGGAGGGCTACAGGGCCTATAGGTGGCGCTAGGCTGGCGCTACCTGGCCGAGGTGCCAGAGGAAGCAAGTCAGCAAGAGGAAGCGCTGACTTGATCTGTCCAGCTGGCTGAGGCGCAAGAGCGCCACCAGTGGCGGTCGAAAGAGCGGGCAGGAGAACGAAATTCAAATTCAAATTCGAACTCAAAAAATACAAAGGAGAGAGGGAATACTCGGGCGTGGAATCCGAGGAGGGAGCTCGACTGTCTGTAGGGGAATGGGGGCACCGGAAAGGAGGCCAGAGGGACCAAGAAACTTCGCCGAGGAGGGGCTCGAGCACTGAACGACGACCGCCAGAGGAGGGCCAGCCGAAGAACCGGAGACATCCGGAGGAGACAGGCCGAGCAAAGCGAGGAGATCAGGCGGCCACGGGTGAGGCAACAATGAGGGCGCCAGTATCATATTATGTATATATATATAATTTTTTATTTTATTTTTTTAAAACCAAAAAATTTACTGAAGAGGAAAACGCGCAAGGAGCGTACACAGCAGGGCCTGACGGCCAATGGAACACCCGAAGGGGTCCAATCAAAATTCAAATCGAAACCAAAAAAATGATGGCACTGTCCAAGGGGGGCGCACTGCCCGAGGGGGGCACACTGCCCGAGGGAAGGGGCGCTGCCCAAGGGAGGGGGACACACTGCCCGAGGGAGGGTACACAGTGCAAGGGGGCGCCGGGGGCGGAGAGTCGGAAGCAGATGCCGCCGTGGCAAGGGGAAGGAGCCACTGCGGAAGGGGGAGGTGTGGGGGTTGGGGGCAGACGCCGACGGAGCCGGGTTGATGGCGGAGGGGAGAGCACGACTCCGGGAAGGAGGAAGGGGATGCGCGAGTACCGAGGCAGGGGGGTCCGTCGTAAGGCACCGCAGAGGGGGGGAGCCACCGCGTAGAGGAGGGGGGAGCGACTCGACGGTGGAGGAGGGGAGAAGCCGCCGTCTAGAGGGTGGAGGGGTGGGGGGAGCCACCGCCTGGAGGGGGAGGAAGGGGAGCTCGACTCCTGGGGGAGGAGGGGGGCACGGCGAAGGGGAGGGGCACGATCCCGGAGGATCCGACGGAGGGGAGGAAGGGGGAGGAACCACGCGGGAGGGGGGGCTCAGCCCCGGGGGAGCCCCGGGGGAGCCACGGCGAAGGGTAGGGGCACGATCCCGGCGGAGCATGCCGAAGGGAGGAGGAGGGAGGAGACGTGCTGGAGGGGGGCTCGGCCACGCCAGAAGGGGGATCACGGCCGGCTCCGGGGGGATCTCGGCCAGCGAGAGGGGGCACGAAGATGCTGGTCGGCCGACGCTAGGAGGATCCTACCACCTACGAGGGGAAGGGCCCTCCAGCATGCGTCGGAGGGTGCACCGGAGGCCACAGCTGGGGGGAAGCGACACGGGGAGGGGGACGATGTCACCGCTGGCGTCGATCGACCGACCAACGCTGGGGAGGGGGAGGTCGAGCGCACCAAGGGCCACAGCGTGGCCACATGAGCCCACAAGGGAGGCTCACAACTCGCGGGGGGGAGTCCACCGACGACGGGGGATGGACGAGGGCACCAGGAAATGCCGGAGGTGGAACCGGAGCTGGATGAAGGGGAGATGTCCCCGGGGGTCCCGAGGCGGTGGCTGGAAAGAGGGGGAGGGGAGCCACTCCAGTACCGTCGGGGGTCGGGGGGCTCGAGGTCGACGCAGCCAAGGAAGCTGGGGGCTACCTCAGAGAGAGGAACGCCAGGAGATGGGTCGCTGCCGAGGAGGGGGGCGGCACAACGAGAGGAGCGGCGGGAGGGGGGAGCCAGTACAGAGGGAGGCACGTCTGGCGGAGCAAGGATCGACCCCGATCGAGGACCGAGGAGGGAAGGGGCCGGAGGGCTCCAGGGGGACTACCGGCGGGGGAGGACCGGATTGCCTGCGCCGAGCCCGGTGGCGCCGACGATACCGGAGATGACGACGGCGCCGAGGGGGTGGGGGGAGGAGTGAGGGGGTAAACCGCACGACGAAAAGACGCCGGCAAGGAAGGGGAAATCCCCCCACAGGGTGGGCGGCCAGGCAAAACCAGGCCATCCGGAGAAGCGGGGGCGACGGGATGAGAGGGGGCCTCCGAGGGGAAAGAAGGAGCCTGGGGGCACAGTCGGCCCGAGGAGGCCGACCGGCCATGCGAGCCATCCGACGACGAGGAGGTGGGGGGCTGCGGCGAGCAAAGGAGCTCCCTCCGGGGAAGACGGAGTCCTCTCTTCTTTCTGGAGGGGAAACACTCTTGTATTATATATATATATATAACATGGAGAAGATTCGATCTGATTTCCTCTTTTAATTCTTTTCCAGAAACGAGAGTTTAAACTCTGTTTTAAAACAGAGCTTTAGCTAGGGTCGGGGGAAGTGGATAATGAATAGTCGTTTCGGCTACTGTTCCTAATGGATTTTTTAACTAATTAAATTAAGAATACCAAAATTTCTGAATAAAAAAACTATGTATATATCATATAATTGTCCACCAGCACATATATACATATATATTTAGTATTTTACGTATATTTGTACCTATAATTATTTATTAAATCTAAAAACATTTTTATACGAAAAAATACATAATTATATATGTATACCATATTAACCTAATTAAAAATAAAGCACAAAATTTTATAGTGAAATTACTACTCATGAAAATAAATAAATTAAATATATATATATATATATATATATATATATATTTATTTATTTATTTATATATATATATATATATATATATATATATATATATATATATATATATAATATACACTAATAAAAATTATTAATTTTGTGTGTATATATTCTCAATATATACTTTGATCATTTAAAAAAATAAAACTAAAATCTTTCCTAATAAAAAAATATTTTTAGTAAACTCTACTAATAGAACCCTACTAACATAAACGTATGCAATATTTTCATATATTGTGTTTATAAAATATTTAGCACATATAAAAAAATAAAACTAGTGAATATATTTAATTCCATCTTTAATTACATAATTAATCTAATAAATAAGAAAAGAGAGACAAAAATATAGTATATAGGGGGTTTACAAGAATCTAGCAAGCATAGCATAGCATGGACCAAATATGTGACAAGGAAAAGAAAGACATGTAACAGGTAGAAAAACAAGTAAGGATGAAATCATGAAGGATGAACAAAAAATCTTGTAACAGTACAAGAAATAAATAAACATGAACAAGAATGACTGAAAATAAACATACATAATGCAGTACAAGTTGGCTAGGTGTACTTGCTTGTTGTCCAAGTTCTCGCTGAATTTATAATATCAAAACCTATCAAAGTTCGCACATAATTAAAGAATTATTTTAGCATTCTAATTACACATGGGACATATGTGTTTCCTAATCGACAAGTCTACAAGCTTCTAGGATTTCTAGACCTAGTTTCATAGTTTTGACTTCCGAAATTCAAGGTTAAGTCCCCAAATATAAGATAAACTTTTAAATCACCTAAAAAAATCATGAAATCCTGATTTAAACATAATTTATATGAAATTTAACCTCTGAATTCCATATTTGGGATTTTGGGTACAACTCATGGTTATGTCGATTCTATGCTAACTAGTCATGTCCGAAATTTGTTCGCAACATTATCAAATCTTTACTATGACCTATATCTATAAAATAACATATATAATTAAATATGATTATAACTCAGAAAATAATACATTACTTATTTACCAAATCTGACGATATTTATTAGCCACTCTATGTCAGCAATTTAGACGAAAACCTAATCTATTTAGGGTTCCATTTTGGGATTGGCGAATGAATCCAACGACCCTCACATAAGTACAATAAGGTTGCGTAGAAAAAATCAAGATAATTGTCGATTGAATCAACTCAAAATTCAAAACCCAAAAGTGTAAAAGTAGAGGCTACCCTGGTAGTTTTCTACCACGGAGGTATATTGTCGTTATATTGCCAGCATATCGCACAGACAGTTTTTTGCCAGCAGATAATGATTGGTATAAAAACTTGTGTTGACTGATCAATACATTTCCAAATTAAATTCTGACAAGCGCGCGATACTAGAAATCCTATATAGAGATAGTGTGCCAAGAATCACCACATTCCATGGTGCATATACGAGATCTCAACAAAACAAAATGAAAACATGAAAACGATGAGAACTTGATAGATTCTAGTTATGTCAAGTGTTGTGGTCTAGATACGACAAGTACTCACTAGTAAGAGAGAGAGAGAGAAGTAGAGAGAATGTGGAATTAAATGAGGGTAGGGGCTATATATAATCCCTTAGATCAAATCATAGTCGTTGGATTAAAATCCAACATCCCGATAAGGCATGCAGCTTCCCTGTTCTACACAGGCTACATGAGGATGGTATACTAGCGGTATTCTACCGGTATACTATTTGTAGTACTAAAATTAGGTAGCCCCTAATTTAAAGGGTGACGATCTATGTGCATGCCCTAGTCGGGGTACAAGGATACGCCACGGTTCGTTGCTAGTCTCTGGAGGTCTAGTAGATAACATAATTAATCAAAAAAATCCAAAAATATATACTTGTTGCATAACTCAAAATAGGTTTTCAAAATTAGAATATCTTACGAGTTGGCTTATGTGATCCTCGATGCACGCAAAACAAAAATATCTTAAAACATATACAAAACGACCGGCTTCTTGAGTAAGAAATACTTTTATATGCACGGGCATTGCCACTGGTTGATCCTCTATTATATTTGTGCACGTGATTCCTCCTCCAAGCCTGCTCAATAGCAAATCTTCACTTCCACACATGCTTAAAACTACCAAAGTTGTCGAGAGACGGGGAGATTATCTCTTGGGTTGTCTGTCAAGAATAAAGAAGAGGAAGAAGAAGAAGAAGAAGAAGAAGAAGAAGAAGAAGAAAAGAAGAAGAAATGAGAGCTTAAACATTGTAAAAAATATAGGGGTTTATATAACCCATAAGACTTAATCTTGGCCATTGATTAACGATCGAATGGTCATGATCAAGACACACATACTAGATTTAGAAAATTCATGCACAATAGCATGCCAACGGTATATCAACAATATTTCGTATGCTTAGGATATTTTGGGATAATCCATATTTTGAGTATCCCTTCTATCAAAGATTTTTAGAAATTTTACATGGTAGTGTCATGGGTCTCTGCAAGTCTCGGGTAATCTTCCAGAAGATTAGTTACTCACAAAATCCAAGAAATACTTACTGGTTTCTAAGTCATTAGTTGATTTTCAAAAATATACAAGTATCTTACGAGTTACACTCGTGCAATACTTAATTCATGTTAATTTATCAAGGAAACCCAAAAAACCACATCAAGTCAAAAAATCGAGCAAGTTATGGTATCGATGATCGAGAGGTCATACAATGAGGATGATGTTGTATTGGTACGTGTAATTTTACGTATTACGAGAATACTTATCCTTACAATCAATATATCCTAAATATGGAATGTGAGAAAAAATTGGAAATACATACATGTATCCTTATATAAATATCGATACAGAAAAAAAAATATTGCAATCGACGAGTCAAAGAAAGTAAGGACTCCAGTTTCAACTCATTCCAAGCTTAGCACTGAGTAGTGACTATCGACCAAGAAAGAGAACAAAGATATGAAAAGGGTGCCTTATGCTTCAGTCGTAGGGAGCATTATGTATGACATGGTTTGTTCGAGGTCAGATATTACACATATAGTTAGATCGGTTAGCAAGTATCTTTTGAAACTAGAGAGGTATATTGGAATGAAGTCAAATGGATTATACGATATCTTAAGGAACTAGTAGCTAGAGCCTCTTGTTTGGAAGTGATGAGCTGAAGTTAGTCTGATAAGGTGACTTAGATATATCAAAGGAGGGAGATTCCTTAAGGTTGCAACTTTCAAAGAAGATGAAGAGGAGATTCAGAGTTATAAATTGATTTTGAAGAGAGAATAGTCTGTGGGAGATCCATGTTTCTTCGTTCTCGTAATCTTGTCTTTGGTAATTCTTGTTAGTCCCGAGATAGATCTTAGACGGTAGAACAGAGGCCAAGAATAGAGATTCATGCAAGACTCTACAGCTTGCTTTCTGTTTGATTCGGATGTTGTTGTCGAGGTCCAGTGATTCACGTAAGAAACTTTCCCCTTGCAAGAACTTGATTCCAATGAACTTTATTGAAACTCAGATTACAAACTGACAATAACCATTCCCGTTCTTCCTTGCAAACACATTTGCAATTGAGATAGAATGTATTACAAAATAGAACTCGTTATTCTTTGCAAACGTTGTTGCAATTGAGATAGAACGTTTACAAGTAGAAGAAGGAAGGAGAAGAAGATAGAATAAAAATTATGCTTGATGGGATGGTAAAGACCATCGTTGCTCAAAGCAAGACTCACCCTCATACGATCTGCTTCTAGGAACCAGCAAGTTCATAAGATAACTTCTGTAAAGCTCGTAGTCACCTCAAGTATGACTCGAATGGACTTCCTGGAGTCCTTCAATCTCATTTTCAGTTCATCTCTAAAATAAAGCCTGAGGCCTCTGTTTATAGAGAAGGGTGGAAACCCCATATCCACTCCTTGCCGATGTGGGACTAAAATATTAACTCTTAAAAAGCAAGACTGATATTCCAAATCTCACAATCAGTAGAGTCATGTGCTAGTGTTGTCTGCGTATATGCGTACAGCAGTACAGCAGTAGGTGCTCATGCACACATAGGCCCAGCAGCGTAGCAACTCATGCACGTTTTTGCATCATAGGATGTTATGGATTCAATATCATCTTTGACTGTCTCCTTCCGGAAGATCGCATCTCTGGTCTTTTATCGCCTCGTTGTAGGATGTTATGTATTCATTCACTTTGCTAACAACTCAACTAGTATTGGTTCAATCGTTGTCTCTTCAAAGACAACCTCCTCTTGGACTACATCTTCTTTGAAAGTACTTGCTTCTTCGGAGCTAACAATATTCTTTGGATTATCCACGAGAATAATATCCTTGTCTCTAGCAAACTAGTCTTCAAAGAATTCCTCGTCGCGAGACTCAATTATATGATTTAATTCAATATCAAAGGACCTCCGAGCATTAATTTTAGTAGTATGTCCCAGTATATCCCAGAAATATGGTCTTCGTAATCCTAGTTCTGTAACCCCCTATTCCCGAATTTCTTGAATTTCCCTTCCTATTTTTTCTAATTTTTTGAGTTATTATTTTTGGTTAATTATGGAAAGGGAGTGGTGAAGTCATAAATAATTAAGTGAAATGGCAATATTTGGTAATCTTCTAGAAGTCCATGATTAGGGAGTGGCATTATTAGTAATTAGCTATAAAGATTAGAGTGGGAACCTTCTAGGCCTTCCTTAATTAATTATAATTAGTATTAATTCTAAAGAATATTACCTAGAATCTAGCATATTCTTAGGAATATTTCCTGGAATATTCTTCTTAGCCATGTGCTAAAATCTAGATTATTCCTAACTACATATATAAATATCCCTAATCATCATTAGTTTTAATCATTCCATTCCTCTATCTAGCCCTATTGATCGTGTCTCGCCGTGTCGAGGTGTCCATTTCCACATTTTGTTAGTTTTATAACTATTACAATTACATTCAATTTTTGTCTCATAAGACACAATCTATAATCCACCCTTTCTCATGTCCCGGGTCCGACCCTGAGGATAAGGACACACCCCATATATTCCACATCTCAATCCCAAACCACTTTTGTGTCCTATAGACACGGATACAACTCCTAAATCCAACCCTAACCCTAGCTATGTTCCTGTGTCCGGGTTGCTAGCCGTGTCCGACTTGGACATGTTGTCAAGGCTTGTCCAACGAGTCCACAATTGCGTCATCGTCCTTCCTTACTTCGGGCCAACGCTCTCTGATTGGAGCTCCGCCACCTCTATTTTTCGCGGCCTACAAACCTTGTCTGTGTCGAAGATCCTCCCAAAGTCGTGTCTAGCTGCTTTTAGTCGTGCCTAGATCTGCACGTCGTCGAGAATAAGATGACTCACTGTCTCCAGCCCTCGATATTTCGACGAGGCCACCACCATTTTCTCCGACCACCATCAAGAACTACTACCACCTCCATCATCAACCCTGCCTCCTTCCAGTTTGCCACTATGTACCGTATCTGGTCAGAGCCGCCTTGAGCTACTCCATTCTACCGTCGTGATTAGTCGATCCCGATTTTGACCTCCTCCTTGCCTCACTGCCTCTCGCCGTCGTGGGAGTAGAACACGATCCTACCGGAACCATCACCACAAGCGATCGACTTATTTTTCCTCGATCGTCGGGGTTAGTGGCCGCTTTTTCTTGGTGAGTCTGCCGTCCTACTTGTCTTTGATTTTTGAAAGTATATGGTCCATCGGTAAGAATGCGATTTCGGGATTTAGTTTATTTTTGGGCTTCAATAGCCATTAGGATAAGTCAAGAAAAAAAGGGAAAATATTTTTATGGCTGTCACAACCCACTCCCGGAATACTCCGGATATGAGTACGTGGAACATGCCCTGCCTACACTGATGTATCGACATAGCGTGCTGTTTATAATAGGTTAACATAACTACTCAATCACAGTGCTAAGAATAATATAAAGGATAATCAGACTTTATAAGTGTAAACCCTAGACCAATTTTTTCCTCTTCTTTTAAATAATTATTTATGACTTGTACACCTTCAGTACTTTATTTATTTATTTTATTTACTTAAATAGCAAGAGAAAGTGTAGGGCTGGTAATACCTAAAATGACAAGGATCTAAATGGAAAGTTGAGGTTCAAATCTCAACTGCTGTGAAGGTGGGGCTCCACTTCTGTTTTAAAATCGAACTCATAGCCGACCCCTTACCTCTGTTTTCGAAGGAGAGCTCAACCCAAATTCAAATTCATCCAAGAATCTTTTAGATAGGGAAGATTTATGAAATGCCCAAAAACTAAAAAAGTTTTATGTAAAACCCACCGCTAAAAAAACTTTCATCGCGTGCCCAGAATTAGAAAAACTTATCCAAAGCGGGTTCCAAATGACCCTTTTGTCCTTCCTTTTAATTTATTGGAAACACCCATAAAACTGCTCTTAAAAAAATGTTTCAATACTCCATCTTCTTCCATACGCTGCTCACTTTCGAATCTAGGTTTTCTCCTCAAAAATCTTCAAAAACTCGTCGTAAAATTTCGGAAAGACCGGGACGAACGACAAAAGTGCTAAAACGGAGGTCCAAACATCATTTTTTTTGCGAATCTAAAATTTCGGAAGGCCGTCTAACTGTGAAATTGTTACTTTCAGTCTCCTCGACGATACGCTCATTTTGCGACAAATGGGACCTCGTTTCGACCTCCCAGTCAAAAGTTATGGCCCTCCAAAGTTTCAGCTAACCATAAAATGCAGGAGAATGGCATTCTCCGTCTTAATTTACACGGAGAATGACCATTCTCCGTCTTAATTAGGACGGAGAATGACATTCTCCGTCTTAATTTACACGGAGAATGGTCATTCCAGTGTTAAAACGCAGGAGAATGACCATTCTCCGTGTTAGAAACACGGAGAATGCCATTCTCCGTGTTAAATGAAACGGAGAATGTCATTCTCCGTGTTAAATAAAACGGAGAATGGCATTCTCCGTCCTAATTAAGACGGAGAATGGCCATTCTCCGTGCTAAATTAAATGGAGAATGACTATTCTCCGTCTTAATTAGGACGGAGAATGCCATTCTCCGTGTAATTTATCACGGAGAATGGTCATTCTAGTGTTAAAACGCAGGAGAATGACCATTCTCCGTGTTAGAAACACGGAGAATGCCATTCTCCGTGTTAATTAGGACGGAGAATGCCATTCTCCGTCTTAAATAAAACGGAGAATGTCATTCTCCGTCCTAATTAAGACGGAGAATGACATTCTCGGTCCTAATTAAGACGAAAACGGAGAATGTCATTCTCCGTGTTAATTAGGACGGAGAATGGCATTCTCCGTCTTAAATAAAACGGAGAATGGCATTCTCCGTCCTAATTAAGACGGAGAATGCCATTCTCCGTCCTAATTAAGACGGAGAATGGTCATTTCCAGTGTTAAAACGTGTAATTTAGTTTTTTCAGGAATAAAGAGTTTCGTTCTTCTTTCAAAGCGATGATAATTCTTATGGAAAAGAAGAAGAAAGATCTTCTCTCCACAATTGAAGATTTGAGTTCAAATGTCTCCACGATGAAGATGATGATGATGGTGTTGATGATGACGAGCGATGATCTGAGTTCGACTGAAGAAAAACACACCGAACTACGAACGATCTTTGCGATCTCTGCTGAATATGAGAGCAATGGAATTCAGATTTCCCGTGAAGAAGAAGAAGACGAAAATCGCAATCCAGATCTGAGTTTTTTGAATTCAAATACATATAGATGACCAATTCGCGCGGAGGGGTAGTTTCGGTATTATAAAAATAGCAGTTTCTAGCGGGTGGCATCTAAAAGGGAATCTTGGAATATTTAACGTGAAAATACTTAATTCTGGGTATTTCATAAAACTTATCCAGCGGGTGGGCATTTCATAAAAGCCCATCCCGAAATTGGGTTTCTCAGCAATTTCCAGTTTTAGATAAAGCATATGGAAATTCAAATCTAATTTTTCTTATCCCCTCCAATAAATCAAAACACTATATATAGGTAAAAGGAGGAGTAGCCGACCCTTCCTCTTCGAACCCTAAGTTCAACTCTCCTCTTGCAAAGCCTGGGACTTCGTCGTATTGTTTAGTCTACCTCGAGCAACTGTCAAGAGGAAAGCCAACAACAGACACCAAATCTGTCTCTTAAATTACAGTTCTTGGTTATATATCAAGTGTTTGAGATAATGATCAGGAAGAACTCTAGTGAAGGGAGAGATTTGATTGCAGGGCCAGTAATGTTTTTCAAAAGGATTTATATAGAGAACCTATTAGTGTCAAAATAAGGGGTTTGTGTCAAGTAAAATATATAGGTATCATAGTAGAAGGGGTTCCCTGGCCAATAGTAGTTGTAGAATAAGACAACTAATTGGTGTATCTAAGTTATATATAGGAGAGGCCTTAGGATATAGGTGGGTATCAGCAGTATCCTGGATGCACTAATGTACTAGGTATAGGAGGGAGAGTACACGGTTGGGAAGATATGGCGTGGGTTGGTACAGAAATAAGAACAGGTCTGGAAACGATAGATATAGGATGGTGGGTATCTCAATTAAGATAGTCATGGGTTTTAATATGCAAATCGAGTACATAGATACCAGTATAAGGGTCGAGAAGAATAGTAGCAAAGAGGCCTAGTCCATATAGATCAAATGGCCATGTAGCCTCTGCGCAAGGATAGCAACAGATTGGTTCTTGTACTGGAACTAACACCCCAGTAATTGGGATACCTGGGTGGAAATATTAGAGGATATGTAGTGTGGAAAGAGAGTCGTGCCTACTATTTTGATAGACTAACTACCTATCTTGTATCAAGTTGGATTTATGTATTAGATTATCCATCAAGTGAGAAACAGATATATTAATTATCTAATTGATATCAGTCGAATGGTAGGTCGATTATATATCCTATAGACGGGTGATTGTTTTAATCCATAGGTAATAGGGAGTGGTGTTGAGCAAGGAAAATATAGGTAGGAATCTGGACAGGTGCTAGGAGTGGGTCACATGTAAGCAGCACCTACCAAGGAATACATAGGTACGAGAGGGAGAGATTGAAACTAAATACAAGTACCCGAATAGCAAACACAATTGAGGGTCAGTCTAAATTTGACAGATGAGGTAACAGAGTGTACCATGGGTGGGGTACCAGCCCTATACATAAAGGGAAGCCTATGTCAAACTAGGATGTACCTATGAAGGTAGCTAAGGGGCCTTCCTATATACCTGTAGGAGCTAGGAAATAGGAAAGAGTCAGGGCATGGCTATATATAACAGAGGTATGTAAGGGTAAATGGCCTCTAGACTAGGTTTTGATGGCAACTACAAGTAACCCAAGTGAATGGTATATAAGACATGGATAGGTACAGGTGACTTATAAGCCCAGGTGACTATGATAGGTAGTATAAGAGGCTTGTGTACAGATGTCATTGGGTGTCAATTAAACTATTTGAGCAGTTACATATCTTGTATTTAGTTTTGCTTTAATATGTAGTACTGATACATCAACTGAGCACATATGTATGTGTGATATGAATAGCAGGAATACTGGACTAAAGGGTAGGTCAATAGGAAGTAGCAGGGATGATAGGTAAAGTTAGATAGAGAAACCAAGTCGAGTGAACAGTGGTAAAAGGCAATTTCATATGCACATTTGACCAATAGGTAACCGTGATGGATTCTATCTCTCAAAACATCTGAACATTAGCTGGGAACTTTGGGTTATCTAGTTGAGTGTCTATGCTAAGTATGAATGTGAGGGTATGAGGGTGCTACTTGCACATTGTACATGGATGCAGTTGGTCGACTCAAGTATACCTGAACGTATAGCAGAGACAAGGACAGGCCTTGTGATCTAGTAAGGTGTGAGTTTGGCTACTGCCTAGTTCAAATATAGGTACACCAGTGTACAGGAGTATATGTAGGTTGGTCAAATGGGGTATTAGAGATACGTGTGAAGGTGCTAAATTGTAACTGTTTGTACCTACAGATACCTGTATACAGGCATGGCAGGTTAGAGGCCTAATAAGGAAGCAGTGAAAGGCATGGGGGTTCCTAGGATCAGTCCCCAAACAGTGTATGCAATAGCAATAACAGAAAAAGAAGTTAGACATACCAAGAGTTTAATGTAGTAGGTATCTGCTATGGACAGTATTTAATATGAATGTACAATACTAAAGGGTTTGACATCAAGCTATTAGTAATACATCTTGACAAATAGTAAAAGCTCATCCTAAATAGACACTAGGGTTAGAGGTTACAAGCCTAAAGTGAAGTAGACAACCTAGGCCACTCATAAAAAAAGAAAACATAAGATAATAGAGCTTGGCTTAATTCCTACAAATATCATGTATTGATCTATATAAATTATAAACAAGTTACTTGGACCTCGATACGGATTGTAATCCATACCAGCAGCCGAGACCACAGGCAAGTATACCTTGCCATTCTTTACAGTTTTACTTACATGCACATTCCTTTCATTATGCAGTTTCTTCTGATTGATTGCTGACATGGGTCTTTCTCATATCATGTACACTAGTTGTTTACTCCATTGATATATAGTCCTTGTTCACAGATGGTCTTGTAGTTTATATTGGACCCGTTTCTCATTTGTACTTGATTGAGTCATACCGTAGAATAAGTGTGTATAACTGAGCTGCTAGTTCCATTTCGTTTATTCTCAACCTGCGAGTCCACACTAGGGGCGAGGGTTAATTGCTTGAAATCACATGCGAGTCCACACTAGGGGCGAGGGTGATTTCCTTGAATTAACCTGCGAGTCCACACTAGGAGCGAGGGTTAGTGATTAGTTTCAAACATGCGAGTCCACACTAGGGACGAGGGTTTGGTTATCCGTTGACCTCTTGACATGTGTTCACTTATTTTCTTCCAACAGTTCATTTATGCGTAGTTGTTCACATATTTGTCTTTCATTATTGCTTAGTTTTCCTACTTTTATCCTAGATTTTCGTCTTGTATGATAAACTGTTAGAAAGGCATGTTTTTATGTATCTTGCTAATCCTCTGAGGACCTGATGATCTCTTCAGGTTTAGCCGTAGTCGATCTAGGTGCAGACGAGCAGGTTTGAGCTAGCATCAGACTACGGTACTATCACAGCTGAGGATATCATTGATGATTAGCATAGTTTAGGCTCAGATATTTTATTTTGTGTCTTTATTTTACTTTCGTCTACTAGTAGTGGATTTGTATCCACCGGACGTGACTTGAATTATTGAAACTTCATTCAGTTGATAGTATTCTATATTATTCAGTTTCATTGACATTTATAGATCTTAGTTGTATCTTTTATTATTTTTGCGGATGAGATATAGATTGCCATGTGATTCTAGATTTCTGTGACTCGTGTATACTAGATAGCGTTCTACCGCCGACACTACGGCGTAGGCTACCTTGTGCACTAACTCGTATCCCGAAAAGCGGGTGTGGGTCATAATAATAAGCAAATAAAGTAATGACATAAGTGAATCCAAAGAGTTTGATCACAAATTATTACAATACTGAAAAGATGGTAGCAACTACTATAAAAGTAACATAAATGCTAGGAAAATAACATGAGATGATCGGAGCGGCGGTGGCCGGAATGGCCTGGT
>JANAVB010033060.1:0-61705 GCA_029216955.1 Iris pallida | reverse complement strand
GAGACTCGCATCAAGCTGCAGGCAGAGACAGATGGTCCTCCTGAAGCAGCACTGACGGTTGCCAATTCAGGTGGCACAAGACCTAAGGAAGAGCTCTGACAGTACTACAACTGCGGGGGGTGGGTCATCTGAAGTATGCATGTACCAAAACACCCAAGGAGAGAGATTCAGGTGGTAGACGTGGACAGTTTGGAGGACGTAGCCATGGTCGTAGGGGTCACGAATGGTGGACGTGGACATTTTAGAGGACGTGACCGTGGTCGATGAGGTAATCGGAAACCTACTGGTAGCAGAAGGCAAGGAAGGAGCTGATGGTGCCTATACTGAGGAGGATCAGGTACTGCTGGGTATGATGGAGGTGGTTTAGGAGGAAGCAGAGAGCGTCACACGATGGAGACAGAGGAGTGGGACCGAGGAGACGTCCACCTCATTCTTCGGCAAAGACAACGCTGCCATGTATACCCATCCATCGGAAGGTACTGACGACTCACTCACCCTTGCATCTATGTCTTCCTTAGATCGTCGGACTGGATTGTCGATTCGGGTTGCGTCTCGACATGTAACATGGAATGCCAGTGGTTCTCTTCCTACACTCACCTAGCATCGATGGACATCATTAAACAGCCAATGGTGCTTTCCCAGCCAGTGGTCACTAAGGGAACTGCGATTGTACAGGTTCAGTAAATTATCCAATGTTTTGCATGCTCCTTTTCAGTCAATCTTTTGTCCATTAGTTCTAATCCTCCAACTAAAATACTGTCTCTTTTGATATTCCTAAGGTGATCTTCCAGGAGAAGGAGACGGGACGAAGACTCGCGACTGGCACTTGGCATGATGGCTATGGTACCTGGATCGGGAATGGTTGGATTCGGCATTGGTGTCTGTGGCAAAGCGGACATGAATGGGAGGACCGAAAATGAGTGCCGAGGATACACTGATACTCTACCACAGGCGATGGGACACTCCTTTTTTGGTATTTTGAGTATGTTGTATCAATCTATTTATGAGAAAGCAATAAGGAGAAACTAGTATGTGATGCATGTGATTTAGGCAAACTTACTAGGAACCCATATGTTAGTGAAGGCCATAGTGATGCATGTGATCGAGAATGGCTGGATTCGGCATTGGTGTCTGTGGCAAAGAGGACATGAATGGGAGGACCAAAATGAGTGCCGAGGATACACTGATACTCTACCACAGGCGATTAGGACACTCCTTTTTTGGTATTTTGAGTATGTTGTATATCTATTTATGAGAAAGCAAATAAGGAGAAACTAGTATGTGATGCATGTGATTTAGGCAAACTTACTAGGAACCCATATGTTAGTGAAGGCCATAGTAGCTCTTCTGATTTTGATATTATACACTCTAATGTTTGGGGGCCATGTGCCACAACTACTATGAATGGTTACAAGTATTTCGTTTTTTATTGATTGTTCCTCTCGTGTCACATGGCTGTATTTGATGAAGAATAAGAGTGATGTTTGTAACTCCACTTTCCCTGATTTTATGAATTTTGGATATTTCTGGTATTTTAGAATTTTCAGAAAAATAATTTTTATTTTCGCAAGTACTAATTCCTTATTAGTTTATCCTTATATTTTAGAAGTATTGTTTATTAATTATTTAGTGTTTTGAGGAGAAGCTCTGGCAACTATAGTTGGAGTGCTCTCCAAGATTCTAACAATCTTGTAACTAACTTCCTAGCAACTCTATAAATAACAATTTTTCCCTTTCTCTAACAAACCCCATAACTAACTTTTGGGGCCAGTTTGTAATTGTATCATTGTTTATGTAAAGGAAAAAAATTCTTTTGCAAAAACCTTTTCTTCTTCCCTTCTCAAAAGACATATTGAGCTGCGACTCTTTTGTTCATGAAGTCGAGAACAGCAGTTGTGGAAATTTGAATTCTTTAACTATTCCCTCCATTTTCCTTCCCCTTCTCCAAGTAACTAAACTCCCGCTCCACTCTATATAACCGACTTCTCTTCTCTCTCTCTCTCTTTCATTTCCTCTTGGTTCATAATTCTCAGAGAGCAGAGCTCTTCAAAGCCTCTCCTCTCTTCCTTCTTTTTCTTCCACCAACATTCTCAAAATCTAAGCCTAGTTCGACTTGGCCATGACGAACTCCAGTGAAGTTTGAATCAGCGGCGATCTCTTCGGTAGCAAATCCTCTCGACGGAGTAGGAGCGACCATGGCGGCTCTCTACTGACGGACGACGATACGGCAGTGCGCGGTGGATCGACTCCAAGCTCCTGCGTCCAAGCGAAGTGACGACTCCGTGCGCAACCCAGCGGTGACGAGCTCCGATCAAGTCCCCATGTTCTTCTTCGACCCTGTCTCTCGATCAAATTGATTGTGTTTTCGAATGGTTCGGTCGTGATTGAATCGATCGATCCTTGTTCTTGATTGAATTGCCAATCGGTTGGTCGATTTAGCCTTTGTGCTTGATTTAATTCTTCTCATAGGATTCAAACTGAGCTTAGAAATTCTTCCTTGTTTATCGACCACTACGTATTCGAAGTTGTGCCTTTGAGAAGTTCTTGAGTTCAGAACGGACACGGAAGATCATGTCGGCCAGATCAGACACAGGTATACTTGTTTCTTTCTCTGATACCTAGTTCTTGACTGGAGAGGTTGGTTCATAACCAGGCATTAGTGTGTCGTCAAACGGACATACGTATCCATGGGATCTAGCTCGTGTCATTAGAAATTGAAATATCAGTTTTGTTTGAATTCATATTGATCAGTTTTAGGTGCGGGGTTGCTAAATTCAATTTGAATTTCTAACTAAAGCATGTTGAGAGTTCTAGGAATGGCAGAACCTGTGAATTCAATTTAACGGCTACATTAGGTTGGTTTTTATGAATGGGCTATTATAGCTACTAACTGTTTAATGTCATGAAGCTGGGGTGTAAAATTAATTGTGTAGGTCATGGGATGGTTGAGCCAGTATGCAATTTGGCTATAATCTCAGCTTTTGGAAATAGTAAGGATTGGGCTGGCCTGGGTATATGCCACAGTAGGTTTTAGCTAATAATACGGTTTGAATTATTATGCATTTGAGTTGATGGACCAGTGAGACCATCGAATGGGCCTTGGTATTAGGAGTAGACCATTAAGGCCAACATATAAACTTTGGGCCATCATTATTGAGTCCACGAGCTAGGCTTGTGAGTAGATCAATAATCCTTCTTAGTATTGGACTTGGGCGCAAAAGCTTAAGGATAAGCTTAAGGAGTAGGTTAATAAGGAATGTTGGACTCAGTAGCGGTTAAGTCTACTAAGTAATTGGAGAATTAGCTATTAGCTAAGAACAATGTATAGATAAAAGACTAGGAAAAAGGATAGTTTTTAGTTAGGGTTTAAATAAGGGTTGTTAGAGATATACTAAGACATATTGTATCTCTTGACACAGATTTTTCAGACATTCTCTGGATATTTGGACTTGACACTTACAACAATATCAGACAAGTACACCGACCTGAACTTTTACTTTGCAATTATGTCATACTTTCTTGTTCTCATATTGGATACGAGATTCACACGATTGTATTGTGCCTTGTTTATCATATTGTGTCTCATTATTTCTTGCGGGGATTGGGAAAAATATTTACTAGTGTGTGACCACCACCCAAGCTAGGTATTGTGAATAGCCTAATCGTACACCTCACGTACGATTAAGCCGAACCTTATTGTGATATTGTGATATTGTGGATTGTGGTCCCCAGCCGGTTACACATTAGTTTAATATTTCAAATTCACATGTGCATTTATTGTCTTGTTCATAATGATTGTCTTGTTTATTGTTTTCGTTCTTGTACTGTAGTTTCATATTCAGTTCTTGTAACCTTGTTTCATATTGTAGTCCATATTGTTATCCTGTGTATTTCAGATTACATTGTAGATTATTTCTTGTCGGGGTTGTATTTTGCTCTTTTTCTGACAGAATACGTTGCAAGTGAGCTTGCAGGCATATTGAGCATGGTGACATCATTGGAGTTGCAGGATCTAGTTCATTTCTTAGATTGTTTAGATTTCACTTCTGGATATTGTATTGAGATTTCGTCATTGTATATTTATTCTTTTATCGATTTGTCTCCGGATGCTATTGTACAAAAATGACTTAGTGGATTGTGGTGATCTTTTCTAGGAACTTTATAGATGCTGTAGTATTTTATATTACCTTGTGACTTGAAGTTTTTCTTAGATTGTACAGCTTACTTCGCTGTGTCTATCAACGAAGGTTGAGCGTGTCCGACACGTACCCGATTATTCGGAAGCGAGTCGTGACATATTTTTAGTGGTGGCCATGCAGGTCTGTACTAATGGTACTTAGGCTATAGAGTACTATTGGGATCCTGCGAAACTAAGGAAAACTCATCACAGCATAGGATCGTGGAAAAATGTTGTGGTTATGGTTTTACTAAGTTTGCTTATAGTTTAGGCTATATTTAACCAGTTTTCTATTTTTCAGGATGGCTCAGACACGCGACACCGAGATTATCGATTCTCTGCATTTGGAGCTTCTAAGCTTATTATCTATTATTGCAAGTAGAAAATTTGATTATTTGATTTGATCTCTCCTTAGATGTCCCGTAGCCCCTAAAATTTTTCCTAAATCGATACCTTGTTCCTACTCTAGATTAGTTTCGTAGTCTCCTTGTCCTACTATTTGTTTCCTAATAAAAATCCTTGTTTATTAAAGAACAGATAACTTCACTTTCCATCATGATTAGGACTTAGAACTCGCTTGAATTTTCATAAATTCCTTTGAAAATTAAGAGAGTATTCGAGGATCTATTATGACGCGGCAGATACGCACTGCAGTCATTATCTGGATTATAGAGATTGCGGGTTCACTGCAGCCAGCTGCACACTGGCGAGGCATTGGTTTCTAAGTCGAAGTAATTTTAGGTATTCATAGATTCTCGAATATTATTGAGGCTATGTCTTAAAATCATAAAATTTTGATCTCTTGAGTTGTTTCGACAATATTGGATAAAGTTGAATGAGTATTTGGTAATCTATTATTATCGGGACCATGGAACCAGCCACATGCATACTGGCGGAGTACGAACTATAGGAAAAGTGACTCCAGATATGTATGATTGTCGGGTACTATTGAGACTATTATCCTTCGATCATGATTTTCGTGATCGTATCACTTTGGTACCACTTTATTTGTGCCAATTTCAAATTTTGTATCTGATTATTCTTGATCGTGCCTATTAGTGCCATCTGAAATTTCGAGGACAAAATTTTCTGGGGGGAGATTTGTAACTCCTCTTTCCCTGATTTTATGAATTTTGGATATTTATGGTATTTTAGAATTTTCAGAAAAATAATTTTTATTTTTCGCAAGTACTAATTCCTTATTAGTTTCTCATAATATTTTAGAAGTATTGTTTATTAATTATTTAGGGTTTTGAGGAGAAGCTCTAGCAACTATAGTTGGAACTCTATAAGATTCTAACAATCTTGTAACTAACTTCCTAGCAACTCTATAACATTTTTTTCTCTTTCTCTAACAAACCCCATAACTAACTTTTGCGGCCAGTTTGTAATTGTATCATTGTTTATGTAAAGGAAAAAATTATTTTGCAAAACCTTTTCTTCTTTCCTTCTCAAAAGACATTGAGCTGCCACTCTTTTGTTCATGAAGTCGACAACAGCAGTTGTGGAAATTTGAATTCTTCAACTGTTCCCTCCATTTTCCTTCCCCTTCTCCAAGTAACTAAACCTCGCTCCCACTCTATATAACGACTCTCTCTCTCTCTTTCATTTCCTCTTGGTTCATAGTTCTCAGAGGGCAGAGCCTTCAAAGCCTCTCCTCTCTTCCTTCTTTTTCTTCCACCAACATTCTCAAAATCTAAGCCTAGTTCGACTCTTGGCCATGGCGAACTCCAGTGAAGTTTGAATCAACGGCGATCTCTTGGTAGCAAATCCTCTCGACGGAGTAGGAGCGACCATGGCGGCTCTCCACTGACGGACGACGATACGGCGGTGCGCGGTGGATCACTCCAAGCGCCTGCGTCCAAGCGAAATGATAGCTCCGTGCGCAACCCAGCAGTGACGAGCTCCGATCAAGTCATCTTCTCCAGAGCGAGCGATCCCCATCGACAGTACAGAGCACAGTAAGCCCCTGTTCTTCTTTGACTCTGTCTCTGGATCAAATTGATTGTGTTTTCGAATGGTTCGGTCGTGATTGAATCGACCGATCCATGTTCTTGATTGAATTGCCGATTAGTTGGTCGATTTAACCTTTGTTCTTGATTTAATTCTTCTCATAGGATTCAAACTGAACTTAGAAATTCTTACTTGTTTATCGACCACTAGGTATTCAACGTTGTGCCTCGAGAAGTGTTAGTCCCGGGGCGTATTTTCGATGGAAAACTGAGAAATAAAACGATTGTAAAAACAACGTTTCGATGCAACACTTCAAAGAAGGTGCACAACAGAGATCCTTGGAGGATTCTGGGTCAACGAAAATCTAAAAAGATTTCGTAACAGCAGCAAACAAATGTAGTACTTCTAAAAAGAAGGTAGAAATCGAATTGCTAGCAGCAGCGATGACATGCGATGAAGTGGATGGAAGAACAGCCTGCTGGGGTGAATGATCACCGTTGCTCAAATCTTGATTCGCCCCACACGACAGCTTCCAGGAACCAGCAAGTTCAACGGAGAACTTTGGAACACTCCGCTCTTCTCACTCCTCGAATGGCGCACGGACTCCTGCGCTAAGTGGCGCTGGTGCTTGCTTTGTTCTCTTCTCTCTCAAACTCTGTGAAATTCGTAAGGAATGTGTTCTGAACACCTGTGTCCACTTCTGTACCGAGATAGAGAGAGTAGAGAAGTTATATAGGCCGCACTGCAACTGCCCAGTTAGCAAAATGCTCGTAACGCGAAAAAAAAACTGCCCGAACATTCTCCAACTACTCAAACGTGCATAGGCACGATTTGAACCAACTGACGCACAGCGCGCGCCACCTGCGTCATACGCGCACCGCGCGCACAGCGCCACCAGCGCAACGTGCGCACGCCACCAGCGCAACGTGCGCACCGCGCGCACAATGCCACCAACACAACGTGCGCACCTGCGCACCACCACCGCACCACCACGCAACCTGCGCCACCTGCGCACCCTACGCTAACCACCGTGCAAACTGTAGCACCAACTGCTGCACCATCTGGCTGCACCAACTGGCGCGCCATCTGGCCGCACGAACGGGCAGCCGAATTGACGCACGAACCGCTACGCAAGACTCGCACAACGAGCGCAACTTAAGCGCACTATGCACCTAGCGACGATGCTGACGTGCTAAGTACAAAATGTGCCAACAAAATGCCACATTACGCCTCATGAGCCCATGAGCCCGAGCCCGAGTCGCTAAGCCCCTACGGGGCTTAGCTCCAATGGAATAAATTCCAAGAGCAAAAATCATTAAGTTTACCATGGAGTCTTAGCCTTACCTCCTAGTAAAATCATCCACATGGTTCCCTCCTTAGGGTCACCACCCTGACCATGTGCATATCCCAACAACACATACCAAGTATATACGTTGAGATACCTCACGATGCTTTTCCAATGTGGGACTAAACTTCACTAGGCATGTTGAGAGCAAGCTCTCTACATGTCAAGAAAAGCTCCAACAATCTCCTACATATCTCAATATATGGGTTTGAGTGTTCCCCGCAGTAACTGTCTATCATGCATTAGGAGAGATGTCGCTGACGATTTGAATCTTCTCACATGGGTCAAATAACAGAGTATAATACAAGAATTGACTAAGCCTTGAATTCTGCACTATAGCTAAATTCTTTCCACTCACACAATGTGGTTACATGTGCTTCTGGCTGCACATTAAAGGCCATGTGCCAGCCTGGTTTCAGTGTATAATTTTGGACGTCTACAAGTTTACTCTCAAGAGACGACCTGCTATCTCTGTCTATACACTATAGATGAGTTCTTTATTAAAGAGACATGGCATAAAGCCTTGTACTTCCCTTGCGGTGCTACTCCGACTGTGTGACATGGCCTATAACCGAGATATTATCCCTACCGGGAACCTCATCGTAGTGTCATACTACTGTAGCATGAGGTCACAGCCTCTTTGTAGTGTCATACTACCCAGCATGAAACCTTAGGCTCCCTTGCGGTGTTACGCCACAACGACATGACTTGCAAAGCCCAGGCTTTACCCCTATCCGGGTACCTCATCGTGGTGTCGTGCCAACGTAACATAAGGAACACCTCCCCTTTGTAGTGCTGACTACCCCTCTTTAATTTTATCATACAGCATTAGGCTACCTGCGTATTTGCGGTGCTACGCCGTTGACTTAGCTCGCAAAGCCGAGGCATTACCCCTTTCGGGAACCTCATGATGGAGTCACCTCACTGTAGCATGGAGATTCACTCCTTGTAGTGTTGTGCTATCGTGCTTCCTGTAAAGCACACCAGACATTCACTGTGCCTGAGAACTCATTAAGGCGTTTAAGTCAACCTCTCACAGGATCCATTTTCGCAGAAAACATACAGTAACAACAGTGGTTGTAGGTCTATAACCTCTCCATGTCACAGAGGACATGTACCTACTGTTCCTGATATTTTTTCAGTTAATGGTCCTCCCTTGAACCAAAAGCTAGATGCCTAGTAGATTTTTCTTTGAACTAATAGCATAAAACTTTATGGCATGATTACAATAACACAATATCAGAATGCCTTCAAGCCTATTTTACTTGCTGTGTCATCGACCAGCTGGCGCTTGAGGCCCTTGATGAACGGATCCGCCAGGTTCTCCTGACTCCGAATATCAATCACTGCAATAACATCTCTTGATGAGATCGTGTACTGCCATGTGCTTTAACCGCACAGTCCTCTTCTTTCCGTTGAAGAGGTCATTTGATGCCACCGCCGCAGTCGCCTGGTTGTCGCAGTATATCGGTATTTTCTGTATTTGCGCCCCAACCACTGGAAGATCATACATAAGTTCTCGAAGCCATTCTGCTTCCTCCGCTGCGATATCAAGTGCAAAGAACTCGGATTCCATAGATGACCGCAAAGCATAGTCTGCTTTTTCGACTTCCACGATATAGCAGCTCCACCTATTATGAAAATGAATCCACCTGTGGACCTCTCGCTCTCCAACTCTGAGCACCAGCTGGCATTACTGAAGCCTTCCACTACCGACGGATCTCCGCTGTAGTACAGTACATGTCTGAGTCTTCTTTAGATATCTCGTAACCCGTTTCACAGCTTTCCAGTGCTTAATGCCTGGGTTGCTCGTGAAACGACTCAGCATTCCCATGACAAAAGCTATGTAAGGCCTTGTGGCAGTAGTAGCATACATCAAACTCCCGATAACGTTTGCATACTCCAGCTGCTGACGCTTTCCCTTGAATTAGGCTTCAGCTTCATATCACACCTGTAAGGCGTATCGATTCCTGGAAGATCCTGATACCCGTAGCGTGTGATCTTCTCTATAATAAGACTGTGACAGCGCTAGTACAGTGTCTGTCCGGATGATCTTGATCCCTAAGATCAAATCAGCTTCCCCCAAGTCCTTCATACTGAACTTGCTCGAGATGAACTTCTTTGTTTCCGTGACACAGCCCATATCCGTACCTAGGATTAGCATGTCGTCCACGTACAGACAAACGATTACATACTCTTCCATCAGCGAACTTTGTGTAAACACACTTATTCGTTTCGTGACCCTGTAGCCATTTGACCTTATAACCTTGTCAAACTTTTCATGCCACATCTTGAGAACTTGTTTACGACCGTACAAGATTTCACCAACTTGCAGACTTTGTCTTCAACGACAAATCCCTCTGCCTGTTGCATGTAAATCTCTTCGGTCAGCTCGCCATTTAGGAAAGCCGTTTTCACATCCATCGTATGTATCACCATCTTATGTATTGCTGTGAGAGCAATCAACATTCTGATGGTGGTCATCCGGGCTACTGGAGCATACGTGTCAAAGTAGTCGATCCCCTGCTTCTGAGAAAACCCCTTGGCTACTAACCTAGGCTTGAACTTGTCAATAGTTTCGCCTGCTTTCATCTTCTTTTTGAAGATCCATTTGCATCCGATGGATTTCGCTCCTTCAGGAAGATCAACCAACACCCAAGTGTTATTTGAGGTGATGGAATCAATTTCATTGTCAATTGCCTCCTTCCAGAAAATTGCGTCTCTGTTCTTCATCGCCTCATCATAGGTAAGCATCTGCTTCCACATGATAGGTGAAGTCATTTTGGAAGTCCTTCGGCCTCCCACACGCTTAGCTGACGGCTCAGCGAGTTCTGATTCAACCGTTGTTTTAACATCTTCTTGGACTACATCCTCATTGAAAACTTCAGTTTCCTGCGCACCCTCATTGTTCTCCGGAATATCCGCAAGAACAATGTTCTTGTGTCTTGCAAATTTGTCTTCAAAATATCTATGTCGCGAGATTCAATGATATGATTTGATTCGATATCAAGAAATCTCCGAGCATCACTCTTCTCGGCATTAACCCAAGAAGATCGTCTTTGTAGTCCTTGTCCCAAGCTTCTGAATCTTCAGATCTGGAAGCTTCACATATGTCAGACACCCTCACACTCGAATGACATTCAAGTTAGGTCTGACTTTGAACCAGAGTTCATGAGGAGTAACGTATGAAGTTGCATGAGATACTCTATTTAGAATAAAAGTGGCCGTCAATGCAGCTTCTCCCCAGTAGCACTTTGGAAGACCCGCATTCAACAGCATTGAGTTTATCATTTCTGTCAACGTTTGTTCTTCCTCTCTGCTACTCCGTTTGATTGAGGAGAGTACGGAGTCGTCGTCTCGTTGACAATTCCATGTTCTTTGCAGAACGATGCGAATTCATGAGACATGTACTCTCCACCTCGATCACTTCTTATTCTCTTGAGTTGTTGTCCAGTCTGCCGCTCAGCTTCGGCCCTGAACTCCTTGAACTTTTCGAATCCTTCGTCTTTGACCTTCGCAAGTAGACGAACGCATACTTTGAGAAGTCATCGATGAAGGTTATGAAATACTTCATCTGGCCTTTGTAGAGAACTGTTTTGAAGTCACAGATATCGGAGTGTACCAACTCCAGAAGATCTGTACTTCGATTAACCGAGGAAATGATTTTCTTGTGATCTTCGTTTGAGCACAAACTTCACATTTCTCTACCTTACCCCCACACTTGGAGATAAGTCCTAAACTAGACATTGTTTATTCGTTTACAATGAACATGTCCTAGCCTATTATGCCACAACTCAAGAGTATAAGCATAATGAGTGATTGCATTAACAATACTGGACTGATTTACAAGCTGAATTTTGAACATTCCTTCGGTATAAAAAGCTTTTCCGAAATATGTTCCCTAATGGACATCACCATCTAACCAGCATTGATGTCCATCCTGAGGCCTGCATTGCAGAGTAGGCCTCCCAAGATCAGGTTCTTTGCGATAGCAGGTACATGTTTCACACCTTGAAGCGTCAGAGACTTCTGCTAAGTCGGCTTCAAAATCACCGTCCCGATCCCGAGCACTTCAGCTTGGCCTGGTTTGCCACCATAAACCACTCGAGTTGGTGTATAGGTGGTGAACGACCCTTGCTAGAGCAGCATGGCAGGTGGCCCCTTGTCTACCCACCAGTCAGAGTCAGCCCCTACCGCAGTGACCTGTGCAATCATTGCAACAACGTCAGTGATCATACAAACCTTGCTAGGCTCACCTTGCTCTGATTGCTTGGTCTTCGCTTGGCATACACTCTTAAAGTGGCCCTTCTTGCCACACTTGAAACAAGGCATCTGAGACTTTGCCTTCTGATTCTTGAAGGAAGTCCCCTTAACTTTCAGATTGTTAGGATCCTTCTTGCTGTGGAAAGTCGCATGCTTTCCCTTATGTTCCTTAGTGTGAACCAAATTGGCGTTGGCCAATTATTTGGACAGTGCGTCCACCTTCAGTTGAGCCCTCATTTGGTCCTCAATATAGACTTCCTGCAGGAGATCTTCCAAACTGATCTCCAACTTCTTCCTATGCATATTTGCATAGAACTTGCTCCACCCAGCGGGGAGCTTAGAGACGATCCCTCCAACAACAAACTTGTCGGGGAGGGACATCGTCTCGTCTTCCAACTTCTGTCGCAGCTTCAGGAACTCCTTCACCTGCGACAGTATTGGCTTCTTATCTTCAAAGAACCACTTGTGATATTTTTCAACTAAAATATCTTGCTTCGATTCTTATCATCTTCGTACAGTTTCTCCAGAGACTCCCAAATCTCTCTGGCAATAGTCCTCTTTGAATATGATTCTGCAAGTGAATCTTCCATAGCATTTAGGATCATAAGCCTACAAATGCTATTGTCCCTTCTCCATTTGGACTGGTTCTTAGTAGCCGCAGAAATTGCGTCTGCAGATCCAGTTTCTGGAATAATCTATTCCTCCTCAAAAAGTATATGATCAACGTCAGAGAACTGAATATTGAGGCTAACCTTCCTTTTCCAGATTTGATAGTGTTCACCATCAAATTGCTCTAACTTTGTGAAGTTATGATTGATTAGCGAAGTACGAAAGTTTTCCATCTTGAGAAATCAAGCTTTGAGATTGTTAGTCCCTGGACGTAATTTTCGATGAAAAACTGAGAAATGAAACGATTGTAAAAACAACGTTTCGATGTAACACTTCAAAGAAGGTGCACAACAGAGATCCTTGGAGGATTCTGGGTTACGAAAATCTAAAAAGATTTTGTAACAGCAGCAAACGAATGTAGTACTTCTAAAAAGAAGGTACAAATCGAATTGCTAGCAGCAGCAGCGATGACATGCGATGAAGTGGATGGAAGAACAGCCTACTGGGGTGAATGATCACCGTTGCTCAAAGCTTGATTCGCCCCACACGAACAGCTTCCAGGAACCAGCAAGTTCGACGGAGAACTTTGGAACACCCCGCTCTTCTGACTCCTCGAATGACGCACGGACTACTGCGCTAAGTGGCACTGGTGCTCTGCTTCTCTTCTCTCTCAAACGCTGTAGAATTCGCAAGGAATGGGTTCTGAACACCTGTGTCCACTTCTGTTCCGAGATAGAGCAGAGAAGCTTATATAGGCCGTACTGCAACTGTCCAGTTAGCAAACTGCTCGTAACGTGGGAAAAAATTGCCCCGAACATTTTGCAACTGCTCAAATCGTGCACAGACACGATTTGCACCAACTGGCGTGAGTCAACAGTTACACATCCACAAAATATATTTCATACTTTAAAAGATACTTTTATATCTTCGAGTAATATTATCTTAAATTAACGGTACACGACACCATTATTTGAGTTATATTTTGTTGATAATAATTATATTTTATTGATAATAATTACTTATAATCTCTAAAATCGTGCCTGGTTGGCTAGTAGATTAAAATATGGGTGTTAGAATGTTAAATCGTAGATCAGAGAGATTTTTTTTTATTGTTGTTGAGAATAAGAGTCAAAATACCAGTCTTTGACTATCATCAACCATTTGGTTGTCCAACCTTTTTGGTCATTGTTTGAAGAGAGATGTTCAACCTGCATGTTATATGATGTATTAGAGAAAAGGAATCAACTATATACCTGCTTGTAAGTCAGCTCAGATCGGGATTCATGACAAGGATCCATCACTGCTATCCGATCACCAAATCTTTCTGATGACGTTTTCCAGATATCTGGTACAGCTCTCCACTCACTGATGGCCGAATCATTGCCATTGGGCAATAATTCACTCTCTAAAAGAGGAGCACACCTCCATACTGGTTTCTCCTGATAAAGTTTACACACCCATCAGATATGATATCTAGGCGAAAAATTACTCGAGATTACATTTTGCTAATACATAGAATTTTCAGTAGCGTCCACAAAGTTGAGCTATAAATTGTAATAGACCATTTTCGCATGGTACGATACTACCAACATTATAACATCTTCAATTTCTTGGGGGGGGGGATACTGCAGCAGATGAAAAATCAAAGATTGCCACCAGTTGATGAAAAGTTACTTAAGAATCAGATCTATGATATTCACAGTCAAAGTTTTTTTCTAAGTTATTTGGTAGCCTTTTGAATCAGATTTAAATGTTGCACTACTATGTACCAACAAATTAGTTACTGACATAGTGATATAATCAGGAACAACAAGTGTACCAACAAATTAGAATATAACTAAACAACTACCTAAATACTCCATTAATTATTTAAAAAACTTAACTAAGCATTTAACAATCTAATATGATTTAGATATAACTAAACAATTCTAACTCAAGTGGTTGTGGGAGGTTTTTTTCTTGGTTGCTTGAGTTCAATTCCTAGGGAACATAGTTTTTTATAATAATTTTTTTTCAATATTTTTTCCGCACATGCAATGTCTAGGGCTTCGGGCGACGCGGGCGATCCCCTTTCGGGGAAATCGAGGCCTGGCCCTAGGGGGTCCCCTCCGTGGGACCCCGGCGCCGGGGGTGGAAGCGGGCCGACAAGCGGCGGCGGCCAGGCAGGCGACGTCCGGTCAGGCGCGGGCGGCTGGAAGAAAATGGGCGCCCAGGCGGGCGAACGGGTTGGAGCGGGCGGCCAGGCGGGCGCCGGCAACCAGGCGAACGTCCAGGAGCTGGGGCCGGCCAGGCGGCGATCGCCGCTGCTGGCTCGGGGCCCCAGGCGGGCGGCGCGGACGGTCTTGCAGGCGGCAGTGTGGGGGTGGCCGAAAAGATCCCAGCGGCCGGGGCAGGCCGCTGGCGGGTGCCGGGGGAGGTTCGTCAGGATTGGCGGAGCGGTGGGTTTTCCGATCTTCTCGATTTTTTTGGAAATCCGAATTTTCAACCGGGATCTAGGCCCAGTTCTCAGGGGGGCCAGGGGGAGGAGGCGGTTGGACGGCGGGGGGCCAAGACGGGGGAAAGGTGGGGGGCGTGCAGACACCCCAAAAGGCGTGCTTCTATGCGGAGAGGAGAACGATCGAGGGATCGGGGTTGCGGACGTCGTCTCGTGGCCCGGTGGCGACTACTGGGAGATCAGTGGGCTGGCACCCTAAGGCGACCACGGCGGAAAAAGGGAAGGGTAAAGTGGTGGACCTGGGAGGCCAGGGCCCAGGATCATATTTGCATGGGGTCGCTCCCCGGGCACAGGGGGGCTCCCCACCCAGCGGGAAGGTCCTGGGCGGACATCTGCAAACCGATGGGTCATAAAAGCCCCACTTCTATGGAGTACGTGCCGCCGAAGAAGGTAGGGAGTGGCTTCCGGACCTCGTTCCCAGCAGAGGAGATTGAGAAGGTAACAGCCTTCTGGGAAAACACGCTTATTCTATATGTCCTGAAAAACAAGCCTTTCTACGACCAGATCCGGGGTTATTCGGCGCGTGTCTGGCAGCCTAAAGGCAGTATGGAGTTCTTTGCTAGAAAAAATGGCTTCTATTATGTGAAGCTTGGACTAGCGGAAGATGTTACCAAGATCCTGCAAGGAGGTCCGTGGACGTTCGATGGCAGGCTGATCATACTGAAGGAGTGGACGCCTGAGTTGCGATGCGAGAAGGAAGTCCTGAACGCTATCCCTGTCTGGATTCGCTTTCCGGAGTTCCCTGTGCGGTTCTGGAGCATTTCCCTGCTGATGCGACTAGCGAGCTTGGTGGGCACTCCGATCAAGGCTGGTGATGCTACGGCCTTCCGATCGAGGCTGATGTATGCCCGGATATTCGTAGAGATTCGGACTGGCGGGGGTTGCCGTGTTTCTTGGAGTACGAAGTACCTTCTGAAGAAGTTCTAACCCAGAAGGTGGAGTACGAATGGGTTCCACCAACCTATTCACATTGCGCTTGCTTCGATCACCTGGACAGTTCATGCCCGTCATGAGGGGCTCAACCAGGGAGGTCCACGTCCTCCTTTCCTACAGAGGCGCCAGGTTCTTCACGAACGACGGAACCTTTATCCGGGGAGGACAGAGTAGATGATATCATGCAGGAGGGGGACCGACCAATGGAGGCAGTGAGTGATCCGAGCGTGACTACGCCAGCCCAGTCGGTTCCCGCTCTTGGAACGATGGTCATCTTCTCGGCGCAGAGGAGTATGGTCACCATAGGCATAGTGGCTTCGGATAGAGCAGAGCGGGAAAATGACGGACCATCTGAGGAGAAATTCTACAGTAGGAAGAGACATGCTGGGCCACTAAGAGATAGCTCCCCAAGGGAGAGGGGACAACACACGGATAGGGATGAGGCGCTGTGTTTGACAATCCGGCTTGGGCCTTGATGCTTACCCAGGATGCGCCCCAGAGTGACCATATAGCAGGGACGGAGGAGGATATGACAGAGACGGATGTGGTACCACCCCCGGTACCAATCCTAGTGACATTTAGGGGAATCTCTCCCTTATTAATTAATGGCGGTTATCGCCTGGAATGTGAGGGGGGCGTGTTCGCTGGGTAGATGGAGAGATTTGTGGGGTATTACGCAGAGAGGTGTGACATCTCTGTCCTACTGGAGACCAAGATCAAAGGGGAGCGGACTCTGACTCGCCGGACTCCATCTCTATGGGCCCAAATCCACAATTTAGCTCTCTGTGACATGGCTAGGATCTGGGTCAGATGGAACACCAAGTCTTGGGATGGAGATTTGATCTTGTTGACGGAGCAGCTGATTGCTATCTCTTTCACTAACAAGGGTGGCTTTCGGTTCCTACTGGGCGCGGTTTACGGCCATAATGACAGGCGACGGCGGGAGACCTTGTGGAGCGACATCACCAGGGTTGCTGCTGTTGCAGACTCCGCACATCTGCCTCTTCTCATGATGGGAGACTTCAACGCCCTGTTACACAGAGGGGAGAAAATGGGCGGAAGACCGATTCCTGATTCGGTGCTGTCTGATTTTCAGAGTTGTCTTCTTCAAGCTGGGCTCCAGGGGCTGACTCGCTCGAGATTTATCTGGACTTGGCATAACAAGATGATGTGAATCGACTCAATCGGTTCACCAAACCCAACAAATACTAAGAGGAATAGAAATAGAATGATCTTTTATATAGAAAAAGAACAAAACTCCCAACTTTGATGAACGGATCAAAGTAATAAATCCTTCTTCATTGACACTTGCGAGAGTTTCTCAATACAAGCATGAAAACAAAAGACGGCTAGCCCTAGCTATAAATAGAAAAGGGAAACAAAACCCTAAAGGGATTATTGTGGTGAAAGACCACAATACCCTTTATGACTAAATAACAGAAAAGGCCTAAACAGTGGGCCTGGGCCTAAATCGCTCCCCGTCTCCTACGACGGGTGTACGTGATGATGGGTGGGCCCACATCAATACCCCCCTAACAGAGCCACCTTGTCCTCAAGGTGGAAATCTGGAAACTGCGTCTGGAAGCTCGCAGAATCCTCCCAGGTCGCGTCACAGTCTGGCAGGCCGACCCAATGAATCAGGACCTCCTTCGTCTGGCCGGGTCCTCGTCGGATAGCTCGTACTGCCAAGGGCTCTAACTGTACCTCCATGTCCTCCGTGAGCGTCGGAGGAAGAGTGGGGGACGCTGCCTGATCCCCAATCGCCTTCCTCAACTGAGATACGTGGAAGACGGGATGAATCGATGATGTGTCTGGTAGCCCCAAACGATAAGCCACCTGTCCCACCCGAGCCACCACTGGATAAGGACCAAAGTATCGAGCCGCCAACTTCTCATTCGGCCTCCTCGCCATCGAGCGCTGTCGATAGGGACGTAGTTTAAGATAAACCATGTCCCCTACCTGAAAGCTGACGTCCCGCCGATGCCTGTCTGCCTGTGCCCGCATCACCTGCTGTGCCCGCAACAGATGCTTCCGCAGCTCCTCCAAGACCCCGTCCCGGGTCAACATATACTCCTCCACCTGCCCTACCGGTGTCTGGGCGTCTCCGAACCGTACCAAGGGGGGTGGGTCGCGACCATACAGCACCCGGAACGGCGTCGTCCCCGCCCGTGAATGGTACGAAGTATTATACCAATATTCTGCCCACGCCAGCCAACTGTGCCACTGTCGGGAGAATCAGATGCGAAGCACCGTAAGTAGGTCTCGACGCTGCGGTTAACGACCTCCGTCTGGCCGTCCGTCTGGGGATGATATGCGGTACTCCTCTTCAGGACCGTACCGTGAACCCGAAATAACTCCCGCCAAAAGATACTCATGAATACCTTGTCCCGGTCCGAGACAATGGATGCGGGTACCCCATGTAGTCTGATCACCTCCCGAAGAAATGCCGTCGCTACAGTAACGGCCGTGTAAGGATGCTTCAGGGGAATGAAGTGAGCATACTTACTCAGCCTGTCCACCACCACCATGATCACCGTGTACCCCTCTGAACGTGGTAGTCCGTCGATGAAGTCCATGGTGACATCCTCCCAAACTCGCTCCGGCAAGGCCAGGGGCTGCAATAATCCGGCTGGGGCCATAGCCATATACTTGTGACGTTGGCAGACGTCACAAGCGGCTACCAATCGTGCGACGGTCCGTCGCATCCCGGGCCAAAACACCTCCCTGGTCATCCGCTGATAAGTCTGCTGAACCCCCGAGTGGCCTCCCGTCGCAGAACTATGGAACTCCTGGAATAAAACGGGAATAAAGGCCGAAGTCTTTGGCAGCACCATCCTCCCCTGGTAGAGCAAACGACGGCCCGCTAGAGTGTAGCCTGCTGGAGCGCCATCGCCGCCCTCTATCTGCTGCCGTATCTGCTGCAGCTCTCTGTCCTGCTCTGCCTCCTGCAACATCGGCTCCCAATCTCGCCATATAGGACGTGATAGGGCGCCCAGGTCGACCACCTCCTCCCGTCGAGATAAAGCGTCCGCCGCCTTGTTCTCCAGCCCTGGACGGTACTCGATTGTGAATCGATACCCGACCAGCTTGGACAACCAATGCTGATGCTCCTCAGTCACCAGCCGCTGCTCGAGGAGGTACTTGAGGCTCCTCTGATCGGTCCGTATCACAAACTCCCTTCCCAACAGGTAAGGCCTCCACTTCAGCACCGCCAGAACGATCGCCATCAGCTCCCTCTCATAGACCGATTTCGGTCGGGCTCTAGCAGAGAGTACCTGACTAAAATAGGCTATGGGTCGCCCCTCCTGCATGAGTACCGCCCCGAGGCCATATCCCGACGCGTCCGTCTCCACCACAAACGCTCTGCTGAAGTCGGGTAATGCTAGCACGGGTGCTGTCGTCATGGCGACCTTCAACGCCTCAAAGGCCTTAGTGGCCTCTTCTCCCCACTGGAAGCCCTCCTTCTTCAGCTGCTCCGTAAGGGCCCGAGCGATGGTGCCGTACCCTTTGACGAACTTCCTGTAGTAGCCCGTCAACCCCAGGAAGCCGCGTAAGGCCCGTAGTGTAGTGGACACGGGCCAATCTAACATGGCCGCAATCTTCGTCCTGTCCGCTGCTACCCCCTCAGCCGACACCACGTGCCCCAGATACTCCACCTGCGCCAAACCGAAGCTGCACTTCTTTCGGTTGGCGTATAGCTGATGCGTCAGTAACTCCCGAAACACTATCCCCAAATGGTCAGTGTGCTCCCCCATGCTTCGGCTGTAGATGAGGATGTCGTCGAAGAATACCAAGATGAACCTGCGAAGATAGGGTTGGAATACCTTATTCATCAATGCCTGGAAGGTCGAAGGAGCGTTGGTCAGTCCAAAAGGCATAACCAGAAACTCATAATGTCCCTCGTGAGTACGGAACGCCGTCTTCGACACATCTTCTGGCCATCCGGATCTGGTGGTATCCTGCACGAAGGTCGATCTTCGAAAAGACAACTGCCCCATGCAGTTCGTCTAGCAGCTCGTCGATCACCGGGATAGGGAACTTGTCCGCGACCGTCTCCTTATTCAACGCCCGGTAGTCGACGCAGAATCTCCAGCTCCCGTCCTTCTTCACCAACAGTACTGGTGATGAAAAAGGACTCACACTCGGCTGGATCACCCCCGCCTGCAGCATCTTCCGTACCATCCGCTCTATCTCATCCTTCTGCAGATGCGGATACCTGTAGGGACGCACGCTCACCGTGCCCCTCCCCCCGGAGTACGATCGAGTGCTCGTGTCCTCGGATCGGAGGTAGCCCTTGCGGGCTCTGGAAGACCTCGGAATACTGCTCCAGCACCGCCTCTACCTCCCTTGGTGTCTCCCCGTGAGTCGCCTCCTCGCCCGAGAACCCCTGGAGCTCGACCAGATACCCCTCTCCTCCTGTCCGCAACGCCCGAGTGATGGCGCTGAAAGCCACTATAGAAAAACAGAGAGTCGGGTCCCCGTTCAGCACCACCGCCGCTTCGCCCTCCCGAAACTCCATCCGCAGGCGCTTCCAGTCCACCTTCATCTCCCCGAGGGTCTTCAGCCACTGGACTCCCAATATGATGTCTACATTGCCCAACTCCAATGGTAGAAGTCCTCCGTCAGCCGATAGCCCTGCAGTGAGAGCGATACCCCCTTGCAGAGGCCCTTGCTCTCCTCCACCTTCCCGCCCAGCAACACCGTGAACTTCTCCACCGTACTCAACTCTAAACCGAGCCGATCGACCAGTCGTCGCGAGATGAAGTTGTGGGTGGCCCCTGTCGATCAGCACTGTCACCGTCTGCTCTCCCAACTTCCCTGCCAACTTCATGGTATGGTTCGGGGTAAACCCTACCACGGAGTTGAGGGTCACCTCAGCAACATCCATATGCACGTGCTCCTGCTCCTCTCCAGCCTCTGGCGCGACAGCGGTCTCTTCCTCCTCGGCATCCTCCTCGTCGTCCGGTAGAATCACGATTTGCAGCAACTTGCTCGCGCATCGATGACCGGAGGTGAATCTCTCGTCGCATCGGAAGCATAGGCCAGCCGCCCTTCTCGCCCTCATGTCGGCCTCGGAGAGGCGTCTCCCTGGTACTGCGGCTCCTCATGTCCCGCCCGTGGGTCTAGGCGGTACCGGTGGTGGTGCTGGTGCTGGTGCTGGTCGAGGAAGAACTGTCCCCGCCTGGCTGCGCTGTCCCGTCGTCCCCCAAGCGCCCCTGAGGCGCTTTTCTTCCGCCAACTTCTCCTCTGCCTTGTGGGCCAGGCGGAGGAGATCTTCCAAGCATCGCGGACTCTGCAGCCTGAGCTCCGCTCGAATGGAGGGCTTCAAACCCTTCATAAACATCCCGATCTGCAACTCGTCCGACACCCCCCCGAACGCGTCCAGATAGTAGTTCGAACTTCGCGACGAAGTCTCGAACCGTCCCCTCCTGGCGTAGCGACGACCACTGCTCGTAGAAATCACCCGAAGCTGTCTCCTGGAAGCGGTCTAAAATGTAGCCCGTCAGCTCCGCCCAGCTGCTGAACGGGGTCCTCGCCGTTCTCCACCGATACCACGCCAGGGCCTGACCCTCAAAATAGATCCCGATGCACCTGAGGACCTCTGCTTCGGTCAGCTCCATGATCTCGAAATAGCGCTCTGCCCGAAAAATCCACTCGTCCGGGTTCTCACCCTCGAACGTGGGCAGCTTCAGTTTCTTCAGCCGGCGATCCGCGCTAAGGTCACCGTGCTGCATATCATCTCGGCCTCGTCCTCCTTCCCAGCGGTGTGTATCTCTCCGCTGGGTCTCGTATGGGCCCCTGTCACCCTCCTCATACCGCTCGTCAGCCCAGATCTGCTCACCCCACTCCTCCACCGGGCCCCTGTAGTCACCGACTGCCCTCGCCCGTGGTGGTCGTCGTGGGGGAAGGTCCCCTCTCTGAAGGTGGCGGGATCCGCCATTCCCCCAAAATAATTGCTGCCTCGGCGTACCTCGCTCCTTCTGGGGGCTCCGCTCCTTCCGTCCACGTCGGGACTCCAGCCAAGCCCCTTCCCGGGCCCGCGAACCTATCTCCGTGGTTCGCAATCATCGTCCGACCCCCGAAGGGGGCCCCAAACCCTAGCGTTTCTCCCGCGCGCGGAGCCGATCCGCCGGGACCGTACGGGTCGCCGGCGCCGGCCACGGTCCGCTCGCCGGCTGCTCCAGGGGCACCGACCGGCCAGGGGTGGCGGGTCGGCGGCCGGCCAGCGCCCGCCCCCAACGCTCGCGGCCCCCGCCGGGCTGGCTCGGTCGGCGGCGAGGCCCCCGCGTCCGTCTGCCGTCCGGCCGGCGCTGCTCGCTGACCGCCCGGGTCCCGTCCGGCTGCGCTGTGGTGGCGACGGGTGCGGGCCATCGCCCGTCGGCCGGCCCGCCGCGATCCTCGGTCGTTTCTCCCTCCGTTTGCACAAACCCTAGTTGGTCGCCTAGGGTTTGGGTTGTCGCCGCCTCCGCTTCGCCGCCATTGATCTTGTTTGAGATATTTTGCAAAAGCATCATGATCGTCGACTCCTTCCGCATATCCCGCATCTCCGTGCGGATCTCTAGGTTCGTGGACGCTTGATCCTTCGCGGCGACCTCCATCGATTTCTTCAAACCCTCGATCTCGGCGGTGAAGTCCTCCCGTAGACCTCGGATCTTCTCATCGATCGTGTTTCTTGTTCCATCGGCCATGGCTCGTAGAAAGCTCTGATACCAAATGATGTGAATCGACTCAATCGGCTCACCAAACCCAACAAATACTAAGAGGAATAGAAATAGAATGATCTTTTATATAGAAAAATAACAAAACTCCCAACTTTGATGAACGGATCAAAGTAATAAATCCTTCTTCATTGACACTTGCGAGAGTTTCTCAATACAAGCATGAAAACAAAAGACGGCTAGCCCTAGCTATAAATAGAAAAGGGAAACAAAACCCTAAAGGGATTATTGTGGTGAAAGACCACAATACCCTTTATGACTAAATAACAGAAAAGGCCTAAACAGTGGGCCTGGGCCTAAATCGCTCCCCGTCTCCTACGACGGGTGTACGTGATGATGGGTGGGCCCACATCACAAGATTGTCCGTAACAGGGTGGCATGTCAGTTAGATAGAGCCCTGGGCAATAGGGAGTTGTTTCGTCGCTTCCCCAACTCTTCGGCTGAGGGTATGGCCGCTGGTACGAGTGACCACTCCCCCATCAGGGTTGGTTTCACTGATCGCTCTATGGGGATGTCTCGTCCATTCCGGTACAACAGCAGCTGGTTCCTATCGGAGGGTTACTTTGAGGCTATTACGGAGGGTGTTGCTCATCAGGTTGTGGGGACTGCTCAATATCGGATGGTACACCTACTCAAGTACACAAAGAAGGCTCTTCGGTCTTGGGTGAAAAGTTTGCCCAAGTCATCTCTTGAAGACAAGGAGACGGAGCTTCGGGTCATCCAGCATTCCATGCAATCTGACATGTTAAATGGGGACCTAGCTGTCACGCCCCGACCCGGAATCACCCGAATCATCGTCCTCACCTGGGGCGTGATGCCGCACGAGCCTGGAGTTGCGCTCGTGCAAGGCAAGATGACAAGTTCTCAAATGGTTATCTTTGAGTTGAACATTAACAACGAAAGGAAAACAGAGTATACGAAACGATTCTCTTTATTGATATTCGAAATCAGATTACAAAGGCTTTCGATAGCCCAACGGAATTTGCCAGATTGGCTACAACACTCAGGTTCTCTCTTGCCCACAAAGGATTTCACCGTTCCATACATCATGCCTTCTATATCTCGGTCGCATCAATCCTGTTGCATATCCGAGCGTCAATGCGATCGCACGCTTCAATACGCTTCGGCATTCCAAGCCTCAACGCGTTCAAGCGAAGCTCCACTGCGAGCAGACCAATCCCTGAACCTGCTAGCAATCAAAAACCCACTTAACAAACCGACATTTAGTATTGTATTGATTCATGCAAACATACAATTTAGTTCTCATTCTATGTTCTCCTTAGGATGAGTTCATGGCATATTCGAAGACTGTAAAGCATGGCAAGCATGTTATTCCATTCGCATAAGTAAACAGGCAAACAATCTCGTGTTTGATTCGTGGCGCAACTTAGCAATATCGACGCACTCGCCCTTGCACCGACGCAAGGTAAATACGCCTATCCGTTTTCCCTGTCATGTTATAAATGCCCTCTATTCAGATCCATCCATGCAAGCTATATGTATACCTTGCATTTCCAAACCCATCGCCCTTAACTATATGAAGGTCACTAGCTTTTCGGGCTAAAATGGACTTATATTTATCGAATCGAATATGTAAGACGACAATCACTCAGTTGCGGTTGCTAACCACAATCAGAGGATCCCCGAAGTACTCGTGTAAGTGGCTTATCACATTCACTAGACAGTCGCTACCCGTCTAGTCGAAGTGCACCAACAATACCGATTTTATCGCAGTCCCTCCTAGGACGAACGATCCCAGTGCCCTGGTGCTCACGTTCGAGGGAAGAAACACCCGTGCACGGGCAATACGTCTTTAAATCCATTTGACCATGCAACGCATCTTATCTTTCATACAACGAAGCAAGTTCGCTTATCTCTATTTCAATTGGCACAACGCCCCAATGTTCTCGACAAACGCCCGAAGGCTGCGAACATTTCGAAGGCTGCCATGCCGCATTATCATCTCGTATTTCTTCCGTTACTTTCTATGTTCTTACGTTTCATACTTTGTTTCAATGTTCAATGACATTATGCCTCAACTCAATGTTCGTCAACCGAACGACCCGAAGGTCTCGAACACCGTTCGAGGCATTGTCATATCCGACAGTTCCGCCACATTCATGCCACAACTGTATTCTTTCGCAACGAAGCCATCTTTTATTATCTTGTGCACGTAGGCACATTCCGACCGTATTCCGATGTTTTATGACTTAGCATTCAATGTCCGTGGCTTGCGCGCTAGGGCGCTCGCCTATTGTCTTTCAATGTTGTAGCCGTTCTAACTCGTGTGCGAAGGCACGGTATGGTTCGTGCACTAAGGCACTCGCCGAGTACAGTTATCCCATGTTCTTGTTGCTTGCACACCGAGGCGCTCGCCCTTGCGATATTTAATGTTCCGAAGCGACTCGTACGTCTGCCGTGCGATTCATTTCAATTGTTCTATCTAGTGTTCGACACGCACTACGTTTATCTCTTTATCGAGCCACGCCCGTAGCGTTGATAGGTTAACTCAGCATTCAATGATACGTATTTTACTTAAGCATGACGGAGTAGGAAAGAAGGTTAATGTCCCCCGACCTTGAATCGATATGCCTTGTCGTTTCGCCGAGCCGTTGTGGCTCGATTTCATAACTTTGTTGCACGGACAACTCTTCTGACTTAGCCATTCGAGCACTTCGTGCTTATTGAATTATACGTCCGATTTGCCATAGCGTGCCAATGCTTCCGTCCGTCGCAAGGTGACGATTTGCTTTCGCGGACCCCTTACTGAATAAGGCAAAAGATCGACCTCTAACATTTCAGCGTAAACGTATAGCCTGCACATGAAACCAACTAAAATCAATACTTGCATCGATTCGGACTTGCGCCTTGGTCGATTCGATTTCTTAGAATCTTCGAGCCGTCTCAACGCACTTATCCTTCGAGGCAACGCGGCGCTTCGCATCGATTCACTCGATGCATTCCTTGGGACAAGGCAACTCTTCGCATCGACTTAGTTCGATGCATTGCTCGGGACAACTTAACACTTGCATCGTTATTACTCGATGCGTTCCTCGGGTCGATACGTTTCTCGGGACAACGCAACTCTTGTATCGATTCGCATCGATACGCAATCGGGTCAACGCTACTCTTCGAGTCAACGACTCAGCATAATGCACCGTGCGAAGCGGGACATTACATAATATACCACTCAAAACAAGGTTCGTCCCGAACCGAAACCAATACTAAATTTCCAAGGGTTTCATTAGATCGTTCCACGATCTCGTCTCACTATCGTTTGGATCATACAACTTAGTTTGGAATCATACACATATTTTAGACGTCCCACCAATATATGCATTTCAACCAAGCTCAGTTGTAAGATATCGGAACAACGCAAACATGAAACTACTTTTTCTCAATTACTTGCCATCTCGTACTCTCGAATTGGACTTGGGCTCTAGCATAAGTTCTCGCAATTCTATTGCATATGCATATTGATACATACGCGATCCTCCAACAAAAGTCAAGGCACACGATGCGATTCAAAAATCGCATTTCTCACTTTGTATGTTTCATCGGGTCTATCAATTCTTACGCGTCGCGTCAAGCCGTCGCGCATCCGATCACAACGAGTCTCCGCAACGCCTTGCATTCGAAATCGTCACCCAACTATTTCCGAATTCCTGCTATGCAACTTATCTCGATACGACTTCCTTTGTTGACTTGCAAATGCATCAACATTCAGGGCTACGCCCGCTAGGTTACTTACCAAGGCACCGTACTCGGCTTCTCCCGACGCAAGTTTAAATTGACATTGCACAAAGGCCACAATCTATCCGACACAACAGTTAATATCAAGGCGACAGTGCTTAAGACAACGATCGCCTTGACACGATGGTCTTTACGACGCGCCTTACGTTCGATTCCTAACGTTTAGGAATTCACTAGCCAAATTTCCAACTTATCCGTCTCGCAACATTGAACATAATTTCGATTCACACAAGCTCAATTGCAAGGTGAATCTGAATCTAACAACATGACTCGTAAGTCATTTCCTTATCGTTCCCTCTCGTGCATAGCACGATTCTCGCCATCGCCTATCCGAATCACCAAGTTCGTTGGTGAATTTCTAGTTTGTTCATCGACCAACATAACCATTCAAGTATTCATCCGACGAGTACTCAAATCTAACTATATCATTCTCAATCGAAAGTTGTCCCAACAATTCTAGATTGCCTAGACTTATCGTCAACATGTACCACGTTAATTTGTTATCGATGCAATTCCATATGCGATATCGCATGGGTCATCTTACGGTCTGCGGCATTCAATTTGATTTGGCGGTCAAGTCATCTAGGGTCAGCTGCCCCGAAGCTACGCTCGATAATTGTAGATCATCACCGAAGGACAGTTTACTACGAACCATGCTATATCTTATTTCAGAGCCAAATCACGTTCCGACGATTTCTATGCGACTACCCAAATCCGTACATAACCATTTCTATCGGCGCAACTGATACGCAACTATCCTCCGAGTAAAGTCACGCACTGCCGTCGATGATTCCGCAATTTACGAAACATCTACTCGTATCGAGTTCGAGTCTATCTTATTTCGCGGTTGACACACGAGATACCATACGCATCGAACAATCGTCGATGACTTATAGTCTCGTCTTTGATCAATCACAAAATTTACGATCAACCAAGTTCGTTCATTCTCGTATCGTTACTTACAAAATTTCATAGCACGAGGCACACTCTATTTTGTATTCTCACATCGCTTACGTTTCCTTGCGTATCGATCTCGATACGCCGTATCCATTTCGATAACGTAAGGGTCAACTTTGAATCCGTTTCAACGTCAACTTAACTCGCATCGCATACATCCAAGTTCGCAACGAACTTTTCCATACGCATCGACTCGTTCTCCGATTTGTCGCATCCTGCTATATTTCGATCGCGTAACTGAGTTACCGATTATCCAAACATCGAACCCTCAAGTCATACGATCTCGCCCTCTAAGTTTCGCGTGTTTTCAGTCGTACTCAAATGAGTTCCGCCGTAACGTAACCAACTATTTCTTAAGCACGATTACTCGCGTCAACCAACTTTTTTACCGAAGTCGCACATCGTGCGATTCGATTACAATTCGCATCGCCCAACATTTCTATCGAAATCGCAAGTCGTGCGATTCGATTCGTCTCGCCCAACATTTCAATCTGGATCGCAAGTCGTGCGATTCGATTATAATTTGTATCGCCCAACATTTTCATCGAGCTCGCAAGTCGTGCGGTTCGATTTCAACGTTTCGAGTTTCATATCCCGTTGATCCGATTGTTGCCTCAAGGCATAATCGTTTCTCTAGTTCCCGTCATTCGACCGACACATAATTTTCAATCGACGTATCATTCAATGTTACAAGTCACGCCTTACCCCGTTCTAACCGATCATCGAAGAACACTTGCATCAACATGCCGTCGTACAAATTCTCATTCGAGACTCGGTGCTATCCCGTTCGTTGCGGACAAACCTTCCGCAATTCTCACAATACGTCGATGCAATTCATCGCACAAATGGTATTACATATACCACTCGGAATCGTGTCATTCATTGCATCGGTGGTACGCCATATACCACCTAGAAATCAAGTTACTTTCGTCGTAACGTACACTTTACGAACCAATGATCTCTTTCGACTCACGATTTCCGCAGTGAACGTGATTATTCACAACCGTAACTCTGATTAAATCAAATCCGAAACAACTCGGCTAATGCATTCATTTGCCAACACAAACTCGGTGCGCAACCGAACCGATTTCGTTTTTCGATTTATAACTTTTGTTTTCTTCCGTTGCATCTTGTGCAAAAATTCATTCTCGATATCCGTTGCACTTCGTGCAGCGATTACTTTGATACGCGTTGTACCACGTGCAATAATTTTTACTTTCGACATGCGTTGCACCACGTGCAATATTTTACTTTCAATACGCATTGCACATCGTGCAACGATTTATTTCCGATATTTACCGCACCTCGTGCATCGATTTATTTTCGACATTCAAAGTCAATGCTCAAATCCGTTTCAACACATTCGATATTGACTTATCGCTTTTCATCGCAATGCACATTCGATATTGACTTACCGCTCTTCATCGTAACGCACATTCGAAATCGATATGTGAATCCGTTCGACACATTCCATACCAACTTTCATTTTCTTTTCAACGCATCATTTACAATCAACGCGTGGCAATTGTTGCAGCAACATTCCACAACTTTCATTGTATCGATGCAACCAACATTTCTCGTATCGTTCGTTGCAAACAACGAACATCTCAATTTCAATTCACAACGTGTTGCATCCGCGGCAACAAATCCTTGAATTCACATCTCGCAACTCGTTGCACTTATAGCAACAAACCTTTCACAACTTTCCCAGCGAACACCATTTAATTTCCAAAACAACACGCGGCAAAATTACATGATTTGTATTAGACTTATTGTATGGAACATCCAGTGCGGCATCGAGTAGAGTCAAGAGTGATTTCGATTGGTGGTGGACAACTTTGTGGAATTGTAATGAAGCAAACGTCCAGAGGAATTGAGCCTAGGGCTCTGATACCAATTTGTCACGCCCCGACCCGGAATCACCCGAATTATCGTCCTCGCATGGGGCATGATGCCGCACGAGCCTGGAGTTGCGCTCGTGCAAGGCAAGATGACAAGTTCTCAAATGGTTATTTTTGAGTTGAACATTAACAACGAAAGGAAAACAGAGTATACGAAACGATTCTCTTTATTGATATTCGAAATCAGATTACAAAGGCTTTCGATAGCCCAACGGAATTTGCCAGATTAGCTACAACACTCAGGTTCTCTCTTGCCCACAAAGGATTTCACCGTTCCATACATCATGCCTTCTATATCTCGGCCGCATCAATCATGTTGCATATCCGAGCGTCAATGCGATCGCACGCTTCAATACGCTTCGACATTCCAAGCCTCAACGCGTTCAAGCGAAGCTCCGCTGCGAGCAGACCAATCCCTGAACCTGCTAGCAAACTAGTGGGGGATTAGTACTTTCGTCCTCGTTGTACTGATCAAAAACCCACTTAACAAACCGACATTTAGTATTGTATTGATTCATGCAAACATACAATTTAGTTCTCTTTCTATGTTCTCCTTAGGATGAGTTCATGACATATTCGAATACTGTAAAGCATGGCAAGCATGTTATTCCATTCGCATAAGTAAACAGGCAAGCAATCTCATGTTTGATTCGTGGCGCAACTTAGCAATATCGACGCACTCGCCCTTGCACCGACGCAAGGTGAATACGCCTATCCGTTTTCCCTATCATGTTATAAGTGCCCTCTATTCAGATCCATCCATGCAGGATATATGTATACCTTGCATTTCCAAACCCATCGCCCTTAACTATGTGAAGGTCACTAGCTTTTCGGGCTAGAATGGACTTATATTTATCGAATCGAATATGTAAGACGACAATCACTCAGTTGCGGTTGCTAACCACAATCAGAGGATCCCCGAAGTACTCGTGTAAGTGGCTTATCACATTCACTAGACAGTCGCTACCCGTCTAGTCTAAGTGCACCAACAATACCGATTTTATCGCAGTCCCTCCTAGGCCGAACGGTCCCAGCGCCCTGGTGATCACGTTCGAGGGAAGAAACACCCGTGCACGGGCAATACGTCTTTAAATCCATTTGACCATGCAACGCATCTTATCTTTCATACAACCAAGCAAGTTCGCTTATCTCTATTTCAATTGGCACAACGCCCCAATGTAACACCCGAAGGTTGCGAACATTTCGAAGGCTGCCATGCCGCATTATCATCTCGTATTTCTTCCGTTACTTTCTATGTTCTTATGTTTCATACTTCGTTTCAATGTTCAATGGCATTATGCCTCAACTCAATGTTCGTCAACCGAACGACCTGAAGGTCTCGAACACCTTTCGAGGCATTATGTCATATCCGACAGTTCCGCCACATTCATGCCACAACTGTATTCTTTCGCAACGAAGCCATCTTTTATTATCTCGTGCCCGTAGGCACGTTCCGACCGTATTCCGATGTTCTATGACTTAGCATTCAATGTCCGTGGCTTGCGCGCTAGGGCGCTCGCCTATTGTCTTTCAATGTTCTAGCCGTTCTAACTCGTGCGCGAAGGCACGGTATGGTTCGTGCACTAAGGCACTCGCCGAGTACAGTTATCCCATGTTCTTGCTACTTGCGCACCGAGGTGCTCGCCCTTGCGATATTCAATGTTCCGAAGCGACTCGTACGTCTGCCGTACGATTCATTTCAATTGTTCTATCTAGTGTTCGACACGCACTACGTTTATCTCTTTATCGAGTCACGCCCGTAGCGTTGATAGGTTAACTCAGCATTCAATGATACGTAATTTACTTAAGCATGATGGAGTAGGAAAGAAGGTTAATGTCCCCCCACCTTGAATCGATATGCCTTTGTCGTTTCGCCGAGCCGTTGCAGCTCGATTTCATAACTTTGTTGCACGGGCAACTCTCCTGACTTAACCATTCGAGCACTTCGTGCTTATTGAATTATACGTCCGATTTGCCTTAGCGTGCCAATGCTTCCGTCCGTCGCAAGGCGACGATTTGCTTTCGCGGACCCCTTACTGAATAAGGCAAAAGATCGACCTCTAATATTTCAGCGTAAACGTATAGCCTGCACATGAAACCAACTAAAATCAATACTTGCATCGATTCGGACTTGCGCCTTGGTCGATTCGATTTCTTAGAATCTTCGAGCCGTCTCAACGCACTTATCCTTCGAGGCAACGCGGCGCTTCGCATCGATTCACTCGATGCATTCCTTGGGACAAGGTAACTCTTCGCATCGACTTAGTTCGATGCATTGCTCGGGACAACTTAACACTTGCATCGTTATTACTCGATGCGTTCCTCGGGTCGATACGTTTCTCGGGACAACGCAACTCTTGTATCGATTCGCATCGATACGCAATCGGGTCAACGCTACTCTTCGAGTCAACGACTCAGCATAATGCACCGTGCGGAGCGGGGCATTACATAATATACCACTCAAAACAAGGTTCGTCCCGAACCGAAACCAATACTAAATTTCCAAGGGTTTCATTAGATCATTCCACGATCTCGTCTCACTATCGTTTGGATCATACAACTTAGTTTGGAATCATACACATATTTTAGGCGTCCCACCAATATATGCATTTCAACCAAGCTCAGTTGTAAGATATCGGAACAACGCAAACATGTAACTACTTTTTCTCAATTACTTGCCATCTCGTACTCTCGAATTGGACTTGGGCTCTAGCATAAGTTCTCGCAATTCTATTGCATATGTATATTGATACATACGCGATCCTCCAACAAAAGTCAAGGCACACGATGCGATTCAAAAATCGCATTTCTCACTTTGTATGTTTCATCGGGTCTATCAATTCTTACGCGTCGCGTCAAGCCGTCGCGCATCCGATCACAACGAGTCTCCGCAACGCCTTGCGTTCGAAATCGTCACCCAACTATTTCCGAAATCTTGCTATGCAACTTATCTCGATACGACTTCCTTTGTTGACTTGCAAATGCATCAACATTCAGGGCTACGCCCGCTAGGTTACATACCAAGGCACCGTACTCAGCTTCTCCCGACGCAAGTTTAAATTGACATTGCACAAAGGCCACAATCTATCCGACACAACAGTTTATATCAAGGCGACAGTGCTTAAGACAACGATCGCCTTGACACGAAGGTCTTTACGACGCGCCTTACGTTCGATTCCTAACGTTTAGGAATTCACTAGCCAAATTCCCAACTTATCCGTCTCGCAACATCGAACATAATTTCGATTCACACAAGCTCAATTGCAAGGTGAATCTGAATCTAACAACATGACTCGTAAGTCATTTCCTTATCGTTCCCTCTCGTGCATAGCACGATTCTCGCCATCGCCTATCCGAATCACCAAGTTCGTTGGTGAATTTCTAGTTTGTTCATCGACCAACATAACCATTCAAGTATTCATCCGAAAGTGTACTCAAATCTAACTATATCATTCTCAATCGAAAGTTGTCCCAACAATTCTCGATTGCCTAGACTTATCGTCAACATGTACCACGTTAATTTGTTATCGATGCAATTCCATATGCGATATCGCATGGGTCATCTTACGGTCTGCAGCATTCAATTTGATTTGGCGGTCAAGTCATCTAGGGTCAGCTGCCCCGAAGCTACGCTCGATAATTGTGGATCATCACCGAAGGACAGTTTACTACAAACCATGCTATATTTTATTTCGGAGCCAAATCACATTCCGACGATTTCTATGCGACTACCCAAATCCGTACATAACCATTTCTATGGGCGCAACTGATGCGCAACTATCCTCCGAGTAAAGTCACGCACTGCCGTCGATGATTCCGCAATTTACGAAACATCTACTCGTATCGAGTTCGAGTCTATCTTATTTCGCGGTTGACACACGAGATACCATACGCATCGAACAATCGTCGATGACTTATAGTCTCGTCTTTGATCAATCACAAAATTTACGATCAACCAAGTTCGTTCATTCTCGTATCGTTACTTACAAAATTTCATAGCACGAGGCACACTCTATTTTGTATTCTCACATCGCTTACGTTTCCTTACGTATCGATCTCGATACGCCGTATCCATTTCGATAACGTAAGGGTCAACTTTGAATCCGTTTCAACGTCAACTTAACTCGCATCGCATACATCCAAGTTCGCAACGAACTTTTCCATACGCATTGACTCGTTCTCCAATTTGTCGCATCCCGCTATACTTCGATCGCGTAACTGAGTTACCGATTATCCAAACATCGAACCCTCAAGTCATACGATCTCGCCCTCTAAGTTTCGCGTGTTTTCAGTCGTACTCAAATGAGTTTCGCCGTAACGTAACCAACTATTTCTTAAGCACGATTACTCGCGTCAACCAACTTTTTTACCGAAGTCGCACATCGTGCGATTCGATTACAATTCGCATCGCCCAACATTTCTATCGAAATCGCAAGTCGTGCGATTCGATTCGTCTCGCCCAACATTTCAATCTGGATCGCAAGTCGTGCGATTCGATTATAATTTGTATCGCCCAACATTTTCATCGAGCTCGCAAGTCGTGCGGTTCGATTTCAACGTTTCGAGTTTCATATCCCGTTGATCCGATTGTTGCCTCAAGGCATAATCGTTTCTCTAGTTCCCGTCATTCGACCGACACATAATTTTCAATCGACGTATCATTCAATGTTACAAGTCACGCCTTACCCCGTTCTAACCGATCATCGAAGAACACTTGCATCAACATGCCGTCGTACAAATTCTCATTCGAGACTCGGTGCTATCCCGTTCGTTGCGGACAAACCTTCCGCAATTCTCACAATACGTCGATGCAATTCATCGCACAAATGGTATTACATATACCACTCGGAATCGCGTCATTCATTGCATCGGTGGTACGCCATATACCACCTAGAAATCAAGTTACTTTCGTCGTAACGTACTCTTTACGAACCAACGATCTCTTTCGACTCACGATTTCCGCAGTGAACGTGATTATTCACAACCGTAACTCTGATTAAATCAAATCCGAAACAACTCGGCTAATGCATTCATTTGCCAACACAAACTCGGTGCGCAACCGAACCGATTTCGTTTCTCGATTTATAACTTTTGTTTTCTTCCGTTGCATCTTGTGCAAAAATTCATTCTCGATATCCGTTGCACTTCGTGCAGCAATTACTTTGATACGCGTTGCACCACGTGCAATAATTTTTACTTTCGACATGCGTTGCACCACGTGCAATATTTTACTTTCAATACGCATTGCACATCGTGCAATGATTTATTTCCGATATTTACTGCACCTCGTGCATCGATTTATTTTCGACATTCAAAGTCAATGCTCAAATCCGTTTCAACACATTCGATATTGACTTATCGCTTTTCATCGCAATGCACATTCGATATTGACCTATCGCTCTTCATCGTAACGCACATTCGAAATCGATATGTGAATCCGTTCGACACATTCCATATCAACTTTTATTTTCTTTTCAACGCATCATTTACAATCAACGCGTGGCAATTGCTGCAGCAATATTCCACGACTTTCATTGTATCGATGCAACCAACATTTCTCGTATCGTTCATTGCAAACAACGAACATCTCAATTTCAATTCACAACGTGTTGCATCCGCGGCAATAAATCCTTGAATTCACATCTCGCAACTCGTTGCACTTATAGCAACAAACCTTTCACAACTTTCCCAGCGAACACCATTTAATTTCCAAAACAACACGCGGCAAAATTACATGATTTGTATTAGACTTATTGTATGGAACATCCAGTGCGGCATCGAGTAGAGTCAAGAGTGATTTCGATTGGTGGTGGGCAACTTTTTGGAATTGTAATGAAACAAGCGTCCAGAGGAATTGAGCCTAGAGCTCTGATACCAATTTGTCACGCCCCGACCCGGAATCACCCGAATTATCGTCCTCGCATGGGGCATGATGCCGCACGAGCCTGGAGTTGCGCTCGTGCAAGGCAAGATGACAAGTTCTCAAATGGTTATCTTTGAGTTGAACATTAACAACGAAAGGAAAACAGAGTATACGAAACGATTCTCTTTATTGATATTCGAAATCAGATTACAAAGGCTTTCGATAGCCCAACGGAATTTGCCAGATTAGCTACAACACTCAGGTTCTCTCTTGCCCACAAAGGATTTCACCGTTCCATACATCATGCCTTTTATATCTCGGCCGCATCAATCCTGTTGCATATCCGAGCGTCAATGCGATCGCACGCTTCAATAAGCTTCGACATTCCAAGCCTCAACGCGTTCAAGCGAAGCTCCGATGCGAGCAGACCAATCCCTGAACCTGCTAGCAAACTAGTGGGAGATTAGTACTTTCGTCCTCGTTGTACTGATCAAAAACCCACTTAACAAACCGACATTTAGTATTGTATTGATTCATGCAAACATACAATTTAGTTCTCTTTCTATGTTCTCCTTAGGATGAGTTCATGGCATATTCGAATACTGTAAAGCATGGCAAGCATGTTATTCCATTCGCATAAGTAAACAGGCAAGCAATCTCGTGTTTGATTCGTGGCGCAACTTAGCAATATCGACGCACTCGCCCTTGCACCGACGCAAGGTGAATACGCCTATCCGTTTTCCCTGTCATGTTATAAGGGCCCTCTATTCAGATCCATCCATGAAGGATATATGTATACCTTGCATTTCCAAACCCATCGTCCTTAACTATATGAAGGTCACTAGCTTTTCGGGTTAGAATGGACTTATATTTATCGAATCGAATATGTAAGACGACAATCACTCAGTTGCGGTTGCTAACCACAATCAGAGGATCCCCGAAGTACTCGTGTAAGTGGCTTATCACATTCACTAGACAGTCGCTACCCGTCTAGTCGAAGTGCACCAACAATACCGATTTTATCGCAGTCCCTCCTAGGCCGAACGGTCCCAGCGCCCTGGTGATCACGTTCGATGGAAGAAACACCCGTGCACGAGCAATACGTCTTTAAGTCCATTTGACCATGCAACGCATCTTATCTTTCATACAACCAAGCAAGTTCGCTTATCTCTATTTCAATTGGCACAACGCCCCAATGTAACACCCGAAGGTTGCGAACATTTCGAAGGCTGCCATGCCGCATTATCATCTCGTATTTCTTCCGTTACTTTCTATGTTCTTACGTTTTATACTTCGTTTCAATGTTCAATGGTATAATGCCTCAACTCAATGTTCGTCAACCGAACGACCCGAAGGTCTCGAACACCTTTCGAGGCATTATGTCATATCGGACAGTTCCGTCACATTCATGCCACAACTGTATTCTTTCGCAACGAAGCCATCTTTTATTATCTCGTGCCCGTAGGCACGTTCCGACCGTATTCCGATGTTCTATGACTTAGCATTCAATGTCCGTGGCTTGCGCGCTAGGGCGCTCGCCTATTGTCTTTCAATGTTCTAGCCGTTCTAACTCGTGCGCGAAGGCACGGTATGGTTCGTGCACTAAGGCACTCGCCGAGTACAGTTATCCCATGTTCTTGCGGCTTGCGCACCGAGGCGCTCGCCCTTGCGATATTCAATGTTCCGAAGCGACTCGTACGTCTGTCGTACGATTCATTTCAATTGTTCTATCTAGTGTTCGACACGCACTACGTTTATCTCTTTATCGAGTCACGCCCGTAGCGTTGATAGGTTAACTCAGCATTCAATGATACGTAATTTACTTAAGCATGACGGAGTAGGAAAGAAGGTTAATGTCCCTCCACCTTGAATCGATATGCCTTGTCGTTTCGTCGAGCCGTTGCGGCTCGATTTCATAACTTTGTTGCACGGACAACTCTCCTGACTTAGCCATTCGAGCACTTCGTGCTTATTGAATTATACGTCCGATTTGCCTTAGCGTGCCAACGCTTCCGTCCGTCGCAAGGCGACGATTTGCTTTCGCGGACCCCTTACTGAATAAGGCAAAAGATCGACCTCTAACATTTCAGCGTAAACGTATAGCCTGCACATGAAACCAACTAAAATCAATACTTGCATCGATTCGGACTTGCGCCTTGGTCGATTCGATTTCTTAGAATCTTCGAGCCGTCTCAACGCACTTATCCTTCGAGGCAACGCGGCGCTTCGCATCGATTCACTCGATACATTCCTTGGGACAAGGCAACTCTTCGCATCGACTTAGTTCGATGCATTGCTCGGGACAACTTAACACTTGCATCGTTATTACTCGATGCGTTCCTCGGGTCGATACGTTTCTCGGGACAACGCAACTCTTGTATCGATTCGCATCGATACGCAATCGGGTCAACGCTACTCTTCGAGTCAACGACTCAGCATAATGCACCGTGCGGAGCGGGACATTACACTGGCAGCTAGAGATAAGGAGCTGATTGGGGAAGTCAATACTCTGCGGCTTCAGCAGGAGATTAGTGCGGCTCAGCGCGCTAAATGCTCCTGGCTTAAGAATGGCAACCGATGTACCAAGTTCTTCTATGATGTCAGTCGCAGCAGACAGCATCGGAACACCATCTCTCAGCTTCTTGATACCGAGGGTAATCTGATTGGAAAGCCGTCCAAGATCTCAGGAGAGGCGGTCAGGTACTACTCTGAGTTATACTTTCAGACTGACTATCTTTCTGTGTTCCCAGATGTAGTCACGAAGAGATTGGTGACTTCATATGGGAATAGTCTCCTGCTTGCCTCTGTCACTATGGAGGAGGTGGAGGCCATTATTAAGATAGCAGACCCCAATAAAGTTCCAGGCCCGGATGGATTCAGCAGTGGGTTCTACAAACGCCACTGGGATATTCTGAAGGTCCCGGTTCCCAAGACGGTCCAGGAGTTCTTCGCTGAGGAAAAGCTGTTGAAGGAGCTGAACCACACTTTCTTGACTCTGGTACCAAAGGAGGTGATGACCTCGCTGGCGGACTTTAGGCCTATTGCATACTGTAATTATCTTTATAAAATAATTACACACCTCCTGTGCCGGCGTATGGAGGGGATCATATAGGACCTTGTCTCTCCGAACCAGGCGGCGTTCATCAAGGACCGATCTATAGCTCAACATAGCCTTCTAGCTCATGAGATGGTGAGGGGCTTCAACAAACCTGGTGGGGAGAAGGCATGTGTAAAGCTGGATCTGAGGAAGGCCTATGACATGGTCAACAGGAAGTTCTTATGCCACCTTATGTCTGCTATGGGGTTTGATGATCGTTGGGTTGCGTTGATTTGAGAATGCATATCGACTCCCACCTTTTCGGTCCTTATCCACGGTATTCCGCATGGGTTCTTCAAAAGCAACCGTGGATTCCGGCAAGGTGACCCCTTGTCGCCTTATCTGTTCACGCTTGTCATGGAGTACTTTACCTGCTTGATGGATAGGGCGGTCCATTCTGGGAGGATTGTCCCGCTGTACAGGAGAGTCGAGCCTCCGGTTACCCACCTCATCTATGCCGACGAGCTACTGGTGTTCATACAGCCTTCGTTAGAGGGTATGAACACGTTATCTGAGATTATGGGTAAGCTGGAATCGCACTCGGGGCTTCAGATGAACAGAGAGAAGAGCAGGATCTACTTCAGTTCACTTTGCCTTCAGAAGGAGGAGCGCGCTGATGCACTGGGCGTGGAGAGGAGTGAGCTCCCGGTGAAATACCTGGGAGTTCCTTTGACAGTCAATTATGCCCGTGACCAAGATTTTTATAGCCTGATGGAGTATGCCCAGCGGAGATTTGATGGTTGGCAAGCTGCCGGGTTATCTTTTGGGGGACGTATCGAGTTAGTCCGATCGATTATCTCTGCCCTGGCCCAGTTCTGGTTGCAGTCTATTTTGATACACATGGCTACCATCAGGAAAGTTGAAAGGACCTGTGCTGATTTCATATAGAGGGGGGCCTTTATGCAATCTCTTGGGAACAACTCTATCGGCCAAAGGAGGGAGGTGTGGGTCTACGTCCTCTGTTGGCTATCAGGGAAGCCTCGGCCCTGAAACTGGCATGGATGTTCATCAAAGGGAGATCCCTCTGGGCGGAGTGGATGCAGTCTCGCTATGTGAGGAATGGCAACTTATGGAGATGTGGTATTGACAACAACCACTATGTGACCTTCAAACAAATTCTGAGACACAAAGCTGTTCTTCAATCGTCTGTCAGGAGGATCATGTGTGATGGGGCTGGAACTGACCTATGACTGGATCTTGGATAGAGCACCAGTCTCTGGTGGACATTATGGGCGATCGAGTTCACAGGAAGGTGGGCAGAGGTCTGTCTTGTCAGCACATCATCAGGAATGGAGCTTGAAGTCTGGAGTCCTACCGACATACTGAGGGTCTTGGTGAGATTATTCGTGGGATTGAGATTGACCCATCCCAGCCTGAGGATACTTGGATCTGGGATCCGTCTGGCATGTCTGGAGGTACTACCTCGCGAGAGTTCTCCTTCCAAAGTGGCTACAACCTTATGTGTAGTGCCAATCCTCCAATTGGTGATTATAACTTCATTTGGTGCAAAGATCTGGCCAGAAAAATGCAGCTATGTATGTATCGTCTGCTCCTTGGTCGTCTTCTGACCAGGGACAGACTCATCTCTTTTGGGATCCAGATCCCCAATCCGAAGTGTGCACTCTGTGATTTGGAGGAGGAATCGATGACCCATCTATTTTTGACTGTGGAGTTTCATGGTCCATATGGTCTGAGCAAAACCATATGCTAGCGGAGGTATCCCTGGCAGGTCGATTGGAGCAATCATCACGGGTATTCGAGATTGCAGAGGACGAGACATGGTCTAGTTCAAGACTGCTAGGATTCGGCTGGCAGCCGCTGGCATGTTTGGCGGGAGAGGAATTGGCACATATTCGAGGGACTTATCACCCCTCCGGTTGGTATCCTTCATAATTTGGAGTTTGATGTAAAAGAAATGGTCGACTGACGGGTGGGCGTCCATCCTGTCTGTATGTTGTATGAGTATTGACTGATTTTGGAATAAAATTTACCCTTTTTTCCATATATATATATATATATATATATATATATATATATATATATATATATAATTCCAAAGTACTAAGCCTACCGAACATAGATTCGTGCATTGTCCTCGAGAAAATGTATCTAATCCTACTTAGTGGTTTCTTCAATCAATTAAAAGAGACAGTTATTGGCATCTACAAGTCATCCATTCCCCTATGGTAAATTTGTAATTCATAAATGTCCAATGACATCCAAAGGATCAGTATCCCGAAAGGTGCTGGCCTCTTGGCTCCATAGAGATGCCTAGGAATTAAAGAATGCTTCCAAAGAATGTATTTTGGGTTCTAAAAGTCTCTAGGTTCAATAAAGATGCATGTAAATTCCTATATGTCCTAGTTAAAGTCAGTCATGCAGCCCTAAAATTCGAACATTTGAGCAGATAATATAATCTTTGGTGTTCCTCATCTATTTCTGCATCGATTACTCATACGCACACTAGCTAGATAGCTCTCTCACACGCACACGCTCAAACACATGGCTAGCTAGGACACTGTGCATCTTTTATTGTGAGAACCACGACAACATCCACATGGCTACTCTAGGTGCATCATGGAACTATTGGAGGGGACTCAAGGCTCCCCACTGCCACGTGGTGAGAGCCCCGTCCCACTGAATAATTTATCCTACAGTTGGCAAAATAAATAAATGAATAGAAATAAATTAATGGCCTACCTTAGTTTAGTTTTGTTGTACTAAAATAGAAAGAAAATAAATAAAATGAACCAGAGATCTAGAATCACAAACTAGTTACACAGTGGTAGGCGCTGCTGATTTGCCAAGGAAGTAGTGATGATTAAAAGCACATACATTAATAGATTCACATTCGTTAAAGCATTGGGTCCGGCTAAACGCATCCCAAGACTTGCTAAGGACACCCCATTTCAAAAACAAAAAAAAAAAATCTTCCTATTCTACCCTTGCTGCTGAGCACACCCCATACTCCCCTCCCCTCCCCTTCCCCCCTCCGCCGACCCTCCTCCTCCCCCGACCCGCCGCCGCCTCCTCCCCCGACCGCCCCCGCCTCCGCCGACCCGCCGACCCGGACCCGCCTCCTCCTCCTCCCCCTCCCCGCGCTTTCCAATCCCCCCTCCGCCGACCATAAACTGTTGTTAAAACAAAAAAAAAATTTGGGTGTATTCACAGGTAGGTTCGACCCTGGTTTGTCGAACTCACAGAGTAATGTTCGACCCACGACAGTCGAACTATAATGTGTACGTTCGACCAGAATATGTCGAACAGAAGATGGCATGTTCGATTAGAATATGTTCGACCAGTGTTTGTCGAACACAAGAAGACACGTTCGATCAGTATTTGTCGAACATAAGAAGACATGTTCGACCAATACTTGTCGAACAGACCATTGTCCGTTCGACAAGTATTTGTCGTGCTTGTAGCAGAATTTTTTTTTTTGGTGGGGTGTTCTTAGAAAGCCTTGGGGGTATATTGGTCTTTTAACATGACATTTAAGTTATGTGGGGTGTCCTTAGCAAGTCTTGGGGTGTGTATAGCCGGCCCCTAAAGCATTATATATGTTATGTCCGCCGATGCATCGATCAATCTAGATTAGCTATCGGTCTATTCCTTATGAATTGTAGAGAATCTCACCGGAGACTTCCGGAGGGTCCTCGGAGCAGCTTGGTCGAGGCAAGATCGGAGGCCGAAGCTCCTCCTCCTCCGGGAAATGCTCGCGAGCCGGGGCCCGGACAGCGCGAGGACCCCCGGAGACTGGAGCCCGCCCAGCGCTGCTGGCTTGGAGTACAAATTGATCGCCATGATTCCAGAGAGAGAGAGAGAGAGAGAGAGAGAGAGAGAATTTCGGTGGGGAAGACGAGACGGGCAGAAGAGTCTGGAAAGAAAGGGAAATAAACTATAGAAAGGAAACAGTCTTTCAGCACACCCCACCTGTAGGATCAGACTCTACTTGTAGTTGTTGTTGTAATTACCTACCATTATTATATCGACAAATTGGTGGCACGTGAATCACGTCCATCTTTGGATCTGAGCTCTACATAATTAATGAATGATAAAAAACATATTTTAAAATAATTACACCTACATAATTGATTCTAAATAAGTTTAACCAAGAGAAAATACATTTATTAGCATCATTGGAATAAAAATTATATAAAGAAAAACTTCTTAAAATATTTTTTTTTAAATTTAGCTTATTTTTTACTAAAAGTAGAGAACATCATTGGAGATGCTCTAATGGTCTACTACCATTTGTGTATGTTACTATGAAAAGTACTATTGGTCAAGACAACCATGTTTTAATCAATACTAAAAATCCTTTGACAAATACAAATAAAACTTTTACAGTTTACAGATATAGAATAATATGCTGGGTTATAATTTGCAGTTCTATAATATATTGCAGTGTTTGGTAATTGGTAATACAGTTTACAGTTTACAGATATAGAATAATATGTTGGGTTATAATTGCAGTTTACAGTTTGCAGTTTTATAATATGTTGGGTTATACTTGCATTGTTACTGGATTTAGTGCATAGGGACATGTCAGTTTAGTTAATATGTTGCTGGGTTTATACTTAGTTAATATGTTGCAGTTTGCACAGTGGAATTGAATCAATTGATGACCAAATCAGCATGCTGTTGTCGACAATGGAATTGATGACCAAATTATTATTTTAGTTATCTTTGCGGCTTTGCCTGTGTAAATTTAATGGAATAATGGAATGTAAATTGTTTCCTTGTTATTGTCTGGAAATTATTTTACCTATCTTCTGCTGCTGTTGTGGACAATGTTAATTTTTTAGTTATTTTTTAGCTCTCTTTGTTTGGATTCTGGATTATTTTATGCTCTTATGCTGGTGGACTGCCATTTTTTTAGCTATCTAAATTATTGGTCTTTGCCATTTTTTGTTGTTGAAGCAGTCTGGCCTTTTTTTTAGCTGATGGACTTTGAATAAATTTAATGTTAAATTGTAATGGGCCGACCCATTATATGAAAGCCCACGAACCGAATGAACCGATAAACCGAACCGATTTATTTCGGTTCGGTTCAAGTTCGGTTTTGAAGTTAATCGATTCGGTGCGGTTTTCAATTTGGCCGGTTCGGTTCAGGTTCGGTTTAAATATTACCGGTTAAATTTGAACCGAACCGAACCGATGCTCACCCCTAAATAAAAGGGCGTTCAAATGCACTTATGTCGGGTCTAAAAAGAATCTGGATGTATGTATCCTTACACACACACACACACACACACACACACACACATATATATATATATATATATATATATATATATAGAGAGAGAGAGAGAGAGAGATTGTTTCTGCCATCAAACCTTCATCCTCTTTAGTGCAAGTAGCAAGTGTGATCGTCATGCCGGACAACGTATACTTATCATTTTAACAAATGCAAATACTTTACTTGATCCTTAGTCTCTTGATAGTTTTCGCAACTATGTGTTAGGGCACAAGGGGAACCTTCAACCTTCGTGTGATGCACTATAACCTCTTCGAATTCAATTTTTGCCAACATGAATTATTGTTGCCTATATCATTAATAAATTATATGTTATGTTAGATAAATATTAATTATGAAAAATCATACTTTTTAAACCTTTCTTTCCTTCCAAGAAGAAACCTTCTAGAAGGATCTCAAATCCTAAAGAGTAACTAATTAGAGGTGGGGACCATCCATTCCTAACTAAATCGAGTAATTAGTAGTACCCATTTTCTCATCTATTTGTTTTCAACCTGTAGAGTGAGCACCACCACTCTTCTTCCTTCTCAAGAAATTCTCCTCAGCCGATCCATTCTCCATCTTTTCCAAACCCTAATTCTCCACCACCTTTCCTAAATTAGAGCTTCCTCTCTCTCTCTCTCTCTCTCTCTCTCTCTCTTCCATTCATCACTCCTTCATTCCGACCTTTTGCCAACAATTCCTCGGGCAACTGAAGTCGATTGAGTCAATTCTAATTAAATTGATCTAGATTCGAGACGTGGATCTCGAATCGAGCTCGAGGACCTTTGGAGGCAGCCAATCCTTGCTGAGGAGCGTGCCGACATTCGATCGGAGCTCGTGCCAGCTACATCGTCATCCTTGTGTGATGTCTTTCGTATAGGGCAGTCACTAGAGTTCGACCTCCAGTAGGTAATGTATTGCCTATCTAAATTTTCCTTATATTTTAGTTAGGGTTAGGTATTTTGATCATCAATTGTTTGTGTGTTTCCATAGGAATAGGATCCAGTGTGTACTGGGAATTAAAAGTATAGTATCTTGTATTAGGATTTTGCAGGAGTATGTTGAATGCAGAATTTGCGAGTGAGTGCATGTGTGTCCAGTGTGGTTGTATGTGAGTTGAGTGTGTGCCTATGTCAACTAGAGGAGTGTGTGTGCTCGAATGTAGGTAATTGGGTTTCTTGGTATCAAATATTGTGTTGATTTCAGGAGTGTTTAGTATGTGTTTTCTATGTACCAGTATAAAGTGATCAGTGAGTGTGTGTTCACTGGGTGCATGGAAGAACGAAGTGTGCAATTGCAACTGAGGATGTTCATGTATGTGTGTCTCATGGAGGAGAACTGCAAGTAGGAACTCATGTACCAGTGTACCATTTTATAATTTCATGTGTGTTAGTATAACAGTGTGTATCGGTACATTAGTATCTGAGTGTATGTGCAGTAATTTACTGAGACTATGTCACGACCCGCTCCCAAATAATCGGACACGAGACGGACACGCCCAGCCTACGTTGGAAGACTCAACGTAGTAAGCTATAAACATCTAAGGAAAACTCCAAGAATAACATGATAATAACATCACAACATCTAACTGTCCCATGATGATCACCATAATCCACCAATCATAATAACATAAAAGTACTAGAGACAACCAGAATGAAATACATTATGAACTCACAATATACAATATCTAGAAGAAGAGCTAAAACAATCTAAACCTGAAATCTCTAGCTAAGTTATGGCTCCATCATGCTCAGCTATGATCCCGGGCTCTGGCCCATAGGTAGAATGATACCCTACAAGTACACTTGCAACATATCCAGTCAGAAGCAGAGCAAAGTACAATTCTAGGTAATGAACAAAAATACCATGATATGAAAAAGAGTACAGGGGAACATAAAATATAAAGTACATGAAAAAAACATGAAAGTACAGGAATGTAAATACAGGAAGTACAGGAAATAAAGTACATGAAGTAAACCATGAACCTGAAGTACAAGACATGACATGTGCACAATATTTGAAATACAACTAGCATATGTGACCGGCTGGGGTGAGTACAGGAATAAGTACAAGAGTACATGAATATCGGTACGACTTAGGACCCGCGTGCACGATGCGAGGCCTAAGCTATCTACATGAATATCAGGACATGGGTTTGGTCACATAGCCAGTGTATTTTCCCTCCCCGACTACAAGTAAGTACAAGAACATGAAAGTGTATATGACTAACCACACTTTAAGAGCCAAAACTCTCAGATTCATTTATACAAATAGAAGAACCACATGACTCAGTCAAATTAAATTCCCAACTAACTTATTAAATGGTCATGGAGCCAACAAAACCCCACATACTGCTGGCCCTACCAGTACTACTCAACCCATACTTACTACAAACCATGCTGCCTACAATACACTAACCCACACACTGTAGAGGCTAAAAGTCAAGTTGCGCCTTGAATATACTGGTCAGTGATCAAGTTGTGCCACTGATTTGAAGCTCAGAGAACAGACTGCGCCACCGATCAGATTGCGCCCAATCTTTTTGTGCTAAAATCTACGTGGCATCTGACACTTAATGGTCATCATTTCATGACAATACTGACGACTGACACAACAGTGAACGAAGAAAATCTCTTCGAATCCTGTAAAATGTACCGCTCAAGAGAAGTTGGTGGACAACTGTCCTGTACACTTCGTGAGTTGCGCCCAGGCGCAATCTAAACAAAATCCTTAGTTGTGCCTGGGCGCAACCTGAACGACTTTTGCTCAAAAGCTGCCACGTGTGTAGGCGCAGCTCAAATCAAGCGCAGTTTGACTTATTGACTGAAGCTCGCACAACCTGATAAATTTGAGACAACTTACATTCTAAAGCAGGATAATGTGGCACACATGCCACTAATATCTCAAGACGTATCTACTATCCTGTACACGACTACGCGCATCTCAATCATATGATACCACGCATCTAAATACAGTTAGTACACGATTGACAACTGAATAAAAGTTGGCACAACAGGAGGTTGGCGCAATCCAGTATGGCACAATCCAGACTCGCGCACATCAGAATTACTGCTAAAACAGTTATTTCCTGAACTCTATAAATAGAGTTTCCAATCATCATCACACACACAGACAGAGATCAAGAACTCTTGCAAAATTGCTGCTGCGTTCTCTAGAGGCTACAGTCTTCAAGTTCACATAGTCCAAGGGATAAAGTGATCGTCTTCTGATCAGATTCCTAAAGTTGTACTTCCCCAGAATTCATTGTACTTTGTACTCTTTTACAAGTTTGGAATAAAACAAATTTTATTTTTGTAAATAAAATGGCGACTCTGCTGGGGACGACTTTCTCCTCCGACGAGAAAGTGACAACTCAATGTGATATTGCGTCGATCGACAAGACGCAGAAAACTCTGGTTGTTCAAGTCAACCAGACAGCCTACGAGAATATGATCAACACCAAGAGCAACAAGCGCACGGTGGCTATCGCCATGAACATGACTGTTTGGACTCCTAAATCTTCCACAGTCGATGTTGTCCAGGCGCAACTTGAGTGCTCAATGACCAAGGCGCAATCTGCCTCAGTGGCTCCAGTACAGCCTGTTTCTGTTGCTAGGGAGCAATCTGCTCACTCTGCTGCCCATACGTAGCCTACTACTATCTTTGCTGCCAAGGCACAGTCAGTTCAAGCTACTGTCGAGGCACAGTCTACTAATGTTGCTGCCAAGGTGCCACCAGTAGTCCGTAGGACTATGGCGCAACCCAAGCAATCGGTAACCCAGGTGCAATCTTCTACTCCGGCGCAACTCAAGGGAACTAGTCTTTTGGCTATTCCCTCTTCCAATTCTCAAGTTCTGAACTTAGAGAATTCATGTCCTAGTGCCAACACTAGACAGAATAAAGGAAAAAGTCCTATGACATTTTCTCAATTGGCACAATCTATGCCTAAAATAATCACACAACAGAACAAAGGGAAACGCTTCTTAGCTAACCCTATTCAAAATAAAGAAAAGCACCATTTAGTCTTTCCTCAAACTTTCCTGGTTTATGACTCAGAGGAAGATGTATCAGATTCTATTCCTGTAAATAGAGTTCCTCGAATCTCTGATACCGGAAAGAATACTGATCATAGAGGTATCTTACCTGCCCCTATGGGGTTTGGTCAAGACCTTCCTACCTTGCAAATTTCAAGATCAAAGCAAGGAAAATTGAAGGTATCACAAACAGAGACACCAGGAACGGAATTTTCAGATTTACGCGCTTATCTCAATAGGCGTCAACCAATATCAACTTTGGCAAAACGCAAGAACCCTATGCCAAAGGCCAATCTGCACCAAAAGTTAAAGTTTGAAACGAAAGACCCATCTACCTATGCTAATGAGTTGAGTACATCTTTGTACACTCAAGGAACTAAACACCTGAAGAATAGGAGACATGTTCCTAACATTATTAAAAAATATGTTCCTCCAACTTCTTCTCATCCTGTGGTTGTAACCGACCTCCGGCAACGTCTTACACAAAGACGGGAGACTACGGGAATATTTTTCTCACCTTCAAATCGCCACTACCTACATGAAGTTGTCATCAACTGCTGTTGCCAATCGGCTCGACGATCTGTCTTTGATCGTCTGAACTATGCTTCAACTCCTGAGCATATAATAGAAGACGAAGATGAACTATTATATGCTTCTGTTAACATAACTTCTCAAGGCACTGGGGGTGGAAAACGTCCAAGATGTAATGCATCCCGTAATCCTAGTCAACAATACTTAGACCGGATCCATGCATCCAATGAAGGTGTCTTTCAATACACTAGATCGAGAAATCGTCATTTCATCCAAGGTGTCTTTAATCAAGAAGATCTCCCTATCACTCATGTGGGAGAGGACTCTATTTTGGAGTTTGATGCAGATAGTGAAAGTTCTGAACAAACTATCTCATCAATAGCAGCAAGAGAAGTGACAGCATATACCATTACGGAAGATCAAGATGCCTCTACGTCAACCAGCCAAGAGCAACGAATTATTGCATTAGAAGACAAATTGAAAACCATGGCAAAAATAGTTGCAAGCATGCACACCATAATGGTGGCTCAACATACAGTACCTCTGATTGTAAATACTGTTACAAATCCTGAGCTTATAGCATCTTCTGTACCTGTTAGTCTGGGGGTACCAGCCCCTCAGGTTGCTTCTGTGCTAATTCAAGCTGATCCAAGTTAGTCTGGTGCTGGGGGTGGTAATTACCACGTTGTTTCTCCTCCCAACACTTCTAACCAGCCCACCAATTCTCAAACATCAGGGGATACTAATGAGGCTGTAAAACTCTTACGCACTCAGTTTGAGGCTTTCAAGCAGAAGGATGGCCTACAAAGATTGGGCATAAAGCAACCATATCCTATAGAGTGGAAGGAAGTTCCATTTCCTCCTAAGTATAAACTCCCAACCATTATGCTGTTTGACGGTAGCACTTCTCCAAGTCAGTACATCAATCATTTCGAAGTGATGACTGATCAATTACAGCCAAATGATGCTCTCCTTACCAGAGTGTTCATCGGTTGTTTAGCCGGTGCAGCATATGACTGGTATCGTAGCCTACATGATGGCTGTATCACTTTTTTTGCTGGTTTCAAGCAAATATTCTTGGAACAATTTTATGAGGGAGTCAATGACATGACAATGTCTGCCCTCATTAAAATTAAACAGAGGCACAATGAATCCACAAAGAGTTTCATTGAAAGATTCTGCCGAGAGGCACTCAAAATGCCTTTAGGTACTCCATCTGCTGTAACAATAGACACTTGCAAATCAAACTTGTTGCCTATTATCAGTATGTAGACAGGATCTACACAATTCCAGGATTGGCCTTCTTTCATTGTTAATACAAAGGCGGCAGAAGTGAATGCCGAAAAGTTTAAGCAGTTAGGAGTCCAGATGACTCATCCTAACCGAGATGAACATTCTACACCTGGGGGTAGTAATCGCCAGAATAACCGCAAGAATAAAGAAACATTGGCCATCAATCTTAAAGGCAAAGAGTCTTTGGCTGTCAATGTTACTCAGACGGCATCCACCCCACCAGCACCACTGCAAAAGTCAACTCATCCAAAAGAAGAGTATTCTTTCGACGAAGATGATACTTTAAGCATCTTCGATTGCTTGATCAAAAGCAATAAGCTTTAGCTTCCAGAGGCAAAGCGACCAGAAGAAGTTGGTAAAACTGATTACCCTAAATACTGTGTTTATCACAGATTCATAGGGCATCCAACCATAGCATGTTATGTGCTCAAAGGCAAAATCCAGGAGTTGGTCAACTCTGGAACAATTACTCTACAGCAGGACGAGGAAAACGGTGACTGCTAATGTGGTTTCTCTCCAATTCGGTGTTTTTCTACCACAACTCGTACAAGATGGTGCTGTCCCATTCCAAGGACTACTTTGGAAATTGTGAATATTCCGCCTCCTCAAAATGAAGGTCTTGTTCCGATGTCAACTGACAGAGGAGAGATTATGTAGATTTATCCAGATCTGGTGGCAGAATTTGAAACGCCTTCATCTTCTAAGCAAAAGAAGCATTCTAGGTCTAAATCCAAGAACTGTAATATGGTATCATTTGAACCATTAACAGAAGAAGAAATCCTAATGGGCACTAGATTTGGGAAACCCTATCTTCGGGATTATTCCGAAAATCAAGAGAACATTGCTCCATCCCCGGATGCTCTTCCTCCATCATCTTCTTCTGCTGAAGATACACCATCTACATCCTTGCCAGTGGTCGAACCATCTCCCCCTAAACCAACATCAGCAGACAAGGGAAAGCAACCTGTTCGCTTTGATAAAGCGTTGAAGAAGTCATCATCTCTTGGACTTGAAAAGCCTTACAATTTTGACATATTTGCTCAATTGGCCAATACTCCAGCAAGATTGTCAATCTTTGAACTTTTACGTCTCTCAAAAGAAACTCGTAAGACGTTAAGTGAAGCCTTGATACAGGCTGACACTTGTTTTGACTCTTCTCAAGAAGCCCGAAAAGGAGCCAGTCAGCTGTGCACATTGTCATAGTGTATTTGAATTAATGCCCAATATCACTTTTACACAAGATGACATGTTGTTAGAAGACAATCGTCATGATCGTTCCCTCTATTTCACGGGGTATGTGGATACCATGAAAGTCGACTGTATTCTGATTGATCCCGAGTCTGCACTAAGCATCATGCCAAAGTCCTTATTGGACGCTTTGAAAATCCCAGTACATAATCTTTCTACAACTATCACTACCATCCTGGGATTCAATCAAGGAAGAAGTGAACCTTTAGGGAAGATACGCCTAAAACTTCAAATTGGCAATCTTCGTACAAAGTAACTTTCTATGTTATTGACAATCATGGCTCATACAATGCTTTGTTGGAAGGCCATTCCTCCATGAACACAATATTGTACCATCTACGCTCCACCAATGTTTCAAATATGTGGATGGTAATGGAGAAGTCCAAAAGAGGTTGCAGATCTGAATCCTTTCAAAGGAGTTGAAGCGTATTGCAACGATTCTCGTATGTACAAGAGGAATTCATGAAGGTGGTACTAGCAATGGACACAGATGAAGAATAGAAGTATACCTAATGATACTCTGGTGATTCCAGTCAAAGGACGTACCTCCTGTCCTCAGTCTTCCAAACCACTGACTATCTATCTACCTTCCCATGAGAAGCGACCTAAAGGTGATAGTCAGAACAAAGGGAGCTCACCTCTTCTGAGCCGCTTGTAATCGATCTTCGTCGCAAGAAGCTCCCTCCTCCTTCTCGTTCTTCTTCTCTCCCTCTTGTCATCAATTTGACTAAGCCTGCTAAGGCTAAAGTCCCTGTTGTAAATGATGATATAAAAATCAATAAAGCATCTCCTTTGCGTATACTGATGTCTTTTACTATACTCTGTGTTATCTGGATATGCTAGATAGCTTTAAACCACTTACAATAGAAGTCGTATCATCTCGACAAAATGGTATCACTGGATTCAATACAAGAGTCGTACTTCTTAGTACCGTCTCGAAAGAAAGATGAAAAGCCTATATTCTTCAACAAAAAGAAGAACCAAAAATTATGCTCTATAATGATAATAGAGATGATACAGGAAGGCTACAATTACGATGCTACAGTCTACAATCTAAAGCCATCATCCGTAAAATGGGCTATGATTTCAGAACAGGTCTCAACAATGGTAAAGGAAGGCGAACCCCTCTTCGTATTGCTGTTCCAAAAGGAAAATCACAACAATACCACAGTAAAACAAAACGAGGACTAGGTTATACGTCACCACTTCCAACTCCAGAACCTTCTGAATCTGATGAAGAAGAACGTTCAAACTCTTCTGATTCTATCTCATGGGATTCTGATACCAGCATCGGTCATGTTCATAAGGTGATAGTATCTTCTAACATGGTGTCCGCCGAATTCTCAGAAGATGACGAAAGTGACATTGAAGAAGCTACTGAAATGGACCCTTGGGCACAAAGGATGGACAATCAGTGGAACTTCATTTTGAACAACAGAACCACCTACTGAGGATCAACTGGTCCAAATCGATATTGGAGAGAAAGGTACATCACGACCAATCTTTATTAGCAAGAATCTCCCAGAAGATGATAAACAAATTAATTCACCTTATTCGTGAATATTGACGTCTTCGCCTGGAGTTACGAAGATATGTCGGGATTAGATCCTCAAATTGTAACTCACAAGCTTAACATTTTGTCGAATGCCAAACCGGTCAAACAACAACAACGATTCAAGCCTGAAATGATGGATGCAATTGATGATGAAGTCAAAAAGCTATAGCTTGGTTTTATCAGAGAAGAACAACATCCTGACTGGGTGGCCAATGTCGTCCCTGTCCTGAAGAAGACCGAAAAAGTTCGAGTTTGTATAGACTTTCGGATCTCAATGATGCTTGCCTAAAGACGAATTCCCTCTCCCAATTACTGATGTTATGATCGACAATACATGTGGATTCGAACGAATTTCTTTCATGGATGGGTTTTCTGGATATAATCAAATTCGGATGGATCCTGAAGATGAAAAACATATCGTTTCGTACTCCTCGGGGTGTACTGTTATACGGTCATGCCGTTTGGTCTTAAGAACGCAGGTGCAACTTACCAGCGGGCTATGAGTACTATCTTTCGAGATCATTTGTGAAAGACTGTCGAATGCTATGTTGACGATATTGCTGTCAAAAGTCGTCTCAAAGAAGATCATATTCAAGATTTAAGAACTATCTTCAATCTAATGCGCCAGCATCAACTCAAAATGAACCCCACCAAGTCTTTCTTGGGTGTCTCTAGTGGTAAGTTTCTCGGCTTCGTCATTACCTCTAAGGGTATACACGTTGATCCCGAGAAGATCAAAGCCATTCAAGAGATACGTCCTCCACGCAACCTAAAAGAGCTACGAGGATTCCAAGGTCGACTTGCGTACATCAGGCGGTTCATTTCGAATTTATCTGGACGTTGCAGACCATTTACTCAATTAATGAAGAAAGGTGTATCTTTCGTTTGGACGGAAGAATATCAACGAGCATTTGATGACATAAGCGGTATTTAATGAGCCCACCGGTTCTTGTACCACCGATCTCAGGAATACCCTTCTTAATGTATGTCCGGACAATGATCATTCATTGGGACTTTGCTGGCTCAAAGAACAAGAAGGCCATGAGCAAGCCATCTACTATCTTAGCCGAACGATGATTGGAGCTGAACATCGTTATAGTCCGGTAGAAAGAATGTTTAGCCTTAATGTTTGCTGTTCAGAAGACAAGGCATTACATCATAGGCCAAACTATTCATGTCATATCCCGAGTCAATCCTCTTCGAGTCTTAATGAAGAAGCCAAGTACACTCAATTCTAGGCTTGCTACATGGGCCATATTATTAGCACAATATGATATGGTTTATGTTCCTCAAAAGTCTGTGAAAGGCCAAGCACTTGCAGACTTCTTAGCAGCTCATCCTGTCCCTGAGACATCTAAACTCTATGATGAGATTCCGGACGAAACATTGGAATCAAATATGATCTCAGAAGAATTTCTACCTGGAGGTTGTTCTTTGATGGAGCTTCTAGAATTGGACCTGGAGGTACCCTTGTGGCTGGAGTAGGAATTGTTCTTGTTTCACCCGATGGATTAACTATTCAAAGGGCTTATTCTTTAGACGAGTCATGCTTAACAATGTGGCAGAATACAATGCCTTGCTCATTGGACTTCAATTAGCCAAACAATGAGTATTGAATATCTCGAAGTATATGGTGACTCTAAGCTGATTGTTAATCAGGTTAGAGGCATATATGAAGTCCGACATCAGGATCTAGTACCATACCATGAAGCGGCAACCAGGATAGCTTCTTCATTTAAAGGATTCTTCATCGAACATGTACGTCGGGCATGCAATACAGAAGCTGATGCCTTAGCTAACCTAGCTGCGGTATTGGCAGTTCCAGTCAAAAGACAACAGATGGTTATTATCTCTAATAGAGAATTATTTTGTGTTGAAAACAACCACAACATTGAATTCAGCAACCTAACTGAAGTCAATCCTTAGCGAGGATTGGAGAGTACCTTTCATTGATTTTGCAGTGCATGACATTTTGCCAGAAGATCCTAAAGAAGCTACAAGTATCCGTCGTCGATCACTTCGATTCTATTATAATCATACTACTAAGACACTATATCGAAGAACTTTTGACGGATTACTCTTGAGGTGTCTCGCTGGTGATGAAGCAAAGCAGATATTACGTGAAGCTCATGATGGCGTTTGTGGAGCACATCAACCTGGTCCTAAACTACAGGATCGTATCCGACGTATGGGCTACTACTGGCCCTCTATGGTATCAGATGCTATTGATTATGCAAGGAAATGCCGTGCATGTCAAATTCATGCAGATTTCATTCACCAACCGTCGAATTTCTTCATCCACTGCAGCCTCATGGCCTTTTGAAGCTTGGGCATGGTTATAATTGGCCCTATCAATCCTCCTTCATCTAAAGGACATCGGTTCATCTTAGCCATAACCGATTATTTTTCAAGTGGGCAGAAGCTATACTTTGGCTGAAGTAAAGACTAGTAGCGTTATCAATTTTATCAAACATCATGTGATATATAGATTTGGTGTCCCTCGCCAATCATTCATGATAATGGCCACAATTCATTAGCCAAAATTTAATAGGTTCTGTGATGACAACAGAATCAATAATGTCGCTTCTACAGCCTATAATCCTGCGGCTAACGGGTTGGCTGAAGCATTCAACAAGACCATTATCAAACTCCTTAAAAAGTTTGTCTCTATTAACAAACGCAGTTGGAGTGATAAATTGGAGAATGTCTATGGGCATATCGCACTACTGTCCGTAACCCCACAGGTTGCACATATTTTCTCTGGTATATGGATGTGAAGCTGTTCTACCTTTGGAAATTCAAATTCCATCATTGAGAATCCATTGCTAATGAGCTTACTACAGATAATAATGATCGTCTTCGGCTTCAGGAATTGGAGGCGCTCGACGAGAAAAGGTTATTAGCTCAACAGCATATCGAACTTTATCAGGCCCAGATTTCAAAAGCTTTCAATCGCAAAGTCAGAGTACGAACATTTCAAGAAGGCGAGTTGGTTCTTACAGTCAGACGTCCTATGACTATGACACATATGAGCAAAGGCAAGTTCGAGGCAAAATGGGAAGGACCGTATGTGATAAATAAAGTCTTCTCTAATGGAGCCTATCAATTAACAGATATGGATGGAAGTTGCTATGATGCCCATCAATGGCAAATTTCTCAAGAAATATTATGTATAAAGACAAAATGTACTTTATTTTAGAGACATGATGTAAATAAAAGTTTATTTTTTCAAAAGCAGAATGGAATTACATAATATTAAGGACGGGGAGGAGGCCCTGACCCTTCCTGATTAAATACAAAGTTCGCCAACCGTTCAAACATCTCATTGTCTGAACACCAGGAACTCACAAACAGCCGTTCAATGCCTCTTCTTCGACAGTTTTTCCAGGCTCCACTAACTTGGAGATCAAATCCTGTCATGGTGCAGGAGGAACAGTTGAACCTTCGCCCCTTTCTTTTGAGAAGGCACTGGAGGCTCAGCAAGGGAAGTCTTGGTTTCTTCTTCAATCTTCGGAGCGATCAAGTCTTTGGAAGACATTTTTTTTGCACAGGAAGAAAAGAGGATTGACAATTTATAGGCAGAACAATTAAGAAATCAGCCTTGAGAATTGATGCAACTTTTGGAAAGAGGCACAACTGTTTGTTCATTTCTAACGGTTCATTCATAACCGACTCTTCATCTTCCCTTCTTCGAAACTGGCATGTTTGAACCATTCCCTGTCTTCTTTGAAAGTCTAAACGGCCATTCATTCATTCAATATTTCTTTTTGGAAATCGAAGTGAATGATCACCCATTCATTTATCATAGTGAGAGGTCATGCCTTTTTACGAACTTGAATTCCAAATATTCACATCAAAACAACTTGCCACATTCGTGATCGTCTCTGGATTCTGTTATCTATGACAGCATAGCGAAATCAAATTATAAAAAAAAAGAAGAGAATAATGAGACAATTATTTCTTTATTCCTTCTTTAAAAATATAGACATCTTGATGAAAATCTATTACATCTTGGATTTTTATTTCTATGAAGGTCTATTACATCTTTGGATCTTTCCATCGATAACGAAGGTCTATTACATCTTTGGATCTTCTTATTTGTTGGTGGCAATTCCTTGTCGTCTCGACCTGAAGCAATGAGCCAGACAATGGAATTAACTCTGGTCTTCTCTTGAGAAAAAAGGAGGAACCACAGAGTGCAGCAGCTCAAAGAGGAGCTGCTATCAATACAACTGGTGGAGAGAAGACAGCCCGCCAGGGGAACTAGGAACGAGATCACCCTTGTGATACAATTCCTAGTTCTGCGTCTTCACCATCCAACTCTCATGTATAAAGGCTCTTCTACCATCTGAGGAAGACCCTTCTTAACATGAAGAGTCCTGAGCTGTCTGATTTGAGTGTCAGAACCATATGAGCTCTCTGATGTGGGTGTCAGAAGAATGCTCTTTGCAACATCCAAATCACCAATACCAGTTCTGAAGAAGCTCTAACCAAGTCCCTGCAAATCAATGAAACAGGAAAGTTAGCAGAATCTATCAGCAATATGCACCTACAAACAGGCGCACATCAGCATGCGCCTACAAACAGGCGCACATCAGCATTGCTACAAACAGGCGCACATCAGCATTGCACCTACAAACAGGCACACATCAGCAATACGTCTACAAACAGGCACACATCAGCATTGCGCCTACAAAGGCGCATATCAGCACTGAACACTGATCAAACAAGCGTATGACAGCAATACGTGCCTCTGATCAGAGCTAAACACTGGACCACAGTGTACGCCTATTCTCAGAAATAGTTAGCACATATCAATAGTGTCTACAACATGCAGATCAATACTTGTCTCTAGAAGTGGTCGAAAGAAGAATATTCATACTATTGATTCTTCGTCGAGACTTACCAATTTTTGAAGACGCAGCATCCAAGCAAATAATATCAGAATGAAGTGGCGCAAGTGAAACCTTGTGAAGACATTTTTTTGAGAAGTATGAATGATTCTTTCATTTCTGGATGTCCTTTTTAAAAAGGTTAAAGATGAGATGGGTGCGTCGTTCTAGGATCCTATTTTGGGAAAGAACTAAAAATGGCATCTAAAATCGTGTAACGACTGCCACGTGTTCTTCAAAGAAACAGTAAAACGAAGAATTAGCTAAAAGGATATGTCCATGAGCACCATTCGAAATCACAGCCACACAAAATCAGAAATTCTAGGTTTTATTGCATAAAGACGGATAGACCCCTACAGTCAAGGACATAAAAATAAAAAGTTGTTCTGCCTAGAACATTATTTATTGTCCTTGCCTTCATCAGTCTGACGAAGGGCAGCGTCCAATTCTTGCATGGTACAGATCCTCGAGCGGCGCATCAGGTTAAGAAATCCCTCTGAATTGACATACTCCTCAGAGGATGATCCGCCACTCGAGCGATTGAAGACTGATGGGGTTAAACCGAAACAGTTCAAAAAGTTCACTGCCCTCAAAGTTGGGTCAGCCTCCAACAAAAAAGTTGTAGGCGCAACATCATGTCCTGCTTCAGGAGACTTGATTGTGGTGTCAGAATTGGTCTCCATCTCTTTCTTCTTGGGGGTCATTGAAGAACAGAAGTGAAGAACAAAGCACAGAGATCAACTACTACATAATATCAACAAATTGACTCTTCGTATTCTTCTTCTTCATGGGAAACTGAAAGTAATCAATGAAACTCCGAAAGACGAAGAGAGGATTGAGTATTTTCGAGAAAGGTATTTAATCATGATGACCGAGCATTGACCGGCGCAACCTTTTCTAAATTCAAAGTATTCCAAAACTTTACAATGTTTTTAAGTTTTGAAAACTTTGAAGGGGGTCTTGTAGAGCCTAAAAGTCAAGTTGCGCCTTGAATATACTGGTAGTGATCAAGTTGTGCCACTGATTTGAAGCTCAGAGAACAGACTGCGCCACCGATCAGATTGCGCCCGATATCAGACTGGGCCCAATCTTTTTGCGCCAAAATCTACGTGGCATCTGACACTTAATGGTCATCATTTTCTGACAATACTGACGACTGACACAATAGTGAACGAGGAAAATCTCTTCGAATCCCGTAAAATGTGCCGCTCAAGAGAAGTTGGTGGACAGCTGTCCTGTACACTTCGTGAGTTGCGCCCAGGCGCAATCTAAACAAAATCCTTAGTTGCGCCTGGGCGCAACCTGAACGACTTTTGCTCAGAAGCTGCCACGTGTGTAGACGCAGCTCAAATCAAGCGCAGTTTGACTTGTTGACTGAAGCTCGCGCAACCTGATAAAGTTGAGACAACATACATTCTAAAGCAGGATGACGTAGTGCACATGCCACTAATCTCTTAAGACGTGTCTACTATCCTGTACACGATCACGCACATCTCAATCATATGATGCCATGCGTCTAAATACAGTTAGTACATGATTGACAACTGAATGAAAGTTGGCGCAACAGGAGGTTGGCGCAACCCAGTATGGCGCAATCCAGCCTCTCGCACATCAGAATAACTGCTAAAACAGTTATTTCCTGAACTCTATAAATAGAGTTTCCAATCATCATCACACACACAGACAAAGATCAGGAACTCTTGCAAAATTGCTGCTGCGTTCTCTAGAGGCTACAGTCTTCAAGTTCACATAGTCCAAGGGATAAAGTGATCGTCTTCTGATCAGATTCCTAAAGTTGTACTTCCCCAGAATTTATTACTTTGTACTCTTTTACAAGTTTGGAATAAAACAAATTTTATTTTTGCAAACACCACCTCTAGTTAAAAATGGGTACTCATCAAATGCTCAAACAATACTCAAATTTTTGAAACCTGCACACACATATTTCAAATTAACCCAATCCTTATTCGAAATAGGCCTACAAAAACTTGGCCAATGAGCCCTTCTTCCCTTCTATACAATGACGACGCTAAGATAGAAAAGCAGGCAAGAACACACAGTACCATTGATATAACAAATACTTTGCCTTTATCATTGGTTCCATAGAGCATTTCTTTCCTGTTCTATCATTCGAATTAGGTTCTTACTGAAAATTAACTCAGTTTTAAACCAATCTACAGTTTTCTCCAGCCCGAACTAGGGGCAGATCAAACCAGATGAGCCTGCTATTAAACCAACATTTAATAATACTAATTTGAAGCCAAACCTACATTCAAAGTCCAAGGCTAGATTACTCAAGATTTAGAAGAAAATTAGAACACAATTTAATTAAAAATCCACAAAATTTACAAGAAAAATTTATACAAAAAATATATACATAAAATGAAGATCTATTTAGCCAATTCAAATTCTCCCAAAAACCAGCCAACTGCTACTACTGCCCTGTCTTGTACTTGACGCCTTAAGAATGGAAATGAACCTGCAGGACACGACACTACTCCAGACACCCCATATCGAACACACACACCAAAATGAAGTGAGTGCAGCAGGTCACGATCTCCACACTGGGAAAGACCAATATCGAACACGGCAACTATTGGACACGAACAGCACTGGAATACGCCTACAAACTGTAACCCCAGCCCGACTTTACTCCATACTCGAAATTAATCAATTGCGAGCACAAAGTAAAACGCGTCTCCAACGCAAGAATATGACATTACTTGAGAAAAATTTGCTCGCAGAGGGGATATGATCCAGCCGAGGGACACAACGATTCCTATACCAAACCGACTCGAGCACTTCTGAAACATCATCAAACGAAAACAATGCAAAACAGAAGAGTTAAGCTCAGAGTAAAAAGTTATGTTCCTTAGACTTTGATGGCCGAAAAAACAACTAAATCCAAACTTACTCGAAAGTTGACTACAGTACTTCAATCCCCATCAAGAATTCGAACCAAAAATAAACTCAAGTGCCTGCTCAAATTCATCCAGAAAGAAACCCCAACACACATCAAGAACACAGCACATGTCCCGATCTGAATGAAGTTAAGCCAAGAAAACTGGAGTTGATCATCGAAATTGGAATCTACAGATCTGAAAGGGAAAAAGGTGCATCGAAGAAGAACTTACGGTCGATTGAAGTTCTCATGAGCAAATCGGACAAGCCGAGGACACAATCTTGCCCAATTTGTGATCGCGTCCGATTAATAGTATAGAACACACCTGACGAGAACTGAAGGTTTGGATCAAAATGTTCAGATCGATCCTACTCAAGAATTAATGAAGTAGAGGCGATCAATCGGAACTCACCACTGGCGGTACTGCATTGACTCGAAAGGAAAAGATTGTCGGAACAGTAGAACGACCCCGTGGTTGTCGATGAAGACGATATCCTCTGTCGAAGTAGGCCGCTCGTCGTTGAGAAGACCTCATTACCGACGAGTAACATTGCCGGAGAAGAAGACGTCAACGTCGGGTCGATCAAGGAATAGGATCGAGTTGGTTCGGTCCATCATCATCGGAAGGATCGATTGAACGAGCTCGAGGTGATCACTCAACGATGACCTGAGTCCTTGGTGGAGGAACCTCTGAGGAAGACTATTGATGATCCCGTCGTGCTCGACGCCGATGGTTGAGAGCTTGTAACGCCCCAGAACTAATACTGGAGAGCGGGGGCGTACATAGCCAGCTACGTATAATGAAGTACAACCCACCTCGCTATACGGTCACGGCTGTCTAGATACATGAGGGTTTAACTACAAGCTAACAGTCTTCAATAGTCATGAACAAGCTATTGTCTCAATCTCAAGCAAGCAATAATAGTTACAAGATGTCAGAGCACCAAATATATAATAGCAAGGCGTCCCATACATTACATATTGGATGATCATGAAGCTAGTCGTACAAAATGTCAAGACTAGCAAGAGTTCAGTCATACATGATCAATCCTAGGATATGTCAATCATGTTACAGCCCGTAGACAGACAGTAAGTAAAGGTGCAACCGAGCTAACACGTGCTCGTCGGCTAAACGCCTCAAAAGAATTTTTACAATAAAGTGGGAGGACAAAAAAAAACCCATTCGTTGCCAGGGTTACGCCTGGTGGTCACCATCTGGCTGAAAGACAGGTAGATCCTCTGGTGCTACTCCGATATCTGACCATACAAAACCAGCTGGGTCAGACCCCAGAAAGAGCAAGTGCCACAAATGAGGCTTCACTTAGGAACTAAACCAGCATATCACAATAGATATTAAAGATAATAAATAAAGAACTGATAATAATAGAGATAACAACAGTAAACTGAGTACAAGAAAACCATTCAAGTAGCCAGGTCACAACCCTTAAACCAAACAAGGACCGGGGTTGTAACCCTTCACCTGAATAGAAACCCGTCTCAAATACATTGGTACAGTAAAGACAATAAACGAAGAGAGGACACAGAACTGCTCCGGGAGCCAGGTTACAACCCTTAAACCAAACAAGGACCGGGGTTGTAACCCTTCGTCTGAACAGAACTGAACTCCTGATCTTTAGTGCCAAGGCCGGTATAAATAATCATGGTATTAAGGTAAGGTAAAACATGACGAACATGGCATGGGGTTGCAATAAGATAATAAACGAAGAGAGGACACAGAACTGCTTCGGGAGCCAGGTTACAATCCTTAAACCAAACAAGGACCGGGGTTGTAACCCTTCGCCTGAACAGAACTGGACCCCCGATCATTATTGTTAAGGCAAGCATCATAATCAGTCGTGTCACAATCTTGCACATGATCAGGATAAGATAAAGCTGGAATAATTCTATCCAATCAACACGGCCATCAAGAGTATGCTTGATACTTTA
>JANAVB010033059.1:0-64225 GCA_029216955.1 Iris pallida | reverse complement strand
ATTGGGGGGGGGGGGGGGGGGGGGTGGTTGTTGAGCTTTGCGGCAGACCTGTGGTCATGTGCTTGGGCTCATGATCTTGTTTTTCTTATAGTTATGAGGGGTTTTGGAGGTTCGCGCGGCCGTCCCCTCGGACGGTCGAGTAGCTCTGGGGTCTAAGACTTCCATCTGGGTACATCGGCTCTGTCAACATCAGACAACGCACAGAGGGGGTTATTGGGGTCAAGGAAACCGGCATCCTGAGCTTGATGGTGCCTGTCCGCTAAGCCCAGGCTCAGGCTTCCCTGGTCGGCCTCAGAAGTGTTTCTGGTGATGAGGGGGAATCTGCTATGCTGGCGAGGGCTGGATGGAGGACCAAGGCTAGCTAGTCCTTCTCTCCGCCGACTTGTGAGGTAATGGCGGGAGGGGATTCTTCGTCGGTCTTTTCGTGCTCGGTGGGAGTGGCCGCTCCAGGGTAGGGGCTTTCCAGGATATCAGCTGGGGGGGAATTGGTGAGGATGCCAAATCTGTTGTTAAGGAGGATTGCTGGATGCTTGCGTAGAGGGATGAATTTATTTGAAGGAGGGTGAGAGCAGGGGCTGGGGGTGCCTTCACTGTCTTGGAAGTGGGAATGTGAGTTGGATAGGGGAAGAATCGATTCCGAAGGTGTGGTAACGAATTCTTTTTTGGATTGCGCCTTACGGGTATTGAGCTCCGGGTGAGCCCTAAAGCAAAGCCGGGTGGAGTGGCCCCGGATCTGATAATGTTTGCAGAAGATAATGCTGTTGTCGTACACCAGCGACTGGGTGTGCGTCTTGCTTCCAAGTTTGACCTCGATTTGGGTGGGGGGCTCTGTGGCCAAGTCAAGTTCCACGTAAATCTTTGCGAAGTTACCTTTGGAGAGATTGCGGATTTCCTCAGCAATGGCCACTAGCGACCCGAAGGAGCTAGCGATTCTCTTAAGAGTAGTGGGGCGAAGCAGACTAGAGGGAGGTTAGGGAGGGTGATCCATGTCGAGATGATTGTTCAGTCGACCTTGGGGTTGGAACTGGGTGTCCATTTGACGATCTTAATGCTATGAGCATCGATGGTGGTGGTGCCCTTGGCCCACACTTTGGTATAGTCGGGGTCGGAGGTGAGATAGAGGAGAATGTGCTTGGGGTCCATCGGGGCAACCTTGTAAGAAGAGATGAGGCCCCATTCGACAATTGTTTATTGTACTTTGGTGATCTTTGGGCATCGCGAGGAGAATTTCAGAATCTGCATTTTTGCGAAACTGGCCGCTAAGGATGAAATCTCTTGAGCGGAGAGGGGTACTCGAATTGGTTGACCTTCGGAGGGGGTCTGGATTTCGATGTCCAGGAGCTCCAGGGCCTCGACCGGGGGATATGAGCCCCGCAGTCACGATGCAGCACCTCTGCGTAAGACGGCACCTTGGGAAGATTCTGTGCACTAACAGGGGGGTGGTTGTGGGCGCATGGCCGCTGCACTCGGGCACATGCGCCCTTGAGGGATCCCGACTGTAGGCGCATAGCGGGGAGCAAGCTGCAGGGAATGCTATAGGAACTATGCCTGCTTGGCCGACGGGGGCAGAAGGCGACAGAGATAGCGTATGGGGTCCTGGAGGGGCGCATAGCTAACCATGGGCATACTGCCCTCTGGGTTGGTCGTGCGAGAAGAGGCCTTTGGCGCAAGAAACAAGGCCACGGGCGTGGGCGCATAGGCGCTGATGCCGGGAGCTAGGGGGCACACAACCTCTCGTTAGGAGGCCAGTGGGCACATTAGTCATTGTATCGAAAGTGGGCGCATAGGTGCTGACACTCTGGCCTGCACGTGAGCTCTCCCTTCTCTCCACGTGGGAGGGAGGAAAATTTGAATTCCAAGAGCGGGAATACTTCACTCCGGATCCCGAGGAGGGGGGCATCTCAGGCCTGTCTGGGCGGCCGAGGCGGGGGAGGGACCGTTGGCGAGGGCGACCAGCGCAGAGGGGAAGCCACTCGTGGTGGAGACGTGCATCGGAGAGGTGCAGCGGCGACGGGGCCTAGATCGGAGGCCACCGAAGCGGGGGGATGCTACCGGACCTAAGATCGGAGGGGTCAGGGGACACCGGAGTCGGAGGGCCTCCCCCAACGGAGCAAGGCCGATGAGGGCCAGCTGAGGAGACCAGCGGGGGGGCGGGCACGGGGCTTTCGGTGGTAAGACCCTGGAGGGAGCCGGAGGGGGGCGGCCGCCGCTACCAGGTTAGAGTACGGTGCGACGTTCGTCGTCCCGTCACCCGGCCGGTGGCGGGCCTAGGCGAGTACGGGTGCGGCATTCGCGGTCCCGCCGCCCGGCACCGCGGGCGAGAGCGGGGTAGGGAACTCATATATATATATATATATATATATATATATATATATATATATATATATATATATTTATTATATATATATATATATATATATATATAAATAAAATATATATATATATATTTTATATATATATATATATATATATATATATATATATATATATATATATATATATATATATATATATATACTTAATAGTAATCTTGGACTTTAGATTTGTTATTTGGGCCAAATTATAGGCTTTCCATATAAAAGCATGAATACATTATTTTTTGACACGTATTCCTAATAAACTCTAAGGGATTATTATATATGTATATATTGGGTCCCTATGAGTTATATTGTGTAGGTTTTGATACTAATTTATTATTATTATTCCTTTAAATCAAGTATATCAAATATTTACGTAGTAAATATTTCATTAAAATTTATTTACTAGTAACTATAAAAAAATAGTTTGGGACATATTTTAGTTTCAAATTTTGAAATATTAATATAGTAATTTATCTAATGAATGTATAGATTTTATCTATATGACATATTTTCCAACTTTAGAGTCTTATTATTGAAATGATTTTTCTAGATTCTTTAAAATATTATCTGAAAATTGTTTGATTGTGAAATATAGTGTCTAAATGTTAGAATAATTTTCAAGGATAGCTATACGTATTTAGTTATATTTTTCCTTCTGAAATCATAAGTCGCGACTATTATAGTCATTTCCTATGTCTTAAATCTATAATGGTGTCAATTCTGATTTTGGGCTTCTATGTACCAAACTAGGCTATTTGGACTATTCTGGACTGAATGGAACCGCATGTGCCGTCATTTGGGACCATCTTGTGGAGCATAGCATCGTTATCTGATCTATGTCGACACGTTTGTGTCGTGCCCGTCGACTCCAACTAAATTGAGGCGAGTAAATTCTCTAATAGTTTTCGTCATCTTGATAGTCTCTATGATATCAGTTTGTAGTGTTCAGTGTTCTAAATGGCATTGTAGGCGGACGCCTAGGCGGTCGTGAGGCGCCAGGCGGATGCTCACCTTCCCGATTTTGGGGTTCGCGGTGGCTAAGGCGTTAAGCGACGCTTGAGGCAGTGAGGTGGCGGTGAGGCGGTGGTAGGGCAGTGAGGCGGTGTCGAAGCGGTCATGAGGCGGGCATGAGACGGACCCTCACATCCCAGCCGCTCAACAGTCCAAAAAAATATAAACAGTCGTCCCATCCCATCTATCAACAGTAGGTCCATCCCATCAAGCTCCTCTCCATCTCTCTCTCAAAAAAAAAATTTGAAAGAGAAAAGGTGAAGGGTTCAGAGAAGACAGACCTTGACAACAACGATGTAAAGCACGACTATAGCAGTAACATCTTCTCCAGTTCTCCAGCGATGACATCTTCTCATGCCGGTGGCGACAGCTTCACCGGCGACGACGACAGGTACGGGAAGATTTTTTTTGTTACTTTATGCTTTTTTTGGACAGCTTCTATGACCCAGCTCTCCCTCTCTATCTCTCTTCTTGGACAGCTCGAGGACCATCTGCTTTATGTGTTTGATAGTCTCTCTCTTCATGATGCTTTATGCAGTTTTTTTGTATCAGACTTTGTCACAGAGAGAGCAAGACGACTTCATGTGCTTTTTTTTCTTTTTTTACACAATCCTCCTTGCTAATTGCTATTCACTTGGACTAGTCGCAGACTCAAAACACATGAAACCCTTATCTCTGTCATGTTGCTTTTTTTGTATATTTTTTTGGAGTATATTTTGTTGTTTGATAGCACAGCACATGGAGTACATTTTGTTTGATAGCACATCACATGGAAGACTTGTTAGCATAATAACATGCAATAGAACACATGTTCCGAGTATATTTTGTTAGTAATTTTTATACTAGTAATTTTTTTGAAGGCTAAAGTCCAATAAAGATAAAGAGCCATAGAATGAATTGAGGCCAAAGTCCACCGACATTGCTTAGGAATATGGAGTTAAAGCTTCTAAAAAAAGCGATTGGGTCATATGCAAGTTGTGTAGCAAGCTTATTAAGGAAGGAATATTTTGTATGAAGCATCACATAGCCAAAATCACAGAGGAAGTTGAAGCATGTCGGAAGGCATCAGGTGAAGATAAATGCAAAAGTTAGAGCTTATCTTGGGCAAAATAAGAAGAAGAAGTGAGAGAGAGAGAGAGAGAGCAAGAGCTAGAAGAAGATAGGGCTGCAGTTGATGTATTTTGTGAAGAAGAAGATGAGTGTCAAGTGTTGAGGGTGGTGATGATGATGAGGTCGAGCCTGGTTCGGGACTTACTTGGAGAATGGTGGCGGAAGCATCGGGAGCAGATGAAGCACTTGAAGCAAGGAGGAGTGCTAGAAACATTCCAATTAGAAAATTTGATGAAGACCTAGATACGTCCGAGAAGGAGGCAGACGAGGAGGTTGATTTTGAGTCGGATAATGAAAGAATTATGGATGTGGTGGATGGTGTTTGTGTAGACTTAGAAGACTAAGTATCAAGTTCTCATTTTGAAGCGCTTAAAAACTGACATTTTGAAGCTCTTAAGAACTGGCATTTTGAAGACCTTGAATTTTGACTATTGCTATTTTGAAGCTAGCATTAGGCATATAACCATCTAATGGAAAGCTTTTATTTTACATATCGAGTTCTCATATTTTGTACATTGGAGACTTCAGACTTTTGTGATGGCCGATGGGTTTGATAACATCTAATGGAAACCTTTGCTATTTTTATTTTTGCTCATTCACTACAGTAGGAAGAGCACATAAAGTATATACATTGAACCTATTATCATCCGCATTGAAGTTTGAACCTGACAATGCAACATCTCATGTAAATGTCAACTGCATTGTTCACTGCAGTATGAAGAGCACATAAAGTATATGCAGTAGGAAATCAAACAACTATCAACTACATAGTTCAACAATCAAGTATTCACTACTTTTTAACATCCAGATAGCTATCATCATCCATATTGAACCTATCTTCATCCACATTGAACCTGACAGCAACATCTCATATATATTGATAATGTAATTTGTACATAATATAAACTTTACACTTTTACTTCTTTTGAAGAGCACATAAAGTATTGAGCTATTTTTGAAAAAACTAATGGAGTATTGGACAAGTGAAGAATCTCCAATTCTTATGCTATTTTGAAGCTATTTTGACTTTTCCTTTGTATGAATTGATCTCTAGAATCTTCAGTTGGTCTCTCTAACTAAAAAGAAACATAAACATTAGTTGGTGCATATTATGCAAAATGTTAATAGACTAAAATGACAATACAATTGAACGAACTTTTCGAATATTGAACGTAAAAAAGAGTACAATCGATTTTTATACGAAGAAATCTAAGTACAAAAGTTTCTGGAAAAGTGTGACGGTGGATATCGAGCGCTGCAGTGGCTCCTTTACTCCGTTGACGATCCGATGATGATATGAGACTTGCTCTGACTTTGTGGTGCCTTCGATGGAACACTAGGGTTGCCGATCAGGAGGACGCCAAAGTTAAAAATTTTGATAATTCTATGGATCTTTTTCTCCTTGTCGATCATGTTGTTAGAGGAAAATCACTCATATTTATAGGGGAGAGGGGCACATATGTGATGTGCATTAGGGTTTTGAGATATAAAGAATCTGCCATCCTTGTACGGTGCGGGCTTTTGTGGCACTAACACGGGACGGGTGTCGATATTCCCCTCAAACGAGATCTCTAGTGGTTATCAAAATAACCGAAGGAGGTGACATGTGGCGTGTGCCAATTTGCTCGTTCGTATGTAGTCGAGAAAATCTTGGGATTGTATCTCGGATTTGGATTCTGTGTAATCTTCGTCCGAAATTTAAATCAATCTAATAAGATATTTGTATTTATCAACTTGATCAATCTCAATCTTATCTTTGAGAGAGGCAGTTTAAGCAAAATGATTGGGTAGGACCATGTCGTCTGTGCTTCAGGCAAGACGGCTGCGCTACTGGGGCGATGAGTAGACTGTATTTTTGGAGACGACGGAGCCTCTGTGCTTTAGGGTGACAAGTGGACTATATTTTGAAGACAACGGAGCCTTTGTGCTTTTAGGGGCAACGAGTAGGCTACATTTTGGGTAAAGTTACTGTACTTTAGGACGACGAGTAGGCTGCGCCTTCAGATAGACTATTTTACTGTTCTTTAGAGTAGTAGACGGGCTTGTGCTGGAGGGAAATGGTGTCTTCCAAGTCTTTTGCTGAGAAAAAGGGACTGTTGAACAGGCCAGGTACTTGGATCAAAGTAGCTATCTGTGCTTCTGAGAGGGGGATGTAATTTTTGTGCCTTGGAAGCAAAAGAACACAGTGGGGTGCCTGCGCCTTCGTTTGGAGACAGCTTAGCTTTTTAGTCTTCTTTTTAGGAGAAGTAAATGACTACCCTTGAATACAGACTGCTTCTTAATTGTCACCGTTAATTAAGAAATTCCAAGAAACATTTGAACAGTTTGGAGTCTCACTTGAATGGGCCGATTTGAGATCCATTGTGCTGAGTCTTAGGCTCATCCCATTAATGAGAGAATTTTGACTGTCGGCCATGTGGCCTATAGTTTGGACCACTCCCAGTTCTATAAAAAGGGGAATGCTCCTCTGAGGAGTTACTATCTTCTTTCTGGCACCTTTTACCACCATGTTTGATCCAGACATAGCTTCAGACGGCCGCTGGCCTTGCATAAGTCGACTGTTGGTTGGGGCTTCTCTTGTTCGAAGGGGCCATGTTCTTGTAGAAGAACTCTCTGTAGAAGGAGTCGTCACCGCTCTTGAGAAGTATCCAAGTATCCTCCCTAAGGAGTTTAACTCTGGGCGACGTCTTGGAGGTCCTGACGACCGAGTTTGGTCCGGTTGTCAGCTTGAAGCGCTACAGGGTGTACTCTTTTCTGCTCATTCTGGGCTTTGCGACCTAATACGCCTTCAAGAAGCTCGGGCCAATAGCTGCTTCAGGAAGTTGCTTGCTTTGGCCGAGCAATTAACGCGCGTTTGGAGGGTTACACGTGCAAGAAAGTCAAATGCGCCTTGATGGAGATCAATCTTCTAGTACGCATACCAAGAAGAAAGATGCATGCACTTTGATGAAGACTAAGTCTATTATAGACCCCTCTAGGGTCTGCTGAACCTGTGATCGATCCTTTCTGGAAGAAGTAGGATTGGTCCTTTAGGTATAGCCTTGATGAACCTGTACTAGATCTTTGTAGGCATAATAATAATAGAACTTCTTTCCGTATCTTCTATTGCCTTTTTAATAATAGGTCTGTGCCTTTGTATCATCTGTGTTGTGGTGCAGGAATATTATCAGCTGAGATTTTTTATGCTTCTACAAGACTCCCTTCAAAGTATCCCAAACTTGGGTCAAGCTCGGGGTACTTTGAACAAAAGCATGAACATGTGGCATGAGCGTACGTTCTTGGTGACGTTTCAGATTCTTGTCTCTGTGTGTGTAACTATGAAGAGTCTGTAATAGGTCTTTATAGCCACATATTTCTGTATAAAAACTCTTCTGTTCCTTCACTTTTTTCTTCAACATAAGGAGGGGTCATTATAGAAGACACGCCTAACCAGAGGTAATATGAACTTGGTAGGCCTAATCTTCGCTGAGATGTAGAACAATAATTCAGAGGTAGTACGAACGTAAACTATTTTCTAGATAGACATGATAATCATAGGATCAATATGGAGAGAACGACTACTCAGAGGTAACATGGACGTGGTAGCCGCATCGTCTTGGTGTAGAAGGGCAATCTAGAGGTAATATGGACGTAAAGTGCTTCATCTACTGGAGGAAAGATATAGAAGAAAGGAGTCCCCTTACCAGAACCCATAGGCCCTCTTAGGGGATGCGAGAGCCTATGCCGGTTTCATCTTCAGGTGTAATACTTCGTTAGGAACTTGCCATTCATGGGCATCATTAGTAAGTCACCATTGGATTTGGCTAGTCGATAAGCACCGGAGTATACCGTTTCAATGACGAACAGTCCTTCCCACTTGGGCTCGAACTCTGCAAGCGTCTTGTGAGTCATCACCATCAGCCTTCGTACTGCTAAGACGAGGTCGCCCACTTAGTATGATCTTTCTCGGACTCTTTTCTTGAAGGCCCCAGAAATATGAGCTTGGTAAAGCTCGATTCTTTGCTGTGCTAGCAAGCGTTTTTCATCTAACTCTCGTAATAGTCTGTGCTGGTTATCTTCGTCAGTCAGCTGATTGGTGATATCTACCCGTAAGGATAGGATTTGAATCTCCAAGGGAAGCACCGCTTCACATCCGTAGACCAGGGCGAACGGTGTGTTGTCCGTTGGTGTCCGCACGGTCGTACGGTATGCCCATAGGCACTCGCCCAATTTTTCGTTCCAGTCACGTTTATTAGAGGACACGACTTTCTTGAGCAGTTTGACGATAGTTTTGTTGAAAGCTTCGGCCAACCCATTAGCCATCAGAATATAGGCCGTTGATGCCATGTTCTGTATTCGATTATTGTCACAAAACTGCTGGAAGGCATGGCTCACGAACTAGGGGCTATTGTCATGGACAATTCTTCTAGGCACCCCAAACTGGTAGATGACGTGGTGCTTGATGAAGCTGATCACGTTCGAGGCTTTTACTTCTGCCAATGGTACTACTTACGCCAACTTAGAGAAGTAGTCCGTGATGGCAAGGATAAACTGATGTCTTTTGGAGGAAGGCGGGCTGATTGGCCCAACGATATCCATTCCCTATGCTTCAAATGGCCAAGAGGCCACAATAGGGTGTAGATGCTCCGAAGGTCGGTGAATGAAGTCTGCATGCAACTGACATGCCCGGCACTTTTTCGTATACTCTACGGCATTTGCCATCATAGTAGGCCAGTAATAGCCCATGAGGCAAAGTCGGTCTTACAACTTGGGTCCGGGTTGATGAGCTCTACGGGTCCTATCGTGTGCCTCTGGTAGCGCTTCTTGTGCCTCTGTCTGGGATAGGCACCTGAGGAGGAGTCCATCGTAGGAATGACGGTATAGCATTTTGGTAGCTATGTCATAGAAGAATCGGAGGGAACATCTCCTAACTGAACGGGAAACACCAGTCCCGTACGTCTATATTAGCCTCCACTTGGACTGAGTAACTTTGGCATGTGTACAGAGCATTCTTCGGACAGACGATTTCTCGCCCCATCATCGTAACGGTGCATTAGGATCTTCCAGGAGCTGCGAGAGAGGCGGCGAGATCGACGAGGGCGTCAGCCTCCAAATTTTATAAATGTGGCACATGTTCTATAAAGAAACCTGTGAACATGGAGATAATATCGATGGCCGCTGGATGGTAGGGGATTAGGTCCTAATGACAGACCTTATATTGTCCTCGAACTTACCTAATGATCAGCTTTGATTCTCTATAGGCTTCGATATAGTCAACTCCCAACTGTTTCGCAAGTTGTAGCCCGATGATGAGGGCGTTGTGCTCAGAAACGTTGTTGGTACATGACTCCATGCGGGAGAAGGCGCGATAGATGATCAGGCCGTCGGGGGTACTGAGGACAACCCCCACTCCCATTACAATCTCACCCTTGGGTCCTGTCCTTGAAGCACCATCAAAGAACAGTTGACATACGGGGTTGCGTGAGATAGCATTAGATTCTAAGACTTCATCGGAGATGTCGTCGTAGAGCTTTGACGTCTCTGGCATAGGATGTGCTGCTAGAAGATCAGCCAACGTTTGGCCTTTAACTGCCTTCTGAGGGACGAACACCATATCATAAGGAGTTAAGAGTATGGCCCAGGTGGCTAACCTCGAGTTCAAAGCCCCTGGCTTGATCATGAGGACCCTGAGGGGGTTGATTCGGAAGACGATGTGGATCATCTGCCTGGTCACATAGTGACGTGTTTTCTGAAGGGCGTAGAGTAAATCAAGACACTCCTTCTCGACAGGATTGTACCGGTGTTCATCTCCAATCATGGTTCTACTATGGTAATAGATGGCCTACTCGTGTCCTTTATCGCTCTTCTGGACCAATAATATCACGAGAGAGTGATCCATGGCTCGGACGTAGAGTAGAAAAGGTCTTTCTATTACTGGAGCTACCAGAACAGGGGGATTGGTGAGGTACTTCTTGATGACGTCGAATGCTTGCCGGCACTCTTCAGTCCATACAAAGGAGACCCCCTTCTTTATCAGTTTGGTAAAGGGCTTGCATCGACCAGAGAGGTTTGCTATAAATCTTTTGATGTATGCCAGTTGTCCTTGCAGGCCTCAAAGTTCCCTAAGATTCTTCGGGAGAGCCATGTCCATGATTGCCTTTGTCTTCTCCTGGTCAATATGGATTCCCTTAGCCGTGACGATGAAGCCTAAGAACTTGCTGCTGGAGACGCCTAGGAATGACTTGGCCGGATTCATCTTTAGTTGATGCGCCCGCATTATGTCGAACACTGTTCGTAAGTCATCCAAGTGGCTGGACTTGACTTTGCTCTTGACGGCAATGTCATTGACGTAATACTCCACCGTCTTCCGAAGATGTTTGCGAAATATGATACTCATAGACCGCTGGTAGGTTGTGCCCGCATTCTTCAATCCAAAGGGCATAACTGTATAACAGTATATCCCTTTCGGAGTTCGAAATGAAATACGCTTTTCGTCCTTGGGGAACATCTTGATTTGGTTATAGCCTGAGAAGCCATCCATGAAGGACATACGCTCATTGGAGGAGCTTCGAGCTCAATTTTCTCAGTTCTGATTTTCTTCTTTTTTGTCTCTCTCTGTGTGAGAGGATCTCTTTTGTAATAGCAAATATATTTCAATCACATATAAAATTTTCTTTGCTTCCTTTTCTCTGTTCATATTCACGTTTGTGAAATCTGTACAAGAATAGGAATTTCCACAAGGAAACGACTTTAATGGGGACAGGGTGTCTGCTCAGAGGTAACTGGATGTGGCAAACACCGAATCTTTGTGGAGAAACTTTCTTACTCAGAGGTGATATGAACATGGTAAGGATATAATCTACATAGGTATAGAATAACTCAGAGGTAATATGGACATGAAGGGTTCTATAAATGACAACTGTGGAGGATTGTCATGGAAATGGTGCTTTACTCACAGGTAATATGGACATGGCAAGCATCCTTCTACTAGAATAACAGTTCAGAGGTAATATGAATGTGGCTGTATTCTATGAAGTTTTGACAACTTTGGGGTTATCGTAACGGGATGACTACTCAGAGATAATATGGACATGGTAGACACGGTTATAGAAGGACACTTCAGAGGTGATATGGACATAAAATGTTTTCTATGTGGTCATGATGGCACAAAGTCTTCACGGGAGATGCAACTACTCATAGGTGATATGGACAAGGTAGATGCACAACACGGTGTCAGAAAGCGATCCAGAGGTAATATGGACGTGGAGGGCTTTACTTATTGGGATTTAGTGTAGGAGGGTTGAACAAGTTTTCACCAGGATCTACGAGCAATCATTAGGGCACAGGAGCTCATGTTGGTAGTGCTGATGAAGATGGGTTTAGGGGAAGTTTTATCTCCTAAGTCGATCTGGACGACCTCGTCCTCGGTAGGAGGCTCCTGCTATTCGAAACATCATTCCCACTGAGGGCCAAGGTGTTGAGCTCAGGGTTCTTCTTCGAAGAAATCGAGTGCCTGATCTTCTTCCTCTGCGGGATCGTCTGTGGAAACTATATTGACAGATAATACCTTCTGGAGGTCCTGGCCTATACTGGTATTAGAATCCCAGGTTAAAGAGTCGGAAGAATGTGAGTATAGTGGAGCCTCCGGTTCTGAACTCTTTGAAGTGGTCGTGGGAGTAAAATACCCCAACCCCCGACGAGTACGTTGGTAGTAGTTCTGAGGCTTCCCCTTCGGAGTACGAACTCGTAAGGGAAGCCGTCGGCCTTTGTCGTAGTTTAGCCCTTTGTTGCTGTTCAGGTCGTATCCCATCTTCTGGATGAGTTATTTGGCTTGAGTAGCATAGTGGTAGAGCTACATCTTGTCATCGTCGGGTTCTGGTTCTCCTGGGCTGGCCACTGCGGATGTTCCAGTCGATCGAAGCCGGTAGGTTGCTCCTCCGGGTTACTTGGCGAGACTAGGAAGTAGGAGCCTTTGGAGGGGACAACCCCATTTACAAGGTTGGTGGTTGTCACTTGTGTTTGTAGAGTACATAGAGCATTGTCAAAGAAGTACTTAGTGTTCCAATGCACACAGGAGTAATTCGAAGACAACTTCCTATTAATAAAATATAAAATTTTATCCCAAGGGATTACATCATCTAAAGACTGTACCTCGGTATTGGCGCAGATGTGATCTTGTAATTCATCATGGGCAAGAGCTGCTGCCGAAGGAGGTGGAGGAGATTTTTGCTTCATCTTGATCACCGCGGCAGGTGCAGCCAGAGTATCATGGGCTTTGAAGTGGGTTTCGGGGCCTTTCGGGAGAGCTTTATTTGCAGGGGCTCCTGGCTTGATGCCGTCGAAGGCGGCCGTGCTGGAACCTTGCCCCGGAGTTTGATGACCAGGGGGGCTAAAGTCTTAGGTGGCTTCTCTTTCAGTCGAACCCTTATGGGTCCTTCCGTGACGGCTGCAGCGTCTGCTTCTTCGTCGGTATCGTTGGACTCGTCGTCCCAGGGGAGTGGTTTGTACAGATCGGCATCCGTATAGTATGCTTTGAGACCTCGAAACGGGTCGATGTCAGCAAACTTCGTCTTGACGGTCGTGTCGCTGGCCACGTACTTCATGCACTGGTGAAGTATGGAGGGGACGATCATGTACTCATGATCCATGGACGTCCAAGCAACATATTGTAGTTTATGTCAGCATCGATGACGTAACAGGTAACCTCAGTATAAGATCACCTATTTGGAACTTCAATCGGATCATGCCTAGAGGCTCATTCTTCCCTGCGTTGAAGTCGCTGATGGTGATGTTCGATGCCGTGAGACGATACATCGGGATCCCTAGAGTTTGGAGCAGACTTCGAAGGATGATGCTGAGTGATAATCCCGGGTTAATGTGAATGCGATCGACCTTGATGGCACCCACGTATCATGTGTAGTACAGGGGTCGGTTGTGCCGGTTGTTCTTTAGCAACATATCGTGCTGTGCCAAGGTGATGTTAGGAATCACCTCAACCGCGTTATGGCAATAAAGACATGCCATAGGGTCTTTCTTGGTCTGCTTCACCTGTGCGAGGTAAGCCTCTATATTCTGCAGCACCTTGCTGAGGGCATCCTTAGTTGCTTTGGAGAGCCGAAGAAGCTCGAAGAGTGATAACCAAGCCGGCATGTTGGCCAACTGTGCCAGTATATCGAAGTTGTAGGGCTTGATAGGGTCTACTACCGAGTCCTTTTATAGAGGCTTATCAAAGCGGACCTCCTTCTCTTTCTGCTTATTTGCGGCAGGAGATTGAGAAGGTCTGGCTTGTGTTGTATCGAGAGTAGAATGTGTCGTCGGTGCGGGCGTCTTTTCTTTAGGAGCCTGGTTTTTTTCTCGCTGGAGAGTCGAACGAGTGGTCATCCTGGTATCTTCTGTCGAGGAGGAGACCATGCGACATGTTCTGACCTTTCTCCCATTAGTCGGGTGCGCTGCTGGCGTAATTATGTCAGAAGTGAGATCTGAAAGAACCCACATCACTTCACCTTGCGGTGTTGTGAAGGGGAAGAGGCCCTGAGCATTGTCCCTGGCGGGCGAAAGGTTGACGACTTCCATTATTGCCTTTGGGATAGGGATGACGCCATCTTGAGTCTCAGCTATCGGGAAGCTCCCGAACTGTATCGTGACCATGTTGGCTGACACAGTTTTTTTCTCATAATTGAGGGAGATGACTTTGGCGTCGATAAGACATTGAATCTGTCTTTTCAACACGTAGAAGTCTCGTATTGAGTGGTGGATGTACTGGTGGTAATGGCAGTACTTAGGATTATCCACCTTTCCTACTTCGTTAGGACACACGGGAGGTAGAAGCTGCAGCCTGCCACCCTTGGTCAACATATCAAATAATTCGAGCATGTATTCATCATTGAAGGAGTAGGTTTCCTTTGGCTTCTGTGCTTCGGTCGGCTTGGAGCTCACGAGCGCTGGATCCTTTGTAATATTGACGGTCATAGCTTGCTTGCCTTTACCATCTCTTATTTGCATCCCGTTATCTTCAATAGAGGAAAAGTTCAGACCCAGGAGTTGTGCATCCTATGCCTTCTTCTGGCCTACATCTGCTTCAGTAATGAAGGGCGTCCACTCAGTGCAGGGAGCACTGTGCCACAGTTTGATGGCAGAGAGCATATTCTTACGACATGAATCCATGAGCATGGGCTCAGGCATGCCTGGAGGTAGCCTTAGGGTGGCCTGGTGGAAGCATTCAATGTACGCTTGCACGGGCTCATTTTCTTTCTAAATGATGTCCATGAGAGTAGACATCGTCATGTCCAGCCCTCCTTCGTATAACCGTTCTAGGAACATGTTCTTCAGGTCTTCAAATGATTTATTACAGTTGTCGGGCAAACTGCAGAACCATTCATAGGCCACCCCCTGTTGAGCTCCAACAAAGATGATGGTGATGTAACACCCCCATCCCAAAATACTTAGGACCAAGTGCGTAGACATGCCAGCTGCACATATATGAAAAATTCTCTAATATATGGAATCCTCGTATACGTACATAAGCTGTAAATAATAATAATAATCACAGCCCAGATCTCATTACAGCTCATCATAGCAGATGTAAGAATCCAGAATAAATAAGTGAATAAAAAATATAGCCGGTGGACATACCCACTCCAAATAGCTATGAAAATAATCTCAAATGATCGGAGTCCAACCTCCGCAAAATAGAAAGAAAAGAAATATAAAGATGTCCACTAAATGTCTCAATGTATAAGTAAACTAAAAATTAGCAGGAGATGCATCGTCATCAATGTAGGAAGGATCCAACGTCGCTCCATACTCCTGTGTAATATCGTCTAACCCTGGAGAGATAACCAGGTCCTCAGAGGGACATAACAAGATACAAGAAAACACCATATCGTATAAACTAAGATATATAATAGAAAATAAAGTGATGCATGCAATAGGGTTTCTAACCGTTCTACTGTGAATATGCAATTGACATACAATTATTCGACGTTTGAGCCATGGATGATAATTGGATCCGGTATAGTCCCCTCTCGGTCACCAGTGACCAAGCGCATAACGTTCAAGAACGTCAGTGGCCAACCTGAGTGGATAATCATACCCATATCTCCAGCGGATCTTCCGGGTTACAAGGGAAAGTGTAGTAGAAGCCCATATGTCAGGTATTGTTCTCCCCACCCAATGTCTAGTATCATCATCTCCATGACTAATATGAACCTCTAGTAACTGCCAAGTCCATTAGCATGCAATTCTATTGGCAGTTACTCATATCCGTCGCACGCCTCAGACGTATCGGTGGCCCGCCGACTACGCGAGTACGTGTCCTACATATGACTCACAACATGTGATAAAGTATGTGTCAAGGCCGTATGAGATATACCAATACCTCATCATCAATGGGTGATCACTAGGCTAAGTCAATGCAACAAAATAGAAAAAAAGCAAGTAAAGCGACCGATACAGTCGCCTGCACCCAAGTGTAACTTGGACGTACAATGATATCATATTAGCAATAAATAAATAATGCTATATATAAATAACTGAAAATAAGGTAAAAGTAAATCACAGAGTATGGTGGCAAGGTATCTTGCCTGAGGTGCGAGGAATGCAAATCCAACAGTCAATCACGTCAGTAATGAAACTCAAATCCATGAACGGTTCTGGATGCTAAAACAAACATCAAGAATGTTTCCGGTGTAAAAGGCGTTTGAGAAATGCCTGTCTAAAAGTCCAATTCTGGACAAAAGGGCAAAATCATAATTTCGGGTCAAAACGATATCCGCCGTTGGACCCATTTTGTACCAAAATACGTGCCAGTATCTATGGTCTCTAAAATCATCAAACTACATGTCCATGGATCTGGTTTAAGGAGACGTACCCAACCGTATGTCCAAATTTGGATTTCGGCTGGCCGTGCACAATTTCGCCCGTTGGATCGGGTCGCGGGCCCGCCAAATAGGCGTTCCGGTTGACCTTCTCAGAATCGGACTAAACTTGGCTTATAGGACCAAAATTTTGATACGGTCCTATTGGCGCAAGTTTTGTCTCGAACTGACGACTATATATGAAGTTACGGCCAAGTTTGCAAAAGATCAATACGGAGGTATCTTGACGGATACGCACTGATTTTATCGCGCACACGCAACAAAATCAAGTTCCGTCAGTTCCCACACGTCGGCAACATCCATATGCGCCTTTTGATGTATATGGTTTGTGACCACGTTGCCCGGTTTGTCGGGGCGCATGTCCTATCGGAGAAAGTTTCTAAAATTTCTACAGTTTTAAACATGGTTTTTCTTGAACTTTAACGAAGAATAAGCCTATACAAATAATAAAAAATAAATCTAATAGAGGCCTTTTTAATCTCCTGAATGCCATCTATGACTCTTACAAACTATATCTGAAGAACTGTCTTTATATCGACCAAAATTAGTCTTCCAATGTGGGCGTATGGACTGTTCCTAACTCTGTCAGAAGGCTTTTTTTTTTTAACTTCGCCTTGAAGTTTCAAGCTTTTTACTTGGTATCTACACGATTCTAATTAATGGAGATCCTAGAGGGTTATATGGGCTGCACCCTGGTTTTTGTAGATCGATAAATGATTGAAGAACGAGGGAGAAACTAACCTCGAAAGTGGGCCTTCCGCTGCGGTTGCTTTGTCCTGGCGCACGTGTGGCTGCTCCGTCCCACGTCTTCGCGGTGTTGTGGGCGACGCTGAGGTGGTCAGCGGCTATACGGGTTGTCGAGGAGGGGCGGGATAGGTCGTAAGTTGGTGATTTACGAGAAGTGTTTGGGTTTCTCGAGGCTAAAGACAGCATATATATGCTACCACTGCTGTTGTTTCCTACTCGGCCTAGGAAAGGCTTACGCGAGATTTGGGTTGGGTCAACTCGCGAGATGGGCTTCATCTCACTAGTATGGCGGAGATGCTATTTCTTTTTTCTTTTTTACTATATACACTTTTATATATGTTATATATATATACTTATATACAAAAGTATATATACACCTATATATGTATATCAACAAATACCAAAAAATTTATTTATAAAAATCATAAAAATTCTTACTCTCAATATACTCAAATATATATTACCACCAAATCTTTTTAAAAAATATACCATATATGTATATATACACCTATATATATATCACACTTCTATATACTTCAATTAAAAATAAATTTCCTAAAAATACTATAAATCTAAAATAAATTAAATAAAATCATATAAAAATATATGGGGATTACATCCTATCCAATTTGAAGAAATTTTGTCCTCAAAATTAAAACTGACGTCGGGGGGGATGCAATGCAATGCGAACTTGAAAAACTAACACGGTAAAGTCGTACCTTTATCCTTTGAGTAATTTAGGGTAGTCATATAAGGAACGCTCATGGGATTCACTTCCTATAAGATAAGTGTTCTTGGTAAAAGGCCCTATTCAACTTATAAAAGTTGTCTAACAGTGAGTATCTTCTTCTGAAAGGGACTAAAAGGTACAGGGGAAATTTCAAGTTGGATGAATCCATGTTGGATTTAGGCTACATTAACGGGACAAAATCTCGTAAGATCAGTCTATACCATCTTTACTAGGCCATGGTAGCCTAGAACAATTCTAACTCGAGAGGTTGGGCTGGTTCCGCATCGGATGGTTAGGTAGGTACCGTAAGTCAAAATGTGCCTCCCATGACTAATATGTATAAGTGGCACACCGGGACTCAATTGAGTAGCACACTAGTGCATGTGCATAGTGGGCTTCGAGTAGATTGTAACCATATATTGGGTCGAAAGAATAGAGTCAAGACTGGGTCTCCAATTGAGGTAGGGAAGTATATCTGCATTACGGTATGGCTTATAGTCAGCCCTTTTTATCTGAAAGTCGCATCATAGAAATAGGGTACAAGGGGACATGTCTGAGTGGGATATGATATGCCTAGATGAAGGTAGACTTGTCTAGATCCTGTATATAAAATTTATTGGAATGTAACAACTAGTATTATGCCCCAAAATTAAAGTGACGGTAAAGGACACCAAAGGTCTAAATAGAAAGTGGGAGTTCATGAGTCACTAATTTATCATCCTAATGGAAACCACTTTATGCTAATAAATCGACAATACTAGTACACCTAGAATATTGAGAGGCTTCACAATCTATATCCTTCCGTAATTCATCTCCAGAAGTTAACGACGTCATAGTTCTATGGTTTAATGAAGTTAGAACAATTCAAGTCGGGATATCATACCTCAAATTTTGATTACAGAAGAATACTACATGATGTAATAGAAAACGTGATACAGTAGTTATGATTCAAGTTTGAAGACCGTACTTCGATTTCAAACAGATGTAAATAATTGTATAAATATAGCTTTCATGGTTATAGACGGTATGGCGAACTAAGGGGGACATTCTGGGTCTATCATTCCTCAATACGAGCATTTGTTTTTCCGATTTAAGTAATGGCGGAAAAGCAATAAGGAGTTCAAGGGATAGGATCGATTGCGAATACGAGGTTCTAAGGGCGAATTGAATAATTTCGAGTGAGTTGCCAAGGCAGTAAAGTTGAGACCTAGAGACATCTATATCTCAAACCATGTAGGATAATCATATAAAGAGCGAACCGTATGCACTAAGGTTGATCAGACCATAATACATCGATTAATTTAGACATTATGTTCGTGGGCGTCCCCAATAAACACATGTCCTGAACAAGCTTGATAAAGAATAAGCTTGTGAAACTAGGCTATAATAGTGGTGTTTAGTCACAATAGTCCAAAATATAAGTACACTATATAATGATGAAAGAAAACCTAGATAGTTCAAGTTCTTTGAGAATCTATGCCTTGTCGGGTATTTGTGCCTATACTGTCATACTACTGTCGTATTGTCTAAAGTTTTGCTCAACCAAAAAGGGATATGAATCTCTAAGCTCTGTAGTCACAGTAATCCTCTTAGTATCCTCTTTAATGGTTTGCGAGGAAAAAAGGAATGATAGGTCATGTGCTATTCTATCCGGCTTATAAGTGTTCAACTAGTAGGGTGATTTGAACAATATAACATATATATCTTAACACGAGTCATCTTTCTAACCTCTCTATCAAATACGAAGGGTAAAAATAATATTTATAGTGGAAAGGAATCAAGCAGAAAGAAATCAAGGTAGTCGGACGAGAGTTCAAAATTGGTATCAGATGAGGAGATTAAGCGTGTGGATGAGATACCTAAATTCTAATCCTATATACAGGTTCACATCGGTACAGTAACATAATCGAAGTGACAAACTCGACCTGTATGGGCCACCATAAAAACATGTAACGCACCAATCCCAAAATACTTAGGGCCAAGTACGTAGATTTGCCAGCTGCACATATACGAAGAATTCTCCGATATATGGAACCCTCGTATACGTACATAAGCTGTAAATAATAATAATAATCACAGGCCAGAATATAATAATCTACATCTTATCACAGCTCATCACAGCAGATATAAGAATCCAGAATAAATAAGTGAATCAAAGAGATAGCCGGGTGGACATACCCACTCCAAACAGCTAAGAAAATAACCTCAAATGATCGGAGTCCAACCTCCGCAAAATAGAAAGAAAAGAAATATAAAGATGTCCACTAAATGTCTCAATGTATAAGAAAACTAAAAATCAGCAGGAGATGCCTCGAGATCGATGTAAGAAGGATCCAACGTCGCACCGTACTCCTGTGGAAAATCGTCTAACCCTGGAGAGATAACCAGGTCCTCAGAGGGACAAAACAAGATACAAGAAAACACCATGCCGTATAAACTGTGTCATATAATAAAAAAAATAAAGTGATGCATGCAATAGGGTTCCTAATCGTTCTACTGTGAATATGCAGTTGAGTTACAATCCTTCGACATATGAGCCGTGGCTGATAATAGGATCTGGTATAGTCCCCACTCGGACACCAGTGACCAAGCGCAAAATGTTCAAGAAATTTAGTGGCCAACCTGAGTGGATAATCATACACGTATCTCCAGCGAAGCTTTCGGGTTACAAGGAAAAGTGTAGTAGAAGCCCATACGTTAGGTATTGTTCTCCCCACCCAACGCCTAGTATCGTCATCTCTACGGCTAATGTGAACCTCTAGTAACTGCCAAGTCGACTAGCATGCAATTCTATTGGCAATTACTCATATCCGTCGCACGCCTCAGACGTATCGGTGGCCAGCCGACTACGCAATTACATGTCCTACATGTGACTCACAACACATGATAAATCATATGTCAAGGCCATATGAGATATACCAAGACCTCATCATTCATGGGTGGTCACTAGGCTAAGTCAATACAAGAAAATAGAACAAAAGCAAGTAAAGTGACCGATACAGTCGCTTGCACCCAAGTGTGACTTGGACGCACAATGCTATAAACTAGCAATAGATAAATAATATTGAATATAAATAACTAAAAATAAGGTAAAATTAAATCAGAAAGTATGGTGGCAAGGTATCTTGTCTGAGGTGCGAGGATGGCAAATCCAATAGTCAATCACGTCAGCAATAAAACTCAAAATCTACGAACGGCTCCAGATGCTGAAACAAACATCAAGAACGTTCTCGGTGTAAAAGATATGTCTTATAAATGTCTGTACTAGGAGTCCAATTCTAGACACAGGGACAAAATCGTAATTTTAGGTCAAAAATGATATATGTCGTTGGACCCATTTTGCACCGAAATGTGTGCCAGTATCTATGGTCTCTAAAGTCATCAAACTATATGTCTATAGATCTAGTTTGAGAAGACGTACCCAACCGTATGTCCAAAGTTGGATTCTGGTGGGCCGTGCACAATTTCGCCCGTTGCATCGGGTTGCGGGCCCACCAAATAGGCGTTCCGGTTGACCTTCTCAGAATCGGACCAAACATGGCACACAGGACCAGAATTTGATACAGTCATGTTGGTGCAAGTTTTGTCTTGAACCGACGACTGTACACGAAATTATGGCCAAGTTTACAAAAGGTCAATACGGAGATATCTTGACGGATACACATTGATTTTATCGCGTACACGCAACGAAATCGAGTTTCGTCAGTTCCCACACGTCAGAAACATCCATACGTGCCTTTCGATGCATGTGGTTTATGACCATGTTTCCCGGTTTGTCGGGGCACATGCCATATCGGAGAAAATTTCTAAAATTTCTATAGTTTTAAACATAGTTTTTCTTGAACTTTAACAAAGAATTAGTTCATGTACAAATAATGAAAAATAAATCTAATAGAGGCCTTTTTAATCTCCTATATGCCATCCATGACTGTTACAAACTTTATCTGGAGAACTGTCTTTATATCGACCAAAATTTGCCTTCCAATGTGGGCGAATGGAGTGTTGCTAACTCTGTCAGAAGGCTTTTTTTTCAACTTCGCCTCGAAGTTTCGAGCGATTTACTTGGTATCTACACGATTCTAATTAATAGAGATCTAGAGGGTTATATGGGCTGTACCCTGGTTTTTGTAGATCGAAAAACGATTAAAGAACAAGGAAGAAACTGACCTCAAAAGTGGGCCTTTTGCTATGACTGCTCTGTCCTGGCGTACGTGTGGCGGCTCCATCCGACGTCTTTACGACATCGTGGGAGGTGCTGCGGTGGTCAGCGGCTGCATGGGGTGTCAAAAAAGGGCAGGGTAGGTCACAGGGTGGTGATTTACGAGAAGTGATTAGGTTTCTCGAGGCCACACGCAGCATATGTATGCTACCGCTGCTGTTGTTTCCTACTCGGCCTAGGAAAGGCTTACGTGAGATTTTGGGTTGAGTCAACTTGCGAGATGGGATTCATCTCACAAGTATGGCTGAGATGCTATTTCTTTCTTTTTTTTACTATATACACTTTTATATATGTTTGTAGAAGCATGGAAAATACTAAAGAAATTGACTCATGCGGCCAAGAAAGACCCATGCGGCTCAGAAAACGCATGTGGCTCAGGGAGTCATGCGGCATAAGGAGCTATACGGCCGGAGGCATTCCATGCGGCTCAGAAGACACGTGGCGTGACAGTGCTCCCCTCCGATCCATGCTGCATTAATCGCTTTGACGGCTGACCCCTCTGAAAAGTTGACAGACCTGACACCAAAGCAGGTAATTATGACTCTGTCATGATGATGAATCTCTAGGGAAGAGAAAGAAATCTCTGACACAATCTCCCGAGAACAACAAAATGCCACATGACCCTGCCACATGGGTGTGCTTATGCGGCTCGAAGTGAAGACTTCTCATGCGGTTCAGAGTGAAGCTGTCCCATGCGGCTCGAGTGGAATCATCCCTATGCGGCTCAAGAAGATCATGCCCATGCGGCTCAAGCAGACACACCATTATGCGGTTCATGCGGCTCATCATATGGTTTAGAAGTCTGAAGGAGGGGGCCACTGCCCAGACAATCCTGACACGTGTCCCAAGTCTTATGCGGCCCAAAATTTATGCGGCCCAAATCTCATGCAGCCCAATCTGCATGCGGTTCCAGTCTCATCATTGGCTCTCAGGACACGTATCCTCAGCCGATCAATCTTCCAGATTTATGGCAATCCAAGATCGGGTCGAATCCCAATGATCTGGGGCACGTGGCAGAAGAATAAATTTGATTTATTCGCAGATATGAGAGAATCATTATAAGAAAGATTTATGCCAATCAGCATTGATTGCTAATAGGGATTTGGTGTAATCTACCCTTAATGGTTCTGATTCGTCACAATCAGAAACGAACGGCCTGGATTGATCAATCCCCAAGCTGCCGCCATCTCCAAGAGCTAATCATTGGCAACCCTAACAATCACATCCCACTATTATAAATAGCAAGGTGCCATTCCCTTGTAGCATATAGAGAGATATACAAAAAGAAACCAGAAAAGAATACATATACACAGAGAGACTTTCCCCATAGTCAGAGAGAGAATATACACAGAGAGAGAGAAGCCAGGAGAGCAATCAGAGAGAGAGCAAGAAGGCATTTCTTCGTCAACGACTAAGCAGATCTTCCCCGAGTCAAGGCTGCGTACCGATCGTCCAAGGAGTAAGGCAGAGCGGCCGTCGCTTTCCCGAGCCTCTATCATCACCCCCCAGAATCTAAAATAAACAATCGTACTTAGACTGCTGTACCTAGGTTTTCGTCCCTAGGCTTTCTTTGTACGAGCGAGTTTGTATTGTGAGTCTAAGTTCAGTCCTCCGATAATTGTTCTGTACTTTTACAATCAATGGCAAACACGATGGCAACTCTGCTGGAGACTAACTTCTCCACGGCTGAGGAGTTGGTGACGCAATCGGACGCAGCTAAACTTGGCTCTACACAACAGAACGCTTCGACCAACAGGCGTTCGAAGAGATGCTCTCTGAAGGTAGCACTGGCCCGGTCCAGAAGCGCACCCGCACCATAAAGGCTCGCAAAGAGTGGGGGCCAAAATCATTTGCTCCTCCGCAAGCCCTTGATGGGGTGCTCTCTATTGCTCAATATGGCGAGAAAGACTCCCCTGCGGCCCCACTTCAGACCGTAGACAACTCTGCTGTCCCCAAGTCCGGCAGAAGAAAACACTATGATGCTGGACTTGCAGGGGCAAAGAGGAACTCTACGCGGTCCGAGCCGCAGAAGAGTATTAGCCGCAGGGAGAAAGCCCATGCGGCTACAACCGCCGACCGTATAAAGAAAACTCATGCGGCCACATCTGTCAGCCGCATAACTTATGCGGCTACAGTTGCCAACTGCACGGATGAGTCTCATGCGGCTATGGAAGTCAATCGCTTACAGAAAACCCATGCGGCCACAGATGCCAACCGTATACGGTCAGCCTGCACGGTCGTGACTCCTAACCGCATAAAGACTCATCCTACAACAAAAGACAGCCGCATGCAGACAGCCTGTACGGTACCCAATGCTAGCCGCATAGCATCTGTCCCACGCTTCTCTCGATCAGTCTTCGACCGGCTCTCATGCGGTCCTGACTCTGATCATTATCTGGATGATAATCCAGACTCTGTGGTATTCGACTTAGACTCCTCCTATTACGCACCCACAAGTGCTAAAAGGAGGAAGTCTAGGGCAGCGCGGGCTCATCAAGTCCAGACGACTGCCCCAACCTCTGACTATCGGGGCATCCCGCTGATTGTCACGCGGGCCTCTGATGGGAAGTTGTATAAAACCACTCAAGTCCAGCCCCCGGCGGCAAACGGACAAAGTGGTTCCTCTGACCTGCGTGAGGTTATCCTCCACAAACGCAAGGAAAGAGAAGAAGCTTCGGGGTGTAAAGAGCCCTCACACGGACATCAATGCACCCAGATCATCGTCAACTGCTGTTGCAGCAACGCGGCGGTGACGGAAGACCGGCCATCCGTCTTCCAAAGACTATATCACCCGAGCTCAGAAGACGAGGCACCTCCTGTTGTCTCCTGCAAGTCCGCACAGAAAGTTCTCGCCAAGGGAAGAGGGAAGAAAACGAGCATCTCCAGCCCAAAGGTGTCAACTACTGCAGCTAAGAAACCGTCGTCTAAAGGGTTATCCTCCACTGGAGTATTTCAACACACCCGTTCGAAGACGAAAACTGCTGCAGTAGGAAGTTCGTCGTCTGCAACATTAGGGGTCGTCGGAACTGGGGGTAGCACTCCTCCAAACATCCACGACAATTCGATATTCCAGGAATACGGACTGGAGGAAGCAAATCCTCCGACGGATACAACAGATACCGACGTCCCCAAGGACATCCTAGACGAAGCAAGCTCCGATGCCGGGGGTAGTGTTCCTTCCGAGTCTGAACCTGAAGAGAACATCCACACATATCCTGATGATTTCTCGATGTACGGGTACGACTCGGAGGGTACATCCTCCACCACTCCTTCCGTCACTCCTCATGTGAAGACGGTGTTCATGACAGACAGCAATCAAGGCGGTTCCGGTGATCGCCAGCGCATCGACACTTTGGAGGCCATATTGTACGCCTTGGTCAAGTCTGTAGACGAGATCAAAGCGGCGCTTCCTAATCTGCAGGAGGTGACACCTGGCCAGACAAGCACGGGTCCCCCAATCAACGTAGATTCAAATTCGGCGGCACCAAACCCGGGCAATAATCCTCCCGAAGTAACGGCTCCGACTGCGACAGATGAGACCCGAGAAGTAAGGAGAGAAGTTCAAGAGCTCCGAGCCATGTTCCACGCCAGAGAAAACTCTCACGACCTCCGGATACGGCAACCATATCCTGCTGAATGGAGGGATGTTCCCTTTCCACCAAGATATAAGCCGTTCAATATCAACCCATATGATGGCAAGACTTCAGTAAGTCGGTACATCACTTACTTTGAGGTCACTACCGACCATCTCCCCCATGATGACGCTATCCTCACGCGGTTATTCATTGGGGCATTGGAAGGAGTCGTGTTCGATTGGTACCGCAACCTGCCGGACAATTGCATCTATTCCTTCGCTGGCTTCAAACGCCTGTTCTTGGAGAGGTTCTATGAGGTAGGGCAGGACGTCACGATGTCTACCCTCATGGACGTCATTCAAGGAGAGAAAGAGCTGACGAAGAATTACATTGAGCGGTTTCGTCAAACCGCAATGAAGTTACCATCTGGCAACCCGGACTCCTCCTTGATCGAAATTTGCCAAAAGAGACTACTCCCAACAATCAGTCTCTGGATGGGCGAGAGTCAATTCAAGGACTGGAAGGCTTTTATCATTAGTGCTACAAGTGCCGAAGAACGATTAAAGAAGGCTCGCCAACTGGGATTACATATCTCAGAGGGAGAGAACAAAGGCAAGCGTCCCAGCACCACCAACGACAATGGGGGTAGCCCCTCCAACAACCGGGACAACAGAGGCAAGCAGGCTATGGTGGCCGATACAGCCCAGAAGCCTGAGTCGCAACCTGCGGACAAACAATGGCCTCAAATCACTTACTCTTTTGAAGACGGTCACGTCAAGCCTATCTTGGACATGCTCATACAAGGAGATAGGATTCAGCTTCCTCCACCAAAACGGGAGCCTCGGCCGGCTGATTTGGAGAACCCAAAGTTCTGCCATTACCACCGCTACGTCCACCATGCTACGCACGACTGCTACCAACTGAAACGATATATCCAGAACCTCATCGATTCGAACGCTCTGGCCATCAATTTCGAGGAGGTAACCGTGGCAGCCAACATGGTGTCCGTACAATTCGGCAGCTTCCCTCCAACTGAGACCCAGGATGGGGTTATATCCATCCCTCTGGCAACGATAGAGATTACTAATCTCCCGCCTGCTCAAGCTGCTGGTCTAGTACCTCTCACCACATCACGAGGGGAAATCATGTGGGTCCATCCGGACCTAGTCCACGAGGTAACTCAGTCCACTCCATCCTCTAAAAAGAAAAGTGGAAAAGTCAGATCCTGCTGTACCACCTCAGCAGATGAATAGGAAGTCACGGCCGTTGTTACTCGATCTGGAGCACAATCTCAACCTGTGGCGGAAAACTCGACTGATGATCATCCACCCATTACCACGGACGCTCCGGGACCGGCTCAGCCTTCGACGACCGACAAGCCTAGGCCGAAGGAGACTCGCTTCGACAAATCCCTCCGAAAGGAAACATCTCAGGGGCTGGAGAGGCCCTACAACTTCGACATCTTGGCGCAATTGGCCAATACACCGGCCAAATTGTCCTTATATGAACTCCTGAGGCTCTCGAAGGATGTCCGTACAGCCTTGAGTGATGCACTTCAAAATGTCGACGCGTACCTGGCTCAGGTCAACCTCACGGGAGAAAATCAGCCCGCAGACCTCCAAGACAGTGCCTGTACGGGAGCAACGCCCAACATCGTCTTCACTCCACAAGACATGCTCATCAAGACTAATCTACACGATCGCCCATTATACTACACAGGCTACATCGGCGACATAAAGGTGGACCGGATGCACATTGACCCTGGGTCTTCCATAAGCATCATTCCAAAAGGACTACTACATCATCTTCGCATCCCGATGCATCGCCTGACCCCTACAAACACCGCCATCAGCGGGTTCAATTCGGGCAGGAGCTACCCAATCGGGAAGATCCGTCTGAAATGTCAGATTGGCGATCTCCAATCAGAAGTCACTTGCTACGTCATAGATGCCGACACTTCATACAACATCCTTTTGGGGCGCCCTTGGATACACGATTACATGATCGTGCCATCCACGCTACACCAATACTTCAAATATGTCGACAAGCACGACTTCGTGAGGACAGAATTTGCTGACATCGATCCCTTCAAAGGGGTCGAATCTTATTACTCAGACTCCTGCCTATACGAAAAGTCGAAGAGGCACCTTGAGGGAGGAAATGAACAAACTGATGTTGAAGCAACCACGGGATCAGAAGAGCCTCTGACGATCCACCTCCAGGCTCGCAAACCAGGCAATTCCGTACCCCTTACGGCCACGCTGCGTAAGGACGCGATCAGCCTCTCGGCACAGGAAGAGCAGTTGAGAATCCGGCTGCCAAGGTCCGGCCAGGTACCGAGACCCACGACAGGGCCACTTACCATCAGATTGCCGAGAGTCGGTCAATCCCAAACAGAGAAGCTCAATCCCACCGATAGGCCTCTGACGATACGCCTGCCTAAGAAAGGTCGTCACCCCGATGCGAGGTCTGACACTTCAAGCAAACCAGCCACCCCTCGCTCCACATCAAGTGCCAAACTGGGGGTTGCTAGTCTACCGACAACCCCACGCTCCGCTCCGTCAGTTGAACCTTTGAAGATCAAGCTGACTAGGACGCCCTCTCAATCTTCATTCACACAGGGGTAGCCGAAGAGGAACCAGAGCTAGCCAAGTATGTGGCTGCCCACACTGACGCTCCCTCCGCAGATGATGTAATCCCTCTAGAAAAGATACCTTACTTCATCAATAAAGGGTTATCTTTGAACTACACCGAGCTCAATAAGCTATGTACAATGTATGCTATGGAACACGGTATAGGCACTCACCTACATACACAGGTGACAAATGTGTACACCGCTATCCAACTTACTCCAGTAGAAGACGCTTACCGAATAATCGAGGGAGGGGACCACCCAATCATCTTCGGCCGGACGAACAACCCGCATCCCCTCGCCATAGAAGAAGTCGACTTCGGGTCAGATGCTGGAAGACTGCCTCTGTATCTTTATAGCCCTCAATCCAAATATCTCATACAGAAATAGGGGTATGATCTAGAGACAACGCCAGGACTGAACTACGGCACTGGACGACGATTACCTTTGAAGACACCAGCCCCGGTGGGCAAACCACGGAACTACTATAACAAAACCCGACGCGGTTTAGGGTATGTAATGCCTACTACGACCCCTGAAAGCTCAGATGAAGAATGCAACTGGCAGTCACATTCAACCGGATCACCGACTTCCGACTCAGATACCAGCATCGGAGATGTGTTCAGACAAGTCATGTCAGTCAACATGGCATTCACCGACGCTTACGAGGAAGATGAAGACATCCCCGAAATCCTTGAGCTAGAGCCATGGGCCCAGCAATTAGCCGCACAATAGGAAAAGCGGTTCGAACTGAGAGAACCTCCTACTGAAGATGAAGTCATACAAGTGGATCTCGACAGCGAATCTTCTCCAAAATCGATCTTTATCAATAAAAGCCTAACTGACGAAGAACGAGAGTCGCTGTTAGAACTTGTCAGAGAATACATTGATGTGTTCGCATGGAGCTATGAAGACATGCCGGGGTTAAATCCTGACATCGCTCTCCACAAACTCAATATACGGCCAGATGCAAAGCCAGTCAAGCAGCAACAACGACGCTTCCGCCCAGGCGTCATGGACGCGATCGAAGCCGAAGTCAACAAGCTAATAGCCAGTGGCTTCATTCGTGAAGAGCAACATCCTGATTGGGTCGCCAATATAGTACCCGTCCTCAAGAAGAATGGAAAGATTCGAATCTGCATCGACTTCCGCAACCTGAACGAGGCATGCCCCAAAGATGAATTTCCCCTTTCCTATCACAGACATTATGATCGACAATACATGCGGCTTTGAACGTATGTCTTTCATGGATGGATTCTCGGGGTACAATCAAATCAAGATGTCTCCCGACGACGAAAAGCACACTTCATTTCGAACCCCAATTGGCATATATTGCTACACAGTCATGCCATTCGGTCTAAAGAATGCTGGCGCTACATATCAGCGAGCCATGAGTATTATTTTCAGAGAACATTTGCACAAGACAGTGGAATGCTATGTCGACGACATCGCCGTCAAGAGTCGCCATAAGGAGGATCATCTGCAAGACCTGAGAACGGTGTTCAACTTAATACGAGCCCACAATCTGAAGATGAACCCTACAAAATCGTTCTTGGGCGTATCCAGCGGGAAGTTTTTGGGCTTCATCATTACTGCACGGGGTATCCATGTAGACCCCGAGAAAACGAGGGCAATCATGGAGATGGGTCCCCCGAGAAATCTCCGTGAACTTAGAGGCCTCCAAGGGAGGCTAGCTTATATCAGGAGGTTCTTTTCCAACCTTTTCGGGCGATGCCGACCGTTCACCCACCTCATGAAGAAGGGAGTCTCATTCGTATGGGACGAGGAATGCCAGCGCACTTTCGATGACATCAAAGAATATTTATCAAATCCTCCAGTCCTGGTGGCCCCGGTCCCTGGAAAACCATTCCTGCTCTATGTACGAGCAATGGAACACTCCCTCGGTGCCCTGCTGGCACAAAACAATGACGCAGGCCACGAGCAAGCCATTTACTATCTCAGCCGAATGATGGTCGGGCCCGAACACCGATACACCGCTGTGGAGAAAGAATGCCTCGCCTTGGTATTCGCCATTCAAAAGACGCGGCACTATGTCACGGGGCAAACCATACATGTGATCTCACGAATCAACCCTCTCAGGGTCCTCATGACCAAACCAGGGGCACTCAGCTCCCGCCTCGCTACATGGGCGATATTGCTGTCCCCCTATCATATGGTCTTCGTCCCGCAGAAGGCTGTCAAAGGTCAAGCCCTAGCAGACTTTTTGGCGGCCCATCCAGGATCGGAATCATCCAGAATATACGAAAAAATCCCAGATGAGGTCGCTGATTCGAATACAACCACCCACGATAACATATGGCGGATGTTCTTCGATGGCGCTTCAAGAACCGGACCCAAGGGAAACATCGTTGTCGGAGTTGGAGTAGTATTGGTCTCTCCTACCGGGCTAGTGATCAATCGCACCTACTCTCTCACGGAACCCTGCTCTAACAATGTGGCCGAGTAGAACGCTTTGGTCATTGGCCTCCAACTCACAAGAGAACTGGGGGTAGAATACCTTGAAGCATACGACGATTCGTAATTAATCGTCAACCAGATTCGGGGGACGTACGAAGTTTGCCATGAAGACATGATCCCCTACCACCAAATAGCGATCAATATTATCTCATCATTTGAGGGATTCTTCATCGAACACGTCCCCAGACTCCAAAATATCGAAGCTGATGCCCTAGCAGGCCTGGCTGCTTTCCTAGCAGTGCCAAACCACTCTCATCATTCGGTCGATGTAATCGGCCGTGAGCTGGTCTGCCCCAAGAACAACGTTCAAGCCATGGCGAGTTATTCTGCTCAGATGATCGACGAAGCGCCAGACTGGAGACAACCATTCATAGACTTCGTGGTCTACGACATCCTACTCGAGAACCCGAAGGAGGCTACTTCTATTAGACGGCGTTCTCTCAGATTCTTCTACGATACAGAGACGAAAATGCTGTATCGTCGCTCCTACGATGGATTACTACTTCGGTGCTTGTCAAACGCAGAAGCCAAAGAAGCCGTACAAGAGGCTCATGACGGTGTCTGCGGGGCCCATCAGCCTGGCCCTAAGCTGCAAGATCGTCTTCGCCGGATGGGCTACTACTGGCCCACGATGGTGGCTGATGCGATAGATTATTCCAGAAAATGCAAGGCCTGCCAAGTCCACGCAGACTTCATTCACCAACCATCCGAATTCCTACATCCGACAGTGGCGTCCTGGCCATTCGAAGCATGGGGAATGGATATCATTGGTCCAATCACCCCACCTTCCTCCCGAGGACATCGCTTCATACTGGCGATCACTGATTACTTCTCAAAGTGGGCAGAAGCTGTCCCACTCGCCAAAGTCAAGACTTCGAACATAATCAGCTTCCTGAAGCACCACGTCATCTACCGCTTTGGACTGCCCCGAAGGATCATCTATGATAATGGTCCGTAGTTTATAAGCCACGCATTCTACCGATTCTGCGACAAACACCGCATTCAGAATGTCGCTTCGACACCATACAACCCGACAGCAAACGGGTTAGCAGAGGCATTCAACAAAACAATCATCAAACTCCTCAAAAAATTTGTCTCCTCCAACAAACGCGACTGGAACGAGAAGCTCGACGAGTGCTTATAGGCTTATCGCACCACGGTTCGAACAGCCACCGGGAATACACCATTCTCTCTGGTATACGGGAGTGAGGCAGTTCTTCCATTAGAGACTCAGATTCCCTTACTCCGAGTCGCCCTCACTTATCAATTGACAACGGATGATAACTACCGACGTCGACTACAAGAGTTAGAGGCCTTAGATGAAAAATGCCTCCTAGCTCAGCAAAGGATCGAATTATACCAAGCACGTATCTCAGGAGCCTTCAACAAAAAGGTCAAAGTCAGAACATTCCAAGTGGGCGATCTTGTTTTGGCAGTCAGGAGGCCAATGGTCATGACTCACAAGACCACCGGCAAGTTCCAGCCAAAATGGGAAGGCCCATTTATCATCGAGGCCGTGTCTCCAATGGTGCTTACCGCCTCTCCAAGCAGAACGGAGACTTGCTCATGTTACCCGTCAATGGCAAGTTCCTGAAGAAATACTATGTTTAAACAATATTTTCCAGAGTTTTGAGTCATGTGCCCACTGGTACCACTGAACTCAACCCCCTAATTTTCCAACTTATTGAGTCACGTACCCTCTTGTACCGCTGAACTCATATCCCAAATTCCCAAGTCATGTACCTGCTGGTACCTCTGAACTTACACTTTAATTCCAACATTCACAGATTTTCGAGTCATGTACCCACGTGTACCGCTGAACTCATGCCCTTCTTCCATAAATATACCCCAAATTCCTAAGTCATGTACCTGCTGGTACCTCTGAACTTACACTTTGATTCCAACATTCATGGATTGTCGAGTTATGTGCCCATCGGTACCCCTGAACTTACATCCCGGTCACTCTTTTAAAAGAAAGTCATGTATAATCATACCGCTGAACTTTCTTCCTACGAGAGATCCTTCCTCATGATCTAATACCTGCACTCCCAGTGCACAACGAAGGTAACGGATCCACAAATTTCCAAGACGACCATGTCCTCATCACCTCTGAGTCGTCCCATTTCCGCCAAAAAATAAATCACCCCTACATAGAATTTCCATGTCCTCATTACCTCTGAGTTATTCTACGTACCCCCCTTCATTGAGCCCACTCCTGTCACGTCCTCATTACCTCTGAATGGAAAGGCTCCGTCGAAGAAACCTTCATACTTGCCATGTCCTCATTACCTCTGAGTCAGTATGATTGGTTCCTTTCTTTTTAAACTTGTTGTCCGTATCCAAAACTAGGGTACGTTAGGGATAATGGGTCCACGCAAAATGTTCCAATAAGAGGATTATTACAAAGCAAAAGAGTGAAGCAAAAATATATATTCCATTCATTCAGAAATCGGTTACATCCACACGATTGCAAGCAGGTCAAAAGAGTTCTTTATGAAGACAAGAAGAAAGGCGAAACAATATAAAAGACTACAGACAAACATCCACGAGAAGCCCCTACATCCTAGTTACAGGAGCGCATGTACCATTCCCTCAACCACCTCACATATGAAGGATGCAAGTGAAGAGCATCCTCGTCCAGAATAGGAGAAACATGGTTCCCAGCGCTGCCACCCTCAACAGTCTCGATATTTGGAGAGTTGCCGTTCCCCTCAGGCGCAGGTTCTTTTTTCTTCACTTCCTTCTTAACAGAGAAAGATCCCTGGCTGATGACAGGAGGCTGCAGCTCCTCTGACGTCGCAGTCTCAACATTCGGTGGGGATACTGCGAGGACCAAAGACGAAGAAAATGAAAACAGTCAGAAATATTCATGCGGCTCGTTTTAGACAAGTCTCATACGGCTCAGTCATAGGACGCGTATGCCGACCATGTAGTTTGAGAAGTTCACGTCAAAGTCGTGTACATGAAGCATGCAGTGAAGCAGGCTCTGCTAGGGTTTCAAATCGACTACCTAATCCTTACCTTCGACGGCAATATGAACATCAAAATGAACGGGGGACACGACAGTCGAGGGCGAAGCCAATTTCTTACTCCTCGTCACAGCCTTCTTTACAGCCTTAGAAGCCCTGGGTGCCATTGTTGTCTGATGATCAGAGGAAGAAAATATGACAAAAATCTGAGTCAAGAATAGTCTAAGAGAGAAGACCGTCCAAATGCCCTTCTATTTATTGAGGGAGAACTGTGGACCGACGCCTCGTACAAACGCGATCAGCTCTTCGGTTATTGAGCCAAACCAGCCATTTAAAGACTGAGCTCTTGGGATCCTGTCCCAGAAAGATCCACACGCATGGCATAATGACGTGGCAAAGAGCTTATGCGGTTTAAATGACCATGCGGCTGATAGCAACTATGCGACTCAGATGGTCGGGAGACAGAAATTTCTATGCGGCTGGGCCATCCATGCGGCTGAGACGCCCCTGCGGCAGAACTTTCCATGCGGCCAAGATATCCATGCGCGGCCAGAAGAATATCCAGCCATGCTTCTTATTCAAAGTATTTCAATTTTGCAAATTGAAAACTTTGAAGGGGGTCCTGTAGAAGCATGGAAAATACTAAAGAAATTGACTCATGCGGCCAAGAAAGACCCATGCGGCTCAAAAAATGTATGTAGCTCAGGGAGTCATGCGGCATAAGGAGCTATGCAGCCGGAGGCATTTCATGCGGCTCAGAAGACATGTGGCGTGACAGTGCTCCCCTCCGATCCATGCTGCATTAATCGCTTTGACGGCTGACCCCTCTGAAAAGTTGACAGACCTGACACCAAAGCAGGTAATTATGACTCTGTCATGATGATGAATCTCTAGGAAAGAGAAAGAAATCTCTGACACAATCCCCCGAGAACAACAAAATGCCACGTGGCCCTGCCACGTGGGTGTGCTTATGCGGCTCGAAGTGAAGACTTCTCATGCGGTTCAGAGTGAAGCTGTCCCATGCGGCTCAAGTGGAATCATCCCTATGCGGCTCAAGAAGATCATGCCCATGCGGCTCAAGCAGACACACCATTATGCGGTTCATGCGGCTCATCATATGATTCAGAAGTCTGAAGGAGGGGGCCACTGCCCAGACAGTCTTGACACGTGTCCCAAGTCTTATGCGGCCCAAAATTCATGCGGCCCAAATCTCATGCAGCCCAATCTGCATGCGGTTCCAGTCTCATCATTGGCTCTCAGGACACGTGTCCTCAGCCGATCAATCTCCCAGATTTATGGCAATCCAAGATCGGGTCGAATCCCAATGATCTGGGGCACGTGGCAGGAGAATAAATTTGATTTATTCGCAGATATGAGAGAATCATTATAAGGAAGATTTATGCCAATCAGCATTGATTGCTAATGGGGATTTGGTGTAATTTATCCTTAATGGTTCTGATTCGTCAGAATCAGAAACGAACGGCCTGGATTGATCAATCCCCAAGCCGCCGCCATCTCCAAGAGCTAATCATTAGCAACCTTAGCAATCACATCCCACTATTATAAATAGCAAGGTGCCATTCCCTTGTAGCATATAGAGAGATATACAAAAAGAAACCAGAAAAGAATACGTATACACAGAGAGACTTCTCCCATAGTCAGAGAGAGAATATACACAGAGAGAGAGAAGCCAGGAGAGCAATCAGAGAGAGAGCAAGAAGGTATTTCTTCGTCAACGACCAAGCAGATCTTCTCCGAGTCAAGGCTGCGTACCGATCGTCCAAGGAGTAAGGCAGAGCGACCGTCGCTTTCCCGAGCCTCTATCGTCACCCCCCAGAATCTAAAATAAACAATCGTACTTAGACTGCTGTACCTAGGTTTTCGTCCCTAGGCTTTCTTTGTACGAGCGAGTTTGTATTGTGAGTCTAAGTTCAGTCCTCCGATAATTATTCTGTACTTTTACAATCAATGGCAAACAATGTTATATATATACTCATATACAAAAGTATATATACACCTATATATGTACATCAACAAATACAAAAAAATTATTTATAAAAATCATAAAAATTCTAACTCTCAATATACTTAAATATATATTACCACCAAATCTTTTTAAGCAATATATCATATATGTATATATATACACCTATATATCACTCTTCTACATTCTTCCAATTATAAATAAATTTCCTAAAAATACTATAAATCTAAAATAAATAAAATAAAATCATATAAAAATATAGGGGGATTACAGGTGAAAAGGGCATCGTCCTTTGGCAGGTATCCTATTACTGAGGCAAAGTACCTCAAGTATAGTCTGGGCGACTCCTTAGTATCATAAGGGGTGATAGTTTGTGGTTTATATTTGGAAGGATAAACCACATTGTCCCACTCAGCAGGATAAGGCTGTCGGATGCCCATCTTTCGGAGTGTGGCTTACTTTTCTTTGGCATCATGGCGAACATATAACTTCTCGAGTGCTTGCTGTATTTTATTGGATACCGCTGGATTGATGGTCGACGGAGTGGCTGGCGACTGCACGACTTGGTTTGTGAAGGACAGGGTACTAGACTTCTTATGAACCGTCAGAGCCATAGTTGTGGAGGCAGTGGAAACAATTTGTCCTTGATCTTCAGAACGATAGAGGCTAAAGTCTGCAAGGATATGTTTAACGCGTTAAGACTTTCTTCGAGAGCCTCAATGCGTTTCTGCTGATCAGCACTTCCGCTTGATTCTTCGTTGTCATCAGCCGCCAAGGGCACAGATGCTATGTGCGTGTAAGTAGAAGGGGTGGTAGATCTTTCGCTTTCTTGTTCAGAGTGCTAGCGTTCATCGTCTTGTGGGAAGACTGGCAAGTAGCGATCATCATCTGAATCGACATTGTTCCTACCCTCAGTCTTCTGACTGCTTGCACCCGTGGAAGTGTCAGGGTCATACGTCTTTTCGTCATGCTGAAACAAAGGGTTGTTATATAACGTAGCAGGATGGCTACCCCTAGTAGGTGCAGCGATCGATGAACCGTCTTCTTACGATATTAATCCATCCTTAGAGCGCGTGCGTTGGAACACGCCTTCTTTGGGCACCGACTTCTTGCTACCCCAGGCCAGTTTTTGGACTTGCCAACCGAGGGAAAGGGTTTTTTAGATAGCTTCTTCTGGGACGGAGAGTCCCAAGCAATATTGCATGAAGCAATACGGAGCTCTTCTTCTTCCTCGCAAGTTATTGGTCACAGCCTTTGAAAGGCTTACCTCCTCCTTGGCGGTGATGGATCTGCTTGACAATTGCAGCAGTTGATGGAAATCTGAGTACAGTTGGGTCTTGATTTAGACACCAACTACATCTCAGATTCTTCTCTCGTCCTACGCTCGCAAGGTGCAGACGAAGTCTTCATGCCTCTACTTCTTTCGTGTATACAGGAGCGCTGTGCGCAGCCAAAGAGATATAGAGAAGGTATTCTTCCTTTGAGTTCCTGTAGGTGAGGTTCGAGTATGCCTCGATCAGAGAGTCGCTGATGACGTACCCCCGGCCTTGACTAGTGCGAGTGGGTACTCAAGGGATAACGGGGTTCCGCCGGATGAGGCTTCGGAGAGTCTGGAATGGTCCTGTATAGCTTTCTATCGGCTGCGCACGTTACTGTCAATGCGGGTCTCCGGTCCGCCATCGACATAGCACTTTGACCGCATGGGCCGAGTTCTGCCTTGGATCTTCTCCTACCATGATTAGACGATGCGTAGCATTCGGAATCCAACATGGCCATACCTGATGGACCGATTATTCTGTCGAAGACAGAAGTTTTCACCAATACAGCATCCTCCACGAGCGGGCGAGCCGTCATCTGCTCCTTTCGGTGTTGCGCCTTTGTTACGCTTGACATAGGATATCCGTGATCTTTTCTGTGTTTCTCGAGCATGGGATCTGAGAGAGATAGCCTGGCATCAGCGGTCGAAGGGATCTTTGGGGCTTCTTCGTTGAGGGGGGTCTGAGACGCAGCCCCCTCCGTCGTACTGCTCGTCGTAGCCGCCTTAGGCACCCAGTTCCGTCGAGACTTCTTCGGTTTTACTAACCGCTTCGAAGGGCTCGACTTCTCTTCAGAAAGGAGATCTTCAAAAGCTTGCTGGTCGACCAACATCTTCTGAGTGGATCCCAGTAAGTCATTATCGGATTCTGTCACCTTCTCGTTGGAGGAGAAGGTAGTCCCCAGCAGAGTCGTCATCTTGTTCGACATGACAAAAGGTTTAACGAACTTTTTGTATATTGAACATAAAAAAGAGTACAATCGATTCTTATACGAAGAAATCTAAGTACAAAAGTTTCTGAAAAAGTGTGACGGTGGAGATTGAGTGCTGCAGCGGCTCCTTTACTCCGTTAACGATCTGATGATGATATAAGACTTGCTCTGACTTTCTGGTACCTTCGATGGAACTCTAGGGTTGCCGATCAGAAGGACGCCAAAGTTAAAAATTTTGATAATTTTGTAGATCTTCTTCTACTTGTCGATCATGTTGTTGGAGGAAAACCACTCCTATGTATAGGGGAGAGGGGCACATATGCGATGTGCATTAGGGTTTTGAGATATGAAGGAATCTGTCGTCCTTACACGGTACGGGCTTCTGTGGCACTAACACGTGGCGGGTGTTGAGATTCCCCTCAAATGAGATCTCTAGTAGTTATCAAAATAACCGAAGGAGGTGACACATGGCGTGTGCCGATTTGCTTGTTCAGATGTAGCCGAACAAATCTTTTGATTTTATCGTAAATTTAGATTCTGTGTAATCTTCGTCCGAGATTTAAATCAATCTAATAAGATATTCGCATTTATCAACTTGATCAATCTCAATCCTATCTTTGAGAGAGGCGGTTTAAGCAAACCGATTGGATAGGACCATGCCGTCTGTGCTTCAGGCAAGACTAGCTGCACTTCTGGGGTAACGAGTAGACTGTGCTTTTGGATACGACGGAGCCTCTGTGCTTTAGGGCGACAAGTGGACTCTATTTCAAAGACAACGGAGCTTTTATGCTTTTAGGGGCAACGAGTAGGCTACATTTTGGGTAAAATTACTGTGCTTTAGGACGACGAGTAGGCTGCGCCTTCAGATAGACTATTTTACTATTCTTTAGAGTAGTAGTCGGGCTTGTGCTGGAGGCAAATGGTGTCTTCCAAGTCTTTTGCTGAGAAAAAGGGGCTGTTGAACAGGCCGGGTACTTGGATCGAAGCAGCTATCTGTGCTTCTGAGAGGGGGATGTAATGTCTGTGCCTTGGAAGCAAAGGAACACAATAGGGTGCCTGCACCTCCGGTTGGAGACAGCTTAGCTTTTAAGTCTTCTTTTTAGAAGAAGTAAATGACTACCCTTGAATGCAGACAGCTTCTTAATTGCCACCGTTAATTAGGGAATTCCAAGGAGCATTTGAACAATTTGGAGTCTCACTTTATTTGCCATTGATTGTAAAAGTACAGAACAATTATATAGGAGGACTGAACTTAGACTCACAATACAAACTCGCTCGTACAAAAAAGCCTAGGGACAAAAACCTAGGTACAGCAGTCTAAGTACGATTGTTTAGTTTTGATTCTGGGGGTGACGGTAGAGGCTCGGGAAAGTGACGGCCGCACTGCCTTACTCCTTGGACGATCAGACGTAGCCTTGGCTCTGATGAAGAAGTGCTCTCTGGATGGGAAGACTCTTCTGTGTGCGCCTTTTGTTTCTCTGTGTGTCCAGCCGGGTGGAGAGGATCTCTTTTACAAGGGAAAGACACCTTGCTATATTCTTTTTCTTTTTTTTTGTCTGGATCCGATCCTTCTGCAAGGGAATGGCACCTTGCTATTTATAGGAGTGGGGTGTGATCATTAGGATTTGTAATGATTCCCTCCTTGAAAAGTCGGCGACCAATCATCTGGGCCATTAATCTTGATTGCATTACATCTGGGTAATTGATTCTTGATTGCGCCAAATTTGTATGGCCAATTAATGTTGATTGTAATGAATCTTCATAATTTGTTATGACAAGCTTGGATCTCCCGCCACGTGTCGCATTTACTTAATCACAACAAATCTGATTTGATTTGAATGATAATGGTGATTGTACTAAATCTGGTTGTCAGAATTTGCGAGCAGCCAGACAGCCACATGTCTCAACTTGTCATGAGGATTGCCACGTGTCTCAACTTGTCATGAGGATCGCCACGTGTCTCAACCGTCATGAGCTTTCTACATGCGGTTGGCGCCCTTATGCGGCTTGGATTGCACAGAGTTCCTCTTTGCTCCTGCAAGTCCAGCATCATAGTATTTTTTTCTGCCGGACTTGGGGACAGCAGAGTCCTTTGTGGTATGAAGTGGGGCCGTACGCAAGACTTCTCCGCTGTCTCGGGCAACAGAGAGTACTTCTTCGAGAGCTTGGGGAGGAGCAAATGATTTGGGTCTCTACTCCCTGCAGGCCTTCTTCGTGTGGGCTCGCTGCTGGACCGGGCCAGCACTCCCGTCGGAGAGCATTTCTTCAAACGCCTGCTGGTCGAACCGGACGACCAGCATTTATTGAGTGGAGCCAAGTTTGGCTGCGTCTGATTGTGTCACAAACTCCTCAACCGTAGAGAAATTAGTCCCCAGCAGAGTCACCATCGTGTTTGCCATTGATTGTAAAAGTACAGAACAATTATATAGGAGGACTGAACTTAGACTCATAATATAAACTCGCTCGTATAAAGAAATCCTAGGGACAAAAACCTAGGTACAGCAGTCTAAGTACGATTGTTTAGTTTTGATTCTGGGGGGTGACGGTAGAGGCTCGGGAAAGCGTCGGCCGCTCTGCTTTACTCCTTGGACGATCAGACGTAGCCTTGGCTCTGATGAAGAAGTGCTCTCTGGATGGAAAGACTCTTCTGTGTGCGCCTTTTTATTTCTTTGTGTGTCCAGCCGAGTGGAGAGGATCTCTTTTGCAAGGGAATGATACCTTGCTGTATTCTTTTTCTTTTTTTTCTCTGGATCCGATCCTTCTGCAAGGGAATGGTACCTTGCTATTTATAGGAGTGGTGTGTGTTCATTAGGGTTTGTAATAATTTCCTCCTTAAAAAGTCGGCGGCTAATCATCTGGGCCATTAATCTTGATTGTATTACATCTGGGCAATTGATTCTTGATTGCACTAAATCTGTATGGCCAATTAATGCTGATTGCAATAAATCTTCATAATTTGTTATGACAAGCTTGGATCTCCTGCCACGTGTCCCATTTACTTAATCATAACAAATCTAATTTGATTTGAGTGATAATGGTGATTGTACTAAATCTGGTTGTCAGGATTTGCGAGCAGCCATAACTCTGAGGGGATAAGACAGCCACGTGTCTCAACTTGTTATGAGGATCGCCATGTGTCTCGACCGTCATGAGTAGGTCTTCTGGCAGAGCTGCATGAGTATGGTCTAAGTGAACCGCATACGGGTGACTCCCAAGTCCTAGCCGTATGAAGGTAACCGATGCATGGGGGTAGCAGCTTTGTGAAGGAGGCGACCGTATGAAGGAGGCAGCCACATGAAGGAGGCAACACATGAAGCGGGCAGCCGCATGAATGGTGCGGCCGTATGAAGAGCGCGGTCGCATGAAGTGGGCAGCCGCATGAAGTGGACAGCCGCATGAAACGGACAGCCGCATGAAGTGGGCAGCCGCATGAAGCGGGTAGCCGTACAAAAATTGACAGCCGCATAGGGATGGCACCCGCATGAGAATTGACAGCCGTATAGGGATGGCAGCCGCATGAGAATTGACAGCCGCATAGGGATGGCAGCCGCATGGAGCGAGCAGCCGCATAGGGGTGCTTGGGACTTGACGGATCCTGCCAGAAAGATTTTCTTCTTTTTCCAAGGAGCATGCCATATTCATTCCAGCTTCTATATCAAAGCTGTCATTCATCGCGTCAGAGCTGTCGTCAGAGCAATTAATTGGAAGTAGAAGTGGGCCGCGTGTCTTTGCCCGAGCCGCATGGAGCTGTTGGGGAGTCTCGAGCCGCATAAAGTTCTGAACCGCATGAGGCTCCTTCTGTTTGGAACCGCATGGACTTTTCTTGTCCTTTTCCTTGCTTCTACAAGACCCCCTTCAAAGTTTTCAATTTGAAAAATTGAAATACTTTGAATAAGAAGCATGGCTATATATAAGCTCTTCTGGCCGCATAAGGTATTCTAGCCGCATGGGCTTCCTATCCGCATGAGATGTTCTGGCCGCATGGCCTTGCTAACCGTATGAGATATTCTGGCCGCACAACCTTGCAAGCCGTATGGGCCGTTTCGGGTCGCATGTGCTCTCTGCTACGTCTTCTTGCCACGTATGTATCTCATTTATTGCCCTTGATTTGCTTGAGATTTAAAGCCGTCTTTTGGGGCAGGATCCCAAGGGTCGGTTCAGATTTGTCTCGGATTTGCCTCGATGACTGAAGAGTCGATTTTACAGCACACCGATCGAAGCATCACCCTCCCCTTTCTGCCTATAAATAAGAGCATCTTTTGGGTAGAGAGACTTCTTTACTTTCTTCTGCCTTCAACTCTTCTTGCCCTAGATTTCTGCCTTCGTCTTCCTTCTCCGATCATTATCGACAATGGCCCCCAAGTCTTCCAAGGCTGCGACTGCGGCGAAGGGTAAGGGAGTGTCTTCTTCATCAGCCACGGCGCCTGAAGTTTACCCCGACGTTCACCCCCCATTGCTGGTAAGGGTTTGGGCGGATCACATATTTTGAAACCATACCAAAGACGTCTCTGTTGCATTCTTTATGCACAAGCCTTTAATACGTTCCTCGTTTTCGTCGAACTGTTCAATTTGTAGGGGCCGTATGTTCGTCTCATATCCGAGCCGCATGGGAGTATACTCCATGTCCGAGCCGCATGGGAGTTGTCTAGTGGCCGCATAGACGCTTTACGAACTGAACCGCATAATGATCCTTCGAACATAGCCACATAAGTCCCTATGAAGTGAGCCGCATGAAGCCCTCTCAAACAGGGCCGTATGAGTTCGTCTGGATTGGGCCGCATAAGGCTCTGACCATCTAACTTTGTTTCTTTTTATTTTTGATTCTTGCAGCATCCCTGCCGAAGGCTGAGATTATTGTGAAGGAAGAGCTGATGCCTCCTCTCAAGCAAGAGTCATCGTTTGTTAAGGAGGAGGTAATACCAACAACGGAGGAACAGAAAGGAGAGATGGCGCCCGTTGCTGTAAAGGAGGAGCCCAGTCTGACGGCGGTAGTACTGGGAGTTCTGACCTTCCAACTCCGGACGAGGATTTTGCTCAAGTAGATCCTTCCTATGCAAAATGGTTGAGGGATTGGTATATGCGCCCCCGCAACTAGGATTTGTGGGCTCTCATAAATGTCTGTCTTTTGTCTTGATATTTCTGTCTGTCTTTAGCTGCAGTTTGTGTTTTGCTTCATTTGGACATCAATGTATTCTTTTTCTTTTTGGTCGGAATGAAATGATAGAGGACTTTTCCGACTAGCTCATGAGATGTAGTCATGTGAATGTAACCGCTTTTGAATGACCAAAATACATTCGCTCTATTCTTTGCTTTGTAGTAGTTGCCCCAACGAGAGACTTTTTGTGGACCTATTATCCTTGGCGTACCCTGATTCTGGATACGGATAATAAGTTGGGATGGAACTAACATACTTACTCAGAGCTAATGAGGACATGGTAAATATGAAGGTTTCTTCGATGGAGCCTTCCCACTCAAAGGTAATGAGGACACGGCAGAAATGGGCTCCATGAAGGGAATATTGAACAACTCAGAGGTAATAAGGACGTGGAGGTTCTATGTGTGGGGCGGTTTGTTTTTGATGGAAGGGAAACAACTCAGAGGTAGCATCGACGTAGTTGTTTCAGAAAATCTGTGGATCTGTTACCCTTTTTGTGCACTAAAAGTACGAGTATTGGATCATAAGGGGGGAGCACTTTTCGGAAAGAAAGTTCAGAGGTATAATCATACATGACTTACTACCTAGAAGACGCGGTATAGATTCATCTGTAGTGATCAGAGTGTAAGTTCAGCGATACCTGCAGGTACATAACTCGATAATCTGGAGGATTTGGAGTCAGCATGTGAGTTCAGCGGTACGAGCGGGTACATGACTCGTCATTCTGGAAGATTTGTTGTCGGGATGTGAGTTCAGCGGTACCAGGGGGTACGTAACTCATTGCTTCGGAAGATTTATTTTCGAGATGTGAGGTCAGCGGTACCAGGGGGTACGTAACTCATTACTGTGGCAGATTTGTGGACGGGATGTAAGTTCAGTGGTACCAGCAGATACGTAACTCATTGCTGTGGCAGATTTGTGGGCGGGATGTGAGTTCAGCGGTACCAGCGGGTACATAACTCAACACCCTAGCAGATGTCGTTTCAGACATAATACTTCTTTAGGAACTTGTCGTTGATGGGCAACATGAGCAAGTCTCTATTTTGTTTTGCGAGGCGGTAAGCTCCATTAGAGAATACATCATCGATGATGAACGGGCCTTCCCACTTTGGCTGGAAGTTGTCGGCGGTTTTGTGAGTCATAACCATCGACCTCCGAACTGCCAGAACGAGGTCGCCCACTTGGAATGTTCTGACTTTAACCTTCTTGTTGAAGGCTCCGAAGATGTGTGCCTGGTATAGCTCGATTTGTTGTTGAGCTAATAGGCGCTTCTCATCCAAGGCCTCTAACTCTTGCAGTCGGCGATGGTGATTACCATCTGTTGTCAACCGATAGGTGAGAGTGACGCAGAGCGAGGGAATTTGAGTCTCTAGTGGGAGAACTGCCTCACTCCCATATACCAGAGAGAATAGCGTGTTTCCAGTGGCCGTCCGTACTGTAGTGCGGTATGCCCACAAGCATTCGCCGAGCTTTTCATTCCAGTCGCGTTTGTTTGATGATACGAACTTTTTGAGAAGCTTGATGATTATTTTGTTGAATGCTTCAGCCAGACCATTAGCCGCTGGGTTGTATGGTGTTGAAGCAATATTCTGGATTCGGTGTTTATCGCAAAATCGATAGAAGGCATGGCTTGCGAACTGCGGACCATTATCATGGATGATCCTTCGGGGCAGTCCAAAGCGATAAAGATGTGATGCTTGAGAAAGCTGATCACGTTTGAAGTCTTTACTTCTGCAAGCAGAACAGCCTTCGCCCATTTGGAGAAGTAATCTGTAATTGCGAGTATGAAACGATGTCCTCTGGACGAAGGTGGAGTGATCTGACCAATGATGTCCATTCCCCATGCTTCGAAGGGCCAGGATGCCACCGTCGGATGTAGAAACTCGGATGGCTGGTGGATGAAATCAGCTTGGACTTGACAGGCTTTGCATTTTTATGTATAGTCTATTGCGTCTGCAACAATTGTGAGCCAGTAGTAACCCATTCGGCGAAGGCGATCTTGTAGTTTCGGGCCAGGCTGATGGGCCCCACAGATGCCATTATAAGCTTCATGCACGGCTTCTTTGGCTTCTATATTCGACAGACATCGAAGCAGTAATCCATCGTATGATCGTCGATATAGCATTTTTGTCTCTGTATCGTAGAAGAATCTGAGGGAACGTCTTCTGATAGAAGTGGCTTCCTTCGGATTCTCTGGCAGGATGTCGTAGATTACGAAATCGATGAATGGTTGTCTCCAGTCTGGTGCTTCATCGACTTTTCGCGTGGAGTAACTCTTAACACATTGAACATTATTCCTGGGACAGACCAGCTCACGGCCTATGATGTCAACCAGATGATGAGCATGATTCGAAACTGCTAAGGAAGCGGCAAGACCTGCTAGGGCATCGGCTTCAATGTTCTAGAGCCTGGGAACGTGCTCTATGAAGAACCCCTACAGGGACGAGATGATGTCAACTGCTATTTGGTGATAGGGGATCATATCTTCATGACGAATTTCGTATGAACCTCAGATCTGATTGACGATTAGCTGCGAATTGCCGTATGCTTTAAGGTACTCTACTCCCAGCTCTTTTGTAAGTTGGAGGCCAATGACCAAAGCGTTGTACTCGGCCACGTTGTTTGAACATGGCTCCGTGAGGGAATAAGCTCGATTGATCACCAACCCGGTGGGAGAAATTAGCACTATTCTTAATCCAGCGACGATGTTGCCCTTGGGCCCAGTTCTAGAAGCATCATCGAAGAACATTCGCCATATGGTGCCATGGGAGGCCATATTTGAATTAGCGACCTCGTTTGGAATCTCTTCTTCTATTTTGGTTGACTTCGAACCTGGATGAGCTGTTAAAAAGTCTGCCAGAGCTTGACCTTTAACAGCCTTTTATGGAACGAAGATCATGTGGTAGGGGGACAATAATATCGCCCAGGTAGCGAGACGAGACCTGAGTGCGCCTGGTTTAGTCATGAGGACCCTGAGGGGGTTGACTCTTGATATGACATAGATGGTTTATCCTGTGACGTAGTGTCGCATCTTCTGAATGGCAAAAACCAGAGCAAGGCACTCTTTCTCAACGGCAGTGTATCGATGCTCTAGCCCCATCATCATTCGGCTGAGGTAATATATAGCTTGCTCATGGCCTGCATTATTGTTTTATGCTAGCAGAACACTTAGAGAATGTTCTATCGCTCGTACATAGAGCAAGAATGGTCTTCCAGCAGTCGGGGCTACCAGGACTGGAGGGTTCGTCAGGTATTCTTTGATGCTGTCGAAGGCACGCTGGCATTCTTTATCCCATACGAATGAAACGCCTTTCTTCATAAGGTGGGTGAATGGTTGACATCGTCCGGAGAGGTTAGAGATAAACCTCCTGATGTAGGCTAGCCTTCCTTGAAGGCCTCGGAGTTCACGAAGATTTATCGGGGGACCCATCTCCATGATTGCCTTCGTCTTCTTAGGGTCTACGTGGATACCCTGGGAGGCGATGATGAAACCCAAGAACTTTCTGCTGGATATGCCCAAGAAGGATTTTGTGGGATTTATTTTCAAATTGTGCGCTCGCATCAGGTCGAACACTATCCTCAGATCATGCAGATGATCTTCCTTAGAGCGGCTTTTGACGGCGTTGTCGTCGATGTAGCATTCCACTGTCTTGCACAAGTGGTCTCTAAAGATGATGCTCATAGCTCTTTGATAGGTGGCGCTAGCATTCTTTAAACCGAAAAGCGTGACTGTGTAACAGTATGTGCCAATCGGTGTTCGGAATGATGTGTGCTTCTCATCGTCGGGAGACATCTTGATTTGGTTGTATCCCAAGAAACCATCCATGACTGACATGCGCTCGAAGCACAGGTGTTGTCAATCATTATATCTGTGATAGGGAGAGGGAACTCATCTTTAGGATACGCCTCGTTTAGGTTGCGAAAGTCGATGCAGATTTGAATCTTTCCACTTTTCTTGAGGACCGGTACTATGTTGGCGACCTAGTCAGGATGCTGTTCCTCACGGATGAAGCCGCTGGCTCTCAGTTTGTTGACCTCAGCTTCAAAGGCATTCATGATGTCGGGACGAAATCGTCGCTGCTGTTGTTTGACTGGTCTTGCATCCGGACGGATGTTGAGTTTGTGAAGTACAATCTCGGGGTTTAGTCCTGGCATATCTTCGTAGCACCAGGCGAACACGTCGATGTATTCTCTGATGAGTTACAGTAGTGATTCTCGCTCTTCGTCTGTCAGATTCTTTCTGACGAAGATAGGCTTTGGAGAGGACTCATCACCGGGATCGACTTGTACAACCTCGTCCTCGGTGGGAGGCTCTCTTTGTTTGAACTGCTTCTCCCACTGCGCATCTAATTGTTGTGCCAATGGCTCTAGCGTAAGAAGTTTGGGAATGTCTTCATCTTCTTCGTAGGCATCGGCAAATGCCATATTGATGGACCAGACTTGCCTGAGCATGTCTCCGATGCTGACATCTGAATCGGAAGTGGGTGATACGGCTGAGTGTGAATGCCAGTCACATTCCTCGTCTGAGCTTCCAGGGGTTGTTGTCAGTGTAACATAACCTAGCCCACATCTGGTTTGTTGTAGTAGTCTCGTGGTTTCCCAGCCGGGACCGGCGATTGTAAGGGTAATCGCCATCCAGTGTCGTAGTTCAAGCCTGATGTAGTTTCCAGATCATACCCTTATTTTTGCATAAGGTACTTGGATCGGGGACTATACAGATAAAGGGGCAATCTTTCGCTGTCGGGTTCAAGATCAACTTCTTCTACCCTGAAGGGTTGTGGATCATTCTTTCGGCCGAAGATGATTGGATGGTCTTCTCCCTCGACTATACGGTAAGCGTCTTCCACTGGAGTAAGTGGATTTACAGTGTAGGCGTTTGTCACCTGCATGTGTAGGTGAGTGCCTATATCGTGTTCCATAGCATACATTATACAAAGCTTATTAAGCTCGAGGTAGTTCAAAGACAGCCCTTTATTGATGAAGTAAGGTATCTTTTCCAGTGGGATTACATCATCTGCGGATGGTACATCAGTGTAAGCAGCCATATACTTGGCCAGCTCTGACTCTTCTTCAGCTACCCCCCGTATAAATAAGGACTGAGAGGGTGACTTAGGCAGCTTAATCATCAGGGGCTCCATGGGTGAAGCAGAACGTGGAGTCGTTGGGGTACTAGCCACCCCCAGCATGGTGGTCGATGCTGGACGGGGAGTTGTTGGCTGGCTAGCAGTCCCTGGCTTAGCGCTCGGCTGTCGATTCATCCTGGTCAGGCGGATCGTCATTGGCTTGACAGAGGGATTGAGCTCCTCTGCTTGTTGCTGGCTAGCTTTAGACAGCCTGATTGTCAGTGGCTCTGTCGTGGGTCTTGGCACTTGGCCAGACCTTGGTAGTCGGATTACCATGTGTTTCTCCTGTGCAGAGAGGCTAATTGCATCCTTACGCAGAGTGGCTGTAAGGGGCGCAGTTATGCCAGGCTTGCGGGCTTGGAGGTGGATCATCAGAGGTTCTTCTGATCCAGATGCTGCTTCAGTTTAAGCTTGAGTATCTCCTTCGGTGAGATGCTTCTTTCACTTCTCATACAAGCATGAGTCTGAGTAGTAGGATTCGACCCCCTTGAAGGGATCGATGTCGGCAAATTCTGTTCTCACAAAGCCGTGCTTGTCGATGTACTTGAAGTACTGGTGCAGTGTGGAGGGCACGATCATGTAATCGTGTATCCAAGGACACCCCAGGAGAATATTGTAGGAAATGTCCGCATCTATGACATAACAGGTCACTTCTAACTGAAGGTCGCCGATTTGGCACTTTAGGCGAATCTTTCCGATCGGGTAGCTCCTGCCCGAATTGAAATTGCTGATGGCGATGCTTGTTGGCATCAGGCGATACATTGGGATGCACAGATGGTGTAGTAAGCTTTTCGGGATGATGCTTATGGATGAACCGGGATCAATATGCATCCGATCTACCTTGATATCGCCAATATACCCAGTATAGTACAGAAGGCGATCGTGCAGGTTGGTCTTGATGAGTATATCTTGCGGAGTGAAGACAATGTTTGGCATTGACCCTGTACAAATGCTGTCCTGGAGTTCTGCAGGCGAGCTTTCCCCAGTGAGGTTGGCCTGAGCTAGGTCTGCGTCGGCATTCTGAAGTGCTTCGCTTAGTGCGACACAAACATCCTTGGAGAATCTCAGGAGTTCGTATAGCGATAGTTTGGCCGGTGTGTTGGCCAATTGTGCCAAGATGTCAAAGTTGTATGGCCTCTCCAGCCCATGAGGCGTCTCCCTTCGGAGTGGTTTGTCGAAGCGGGTCTCCTTCGTCGAAGGCTTGTCGGTCGTCGAAGGCTGCGAAGGTCCGGGAGCACCAGCGGCTGTCGGCTGATGGTCCTCAGCTGAGTTACCCGACGGAGGTTGGGTTTGTGCACCGGAGCGGGTAACAACAGCAGTAGCTTCCTCGACCTTTGTCGAGATCGTGCGGTATGATTTGACTTTTCCATTCTTCTTCTTGCTGGTGGAGGGAGGTGCGGACTGAGTCACCTCAGGTACCAAGTCCGGATGGACCCACATGATCTCCCTTCGTGATGTGGTAAGGGACACTAGACCAGCAGCTTGATCTCGGGGAGGTGGAAGGTTAGCAACCTCCATCCTTGCTCGGGGGACAGGTACTACTCCATCTTGAGTCTTTGTCGGAAGGAAGTTGCCGAATTGTACTAACACCATATTGGCTGCTATGGTCACATCTTCGAAATCAATGGCCAGGGCTTTAGAATCGATGAGATGCTGGATGTATCGCTTCAGTTGGTAGCAATCATGTGTGGCATGGTGGACATAGCAATGATAGTAGCAGTATTTGGGGTTCTCCAAGTCTGCACGACGTGGCTCACGCCTGGAAGGAGGGAGCTGAATTCGTCCTCCTTGGATGAGCATGTCTAAGATGGGTTTAACATGGCCATCCTCGAAGGAGTAGGTCATCTGAGGCCACTGCTTTTCTGCTGGCTTTGATTCGGACTTTGGGGCTGTGTCGGCCACCATAGCCTGCTTGCCCTTGTTGTCTCGGTTACTAGTGGAGTTACCACCATTGTTGTTGTTGACGTTAGGGCATTTGCCCTTGTCTTCTCCTTCCGAGATGTGCAATCCTTGTTGGTGGGCTTTCTTCACCTTATCTTCTGTGCTAGTAGCACTGATGATGAAGGTCTTCCAATCCTTGAATTGACTTTCGCCCATCCAGAGGCTGATTGTGGAAAGCAGTCTCTTTTGGCAAATTTCAATCAAGGAGGAATCAGGGTTACCGGAAGGCAGCTTCATCACGGTTTGGCGAAACCGCTCGATATAGTTTCTTGTCAGCTCCTTTTCTCCCAGAACGACATCCATGAGGGTGGACATTGTCACATCTTGTCCTACTTCGTAGAACCTCTCCAGGAATATACGTTTGAAGCTGGTGAAGGAGTGGATGCAATTGTCCAACAAGTTGTGGTACAAGTCGAAGGCGACCCCCTCCAATGCTTCGATGAACAGTCGCGTAAGGATGGCATCGTCATGAGGCAGATGGTCGGTTGTGACTTTGAAGTAGGTGATGTACCTGCTTGCAGATGTCTTTCCATCATATGGATTAATGTGGAATGGTTTATATTTTGGTAGAAAGGGAACCTCTCTCCACGCAGCGGGATACGGTTGTCGTATCCTGAGGTCTTGGCAGTTTTTTCGGGCATGGAACATGGCCCGGAGCTCCTGGACCTCTCTTCTTGCCTCCCTGGCCTCGTCTGCAGTGGTAGAAGCCGATATTTCAGGAGGATTATCGCCCGGGTTTGGTGTAGCTGAGTTTGAGTCCGCATTGACCGTGAGATCCAAGCTTGGTTGGCCAGGCGTTCTTCCTTGCAGAGTTAGAATGGCCGCTTTGATCTCGTCCACCGATTTGACCAAAGCATGCAGTATGGCCTCCAGAGTGTCGATGCGTTGGCAATCACTGGGGCCCTCTTGGTTGCTGTTTGTCATGAACACCGTCTTTATATGAGGAGAGATGGAAGGAACGGTAGAGGACGTGCCCTCTGAGTCATATCCTTGTACAGAGAAGTCGTCTGGGTATGTGGGAATGTTTTCCTCTGGTTCGAACTCAGAAAGATTGGTACCCCCAGCTTTAGAGCTTACCTCGTCTTGGAAGTTAGGGACGTCCTCGGGGACGTCGGGGTCTGCTGTATCTGTTGGATGAACCGTTTCCCCTGGCTTGTCTTCTTGGAACACCAGATTGTCGTGGATGTTTGGAGGAGTGCTACCCCCAGCTCTGATGCCTCCAAGTGTGGCAGATTTCGTCTTTGAGTAGGTACCTTGGTAAACTCCTCCTGTAACGGTGGTAGACAATCGTTTAGAAGAAAGCTTCTTGGTTACGCCGGTTGAAATTTTTGGGCTGGAGACATTTATTTTCTTCCCTCTACCGCTGCCAGGAATCTTCAGAGTAGAATTGCAAGAGGCAACGAGAAGTGCCCCATCTTCTGAGCTTGGGTGTTGCAACCTTTGGAAGACGGACTGCCGGTCTTTTTGTACTGCTGCCTTGTTGCAGCAGCAGTTAACAATGACTTGGGTGCATTGATGTCCTTGACAGGACTCTTTGCACGTCAAATCTTTGTCTCTTTCCTTGCGCTTGTGAAGAATCACGTTGCGCAAGTCACCTGCTTCGTGGGCTGGGAGTCCTGAGAACATGAGTGTGTTGGCCTCCTGCCTGCTCCCTGATGTGGGGGTAGCGCGAGTACTTGTCCCTGATCCTTATTGGGAAATTCTTGATAGCTATCCCGTTCGTTGGCCGCCGGGGGCTAGAAACGGGTAGTTCTGTACAACTTTCCATCAGGGGCCCGAGTAATAGTCAGCGGGACGCCCTGGTGGTCGGATGTTGGGACAGTCGACTGAGCTCACCGAGCCCGCGCTACCCGAGACTTCTTCCTTCTAGCATTTGAGAGTGCGTAGTAGGAAGAGTCCAAGCTGGTCACAACAGAGTCTGGCATATGCTTCAAAGATCCTCCATGGTCAGGACCGTACTAGAGGCGGTCAAAGACTGACCGTAAGCTGCATGGAGTAGATGGTATGCGGCTAGGATCGGTGGCCGTGCAGGCTGTCTGCATGCGGCTGGTATGTGTAGCCGTACAGGCTGTCTGCATACGGCTATCCTTTGTGGTCGCATGAACTTTTTGTATGCGGCTAGAAATCATGGTCGTGCAGGCTGTCTGTATGCGGCTGGCAGTTCTGACCGTATGAGTTTTCTCCATGTGGTTGACAGTTGCGGCTGCATGAGCTTTCCCCATGCGATTGGCGCCCTTATGCGGCTTGGATTGTACAGAGTTCCTCTTTGCCCCTGCAAGTCTAGCATCATAGTGTTTTCTTCTGCCGGACTTAGGGACAGCAGAGTCCTTTGTGGTCTGAAGTAGGGCCGCACGTGAGACTTCTCCGCTGTCTCGGGTAACAGAGAGTACTTCTTCGAGAGCTTGGGGAGGAGCAAATGATTTGGGTCTCCACTCCCTGCGGGCCTTCTTCGTGCGGGCTCGCTGCTGGACTGGGCCAGCACTCCCGTCGGAGAGCATTTCTTCAAACGCCTGTTGGTCGAACCGGGCGACCAACATTTGTTGAGTGGAGCCAAGTTTGGCTGCGTCTGATTGCGTCACCAACTCCTCAGCCGTGGAGAAGTTAGTCTCCAGCAGAGTCACCACCGTGTTTGCCATTGATTGTAAAAGTACAGAACAATTATATAGGAGGACTGAACTTAGACTCATAATACAAACTCGCTCGTACAAAGAAAGCCTAGGGACAAAAACCTAGGTACAGCAGTCTAAGTACGATTGTTTAGTTTTGATTCTGGAGGGTGACGGTAGAGGCTCGGAAAAGCGACGGCCGCTCTGTCTTACTCCTTGGACGATCAAACGTAGCCTTGGCTCTGATGAAGAAGTGCTCTCTGGATGGAAAGACTCTTCTGTGCGCGCCTTTTTGTTTCTTTGTGTGTCCAGCCGAGTGGAGAGGATCTCTTTTGCAAGGGAATGGCACCTTGCTATATTCTTTTTCTTTTTTTTCTCTGGATTTGATCCTTCTGCAAGGGAATGGCACCTTGCTATTTATAGGAGTGGGTGTGATCATTAGGGTTTGTAATGATTTCCTCCTTGAAAAGTCGGCGGCCAATCATCTGGGCCATTAATCTTGATTGCATTACATCTGGGCAATTGATTCTTGATTGCGCCAAATCTGTATGGCCAATTAATGCTGATTGCAATGAATCTTCATAATTTGTTATGACAAGCTTGGATCTCCCGCCATGTGTCCCATTTACTTAATCACAACAAATCTAATTTGATTTGAGTGATAATGGTGATTGCACTAAATCTGGTTGTCAGGATTTGTGAGCAGCCATAACTCTGAGGGGATAAGACAGCCACGTGTCTCAACTTGTCATGAGGATCGCTACGTGTCTTAACCGTCATAAGCGGGGCGTCTGGCAGAGCCGCATGAGTGTGGTCTAAGTGAAACGCATACGGATGACTCCCAAGTCCTAGCCGTATGAAGGTAACCGCCGCATGGGGGTAGCAGCTTTGTGAAGGAGGCGACCGTATGAAGGAGGCAGCCGCATGAAGGAGGCAACACATGAAGCGGGCAACCGCATGAATGGTGCGGCCGCATGAAGAGCGTGGCCGCATGATGTGGGCAGCCGCATGAAGTGGACCGCCGCATGAATCGGGCAGCCGCATAAATCGGGCAGCCGCATGAAGCGGACAGCCGCATGAAGCGGGTAGCCACACAAAAATTGACAGTCGCATAGGGATGGCACCCGCATGAGAATTGACAGCCGCATAGAGATGGCAGCCGCATAAGAATTGACAGCCACATAGGGATGGCAGCCGTATGGAGCGAGCAGCCGCTTAGGGGTGCTTGGGACTTGACGGATCCTGCCAGAAAGATTTTCTTCTTTTCCCAAGGAGCATGCCATCATTATTCCAGCTTTTATGTCAGAGCTGTCAATCATCACGTCAGAGCTGTCGTCAGAGCAATTAATTGGAAGTAAAAGTGGGCCGCGTGTCTTTGCCCGAGCCGCATGGAGCTGTTGGGGAGTCTCGAGCCGCATAAAGTTCTGAGCCGCATGACGCTCCTTCTGTTTGGAGCCGCATGGACTTTTCTTGTCCTTTTCCATGCTTCTACACACTTGAATGGGCCTATTTGAGATCCATTGTCCCGAGTCATAGGCTCATCCCATTAATGAGAAAATTTTGACCGTCAGCCATGTGGCCTATAGTTTGGACCACTCCCAGTCCTATAAAAAGTGGTATGTTCCTATGAAGAGTTACTATCTTCTTTCTGGCACCTTTTACCACCATGTTTGATCCAGACATAGCTTCAGACGGTCGCTGGCCTTGCATAAGTCGGCTGTTGGTTGGGGCTTCTCTTGTTCAAAGGGGCCATATTCTTGTAGAAGAACTCTCTGTAGAAGGAGTCATCACCGCTCTTGAGAAGTATCAAAGTATCCTCCCTAAGGAGTTTGACACTGGGCGACGTCTTGGAGGTCCTGACGACCGAGTTTGGTCCGGTTGTCAGCTTGAAGTGCTACAGGTTGTACTCTTTTCTGCTCGTTCTGAGCTTTGCGACCTACTGCGCCTTCAGGGAGCTCGGGCCAATAGCTGCTTCAGGAAGTTGATTGCTTTGGCCGAGAAATTGACGCACGTTTGGAGGGTTACGCGTGCAAGAAAGTCAAATACGCCTTGATGGAGATCAATCTTCTAGTACGTATACCAAGAAGAAAGACGCATGCATTTTGATGAAGACTAAGTCTATTGAACCTGTGATCGATCCTTTCTGGAAGAAGTAGGATTAGTCCTTTATGTATAGCCTTGATGAACCTGTACTAGATCTTTGTAGCCATAATAATAATAGAACTTTTTTTCGTATCTTCTATTGTCTTTTTAATACTAGGTCTGCACCTTTGTATCATCTGTGCTGTGGTGCAGGAATGTTATCAGCTGAGATTTTTCATGCTTCTACAAGCCCTCCTTCAAAGTGTCCCGAACTTGGGTCAAGCTCGGGGTACTTTGAACAAAAGCATGAACATGTGGTATGAGCGTACGTTCTTGGTGACGTTTCAGATTCTTGTCTCTGTGTGTAACTATGAAGAGTCTGTAATAGGTATTTATAGCCACATGTTTCTGTATAAAAACTCTTATGTTCCCTCACTTTTTTCTTCAACATAAGGAGGGGTCATTATAGAAGACACGCCTAACCAGAAGTAATATGAACATGGTAGGCCTAATCTTCGCTGAGATGTAGAACAACAATTCAGAGGTAGTATGAACGTAAACTGTTTTCTAGATAGACATAATAATCATAGGATCTATATGGAGAGAACGACTACTTAGAGGTAATATGGACGTGGTAGATGCATCGTCTTGGTGTAGAGGAGCAATCTAGAGGTAATATAGACGTAAAGTGCTTCATCTACTGGAGGGAAGATATAGAATGCGTAGGCCCTCTTAGGGGATGTGAGAGCCTGTGTGCTTTAGGGCGACAAGTGGACTATGTTTCGAAGACAGTTGAGCCTTTGTACTTTTAGGGGCAACGAGCAGGTTGTGTTTTGGGTAAAGTCAATGTGCTTTAAGGCGACGAGTAGGCTGTTCGTTCAGATAGACCATTTTATTATACTTTAGAGTAGCAGTCGGGCTTGTGCCGGAGGCAAACGGTGTCTTCCAAGTCTTTTGATAAGAAAAGGGGGCCGTTGAACGGACTAGGTACTTGTATTGAAGCAGCCGTCTGTGCTTCTGAGAGGGAGATGTACTATCTGCGCCTTAGAAGCAAAGGAACACAATGGGGTGTCTGCGCCTCCGGTTGGAGACAGCTTGGCTTTTAAGTCTTCTTTTCAGGAGAAGTAAATGACTACAACTTGAATACAGACTCCTTCTTAATTTCTACCGTTAATTGGAGAATTCCAAGGAGCATTTGAAAAGTTTGGAGACTCACTTGAATGGGCCTATTTGAGATCCATTGTGCTAAGTTTTAGGCTTATCCCATTAATGAGGAAATTTTGACCGTCGGCTAAGTGGCCTATAGTTTGGACCACTCCCGGTCCTATAAAAGGGGAAGTGTTCCTCTGAAGAGTCACTATCTTCTTCCTGGCACCTTTTACCACCATGTTTGATCCAGACTTAGCTTCAGACGGCCGCTGGCCTTGCATAAGTCGACTATTGTGTAATGCCTGTGGTTTGTATTACGTATTCTGGTATATATGTACGTATCTTGACTCGTATTTCATGTCTCTTGGCTGGGTTCGGTTAGGTTCGGCTTGATTTGGTTCGGTTTGGGTTGGAGTGAAAACTCCCACCTACCACTTCCCCCTTCCTTTATTAGCCGCCCACTTTTCTCTCTCTCCTCATTACTTCTCCTTCCCCCACCATTACTCTTCTTCACCTACCAGGAAGAGAGCTAGGCAAGTGCACCTTGCTTCATGGAGGAACCCAAGTCTTATTGTTCCATTTTCTTCTCCATAAGATTTTAACATACTTTAATACTTAGCAATTTCGAGTTTCATGGTTCCTCCCTTGTAGATCTGAGTTTTTAGTATTTTCGATCTTCTTGGTTTCGATCTATTAAAATAGCTTGTTTTCGAAAACTAAGATCTCCTTGCAGTAGGCCTCATGATTTTATACAAGATTGGTTTTGGGATGGCCGAATTTCACCAAGTCCTGGCCGAGATGGAGTTCCTGAGCTTTTTACGCATGGTTGTATTGACCATGTGGAGAAGATATAGTTTTACGCCTACGCATTGCGTGCCAACGTAGTATTCAGCTTTTACGCTCACGTCTTAACGTGTTAGCGTGGTTCCCTTTTACGCACACGCATCGCGTGCCAGCGTACTTCGTTTTACGCTGAGCTGTTCAATTTTACGCTCGGGACTCTCCCGCTCGCGTAAAATAAAGCTCGCGTAAAATCCCTAGCTCGAGCAGACCTTCACGAGCGTAAAGTTGCCCGAGTTTTCCTCGCGTAAAGTTTTACTCGCGTAAAACCTGCTCGAGGGTTCGCGCGCGTAAAATTTTACGCGCGTACAATCTTGCTAGCGTAAAACCTGGCTAGCATAAATCCCAGCCGTATGCTCCCTTGCTCGCGTAGAGCTTGCTAGCATAAAGCTCACGCGTAAAGTTTCACTAGCGTAATCGGTGGCACGTGTATAGAAACTTGAGTTCCTATGGCGTACACCTTTACCTTTTATATATATTTTACGCCCATTTTATATCCTTACGTCTTTTGTCATGAACTTGAAAATCACGAATTTATTTAATATGTTTGGAAATGATAATTGAACATGGCATAGTATGACAAGTATACCTGACATGATCATCTCGAATTGCTGTTACGACGGCTAATATGACATGACACGACCTGACAAGAATGATTAACCTGGACACCGTGGACGATTGTGTTTGTATATATAAACAAGTACTGTCTTGCATCATGTCTAGGACGGGGACCCCTGAATACCACGGTCAGGGGCACTTACTGAAATTGACTAAGGCTAATTAACTAGAATAATTCAGTAGACATGAAGAGATTCCCCGCTACAGGCAATCCCGTTATCTGGGCACATTCAGTGGACTTGTAGCCTACCGACGAGTAGGGCACATTTCCAGCACACAGTCATGTGGTGCACCATTAATAAACGGACATTCGACCTAGATAACCGGATGGTCTGCAGGGCTTGTGGCTGTTGGGATAATCTCATTGCATCTTGCTAGTAACTAGGCCTGTGATAACCCTAGTTAGTTAATGTATCAAGCCGTACTCATTGCTTGGCCGTGATTGATTGGATGGAGTCTAGACCTGTCTAGTTTTCATGATCCTGTACAAGATTATATCATGACCTAATTTCTTGTATCGATAAATATTGAGATACCAAGTTCTGTTCAGATGAAGGGTTACAACCCCGGTCCTTGTTTGGTTTAAGGGTTGTAACTTGGCTATCTAAATAGTTCTATGGTTATCTTATCATATATCGTCCTGATTATGTGTGCTTATCTTAACAATAAGGATCAGGGGTCCAGTTCTATTCAGGCGAAGGGTTACAATCCCGGTCCTTGTTTGGTTTAAGGGTTGTAACCTGGCTCCCGGAGCAGTTCTGTGTCCTCTCTTCGTTTATTGTCTTATTGCTCTCCAAGCCATGTTCGTCTTGTTTTGCCTTACTCCAATAACATGATTATTTATACCAGCCTTCACAATAAAGATCAGGGACAAGGTTCTGTTCAGGCGAAGGGTTACAACTCCGGTCCTTGTTTGGTTTAAGAGTTGTAACCTGGCTTCCGGAGCAGTTCCTTATCCTCTCTTCGTTTATTGTCTTATTTTTACCCTATGCCAAGACTAATCATGTTTTACTTACCAATAGTATTTGAGACGGGTTTCTATTCAGGTGAAGGGTTACAACCCCGGTCCTTGTTTGGTTTAAAGGTCGTGACCTGGCTACTTGAATAGTTTCTTCGTACTCAGTTTACTATTGTTATCTCTATTATTATTAGTTTTTTATTTATTATTTATCTTTAATACTCTATTGTGATATGCTGGTTTTAGTTCCTAAGTGATGCCTCCTTTGTGTCACTTGCTCTTTCTGGGGTCTGACCCAGCTGGTTTTGTGTGGCCAGATATCGGAGCAGCTGCAGAGGTTCTACCTGCCTTCCAGCCAGATGGTGGCCACCAGGCGTAACCCTGGCAACGAGTGGGTTTCTTTTGTTCTCCTACTTCATTGTAAATTATTCTTTTGAGGCGTTTAGCCGACGAGCACGTGTTAGCTCGGTTGCACCTTTATTTATTGTCTGCCTACGGGCTACAACATGATTGACAAATCCTAAGGTTGATCATGTACGACTAAACTCTTGCTAGTCTTCATATTTTATATGACTAGCTTCATGATCATCCAATATGTAATGTATGAGACACCTTACTATTGTATATTTGATGTTCTAATATCTTGTGACTGCTACTACTTGCTTGTGATTGAGACACTAGGCTTGTTCATGACCATAGGAGACTGATGGATTGTAGTTAAACCCTCATGTATCTAGACAGCCGTGACCGTATAGCGAGGTGGGTTGCACTTCAATATACGTAGCTGGCTATGTACACCCCCGCTCTCCAGTATTCTTGTTCTGGGGCGTTACATATTGGTTAGGGCGTCTCTCATTCGAAGAGGCCATGTTCTTGTAGAAGAACTCTCTGTAGAATGATTCATTACCGCTCTTGAGAAGTATCCAAGTATCCTCTCTAAGGAGTTTGACTCTGGGCAACATCTTGGAGGTCATGGTGGTCCTGATGACCGAGTTTGGTCCGTTTGTCAGCCTGAAGTGCTACAGGTTGTACTCTACTCTGCTCGTTCTAGGCTTTGCGACCAACTGCGCCTTCAGGTAGCTCGGGCCAATATCTGCTTCAGGAAGTTGCTTGCTTTGACCGAGCAATTGACACGCGTTTGGAGGGTTGCGCGTGCAAGAAAGTCAGAATGCGCCTTGATGGAGATCAATCTTCTAGTATGCATACCAAGAAGAAAGATGCCTGCACTTTGATGAAGACTATGTCTATTATAGACTCCTCTAGGGTCTGTTGAACCTGTGATCGATCCTTTGTAGAAGAAGTATGATTAGTCCTTTACGTATAGCCTTGATGAATCTGTACTAGATCATTGTAGGCATAATAGTAAAAAAAAACTTTTCGTATCTTTTGTTGTCTTACTAATACTCGGCCTGTGCCTTTGTAGCATTTGCGCTGTTGTGGAGGAATGTTATCATCTAAGATTTTTTATGCTTCTACAACAACATCTCATATATATTAATATCGTGCTAGAAGTCTAGAACATGTTGTAACCATCTATCATCATATTATACACTAATATGACACTATTACAGTCGATTACATACAAGTTACTTGGGCATATTATGCAAAATAAATTAGAAGGAATAAAAAATTGGCAAAAAATTGCAACCGCCTAGGTGGCGCCTAGGCGGTCCCTTACCGTCGCGCTCCCGCCTACCGTCATTTATGACCTTGGTATTGTTATGCTTGATTCCTGACATGAGAGTACACTGATTAGTATAGCTTGGATCCCATCATGAGATATTATTCCTGATTATCCTGGTATACTGGTGCATGTCTTATTTTTGTTATCATTCTTGTACTTGTATGGACACCGATTGCTGAAGGGCTTTGCTACCCTTTTAAAGAATTCTGTGTCATAGCGTGCCATGGTTGGATCTATTATACTAGTCGGGGGATGGGGAGATATTAATAGATTATGCCATCACGTAGCTCACCCTCACCTCATGAAGGGTGTGTCCTGATCTTATTACTTGTGCATAGCTTCCATATATGGTCGGCCTGATCCATTACTTGTACTTGTGCATAGCTGGTCATGTAGCCTGATCCTGGTCCCAAGTCGATCTCATAATAAACTAATATCACAAGGCACTGTTTAGTAGTACATAGTATATTCTAGATTATTACCTTTTGTTACACCGTACTCCTAATTACTTTAAGTACATTATTAACATGACATGCTTATATGATTAGCCTATACTTTTTACTGCTCAGTATTAATTATCCATCATGTATTTTAATTACTTACTATTATTTATATATTTTGTCAATTTAATAAAACTGTTGTTAGTTTATGTACTTCGCTCCAATCCTGATTGGATAACCATATTTTTAGGATTTGTTATGTCCCATATTTTTGGACTATATGACGATGCTAGCTAAGATAGATCTTGATGTTCCATTGACCGTGAGTTGACTTTTGGGAGCTTTAGGCCATTATTCCTTATCTAGATTTATGTTTTGTTATCGGATTTTGTCTCCAATACATTTCGGATAAGTATGATCATTGGTAGATTCTGGTTGATTCAGTGTTACTACTATCTTTTTTATTCATATTTAACTTAGTCATATGAGTACATATTGTTATTGTAGATCATTTAGATGTTGAGATATTTATTAGGTACTTGACAGAGCTCTACTGTCGATACTTCAGCGTAGGCTGGGCGTGGCCCACGTACTCGTACCCGAATATCTGGGTGCGGGTCGTGACAGTTTGCATACTTTTCGGATGACAGTTTTCTGCTTGATCTTTTATAGCGACTTATCTTTATGTCCATTGGACAATATTTCTTGATGTGCCCTGTCTTATTGCAACCATAGCATATAGTTTCTTCTTAATTACTTTCTTGGAGTACGAGTATTCGAGTTGTACAAGCTTGGAGTATAAAAGCTTTTTTAGACGGTGTTGAAATTTGATCGTGGATTTAGGATAAAATACGATGGTGTTAAAGTTGGCGTGTTCTTCAGATTAAAGCATGCGGTGTAATCTCTATTTCAAATAGTGGATTAAACATCGAGCAGGAGTACTCGAGACTTGACTAGTCCTCTCAAAGGAAAACTAGTATAAAATCTCGGTGTCTACGTATTGCCATCTTGTCCCTATTTACTTTATGCTTTACTTTACTGCATTCAAGTATTTGTTTATATCTGCATTTACCTGTATAATTTTTATTGGAGATATTTCTTCTGCTACACTCTATTCACCCCCTCCCCCCTCTAGAGGTGCCATCGATCCTTCAATTGGTATCATAGCCAAGTTTCTCTCAGTTAGATTAAAAATCTTTGAGATATGACATCATTATACACTAGCAATGGTGAAGTCCAGTCTAGAAATAGGCCACCCCTATTTGATGGCATAAACTATACGTATTGAAAAACACGCATGAGCTTTTACTTCAAGTCACTTGATTTTGATTTACGGTCAATTCTCATTGACGGTTATAAGAAACCACTTCATATTGTTGTAGATGGGAACCTGGTTGAAAAATTGTATGACAAGTACACTGATCACGAAACGAAACAAGCAAGTCCTGATGCAAAAGCTATCAATGCTTTATTTTGTGATGTAGATAGAACTGAGTTTAATGAGTACCAACATGTGTCATGTCTCATGATGTTTGAAAACTTCTTGAGGTAACTCATGAAGGAACTTCACAAGTGAAGGAGCCCAAAATCTTACGACTTACACAAGAGTATGAGGCCTTCAAAATGAAGCCTAATGAGACTATTACCAATATGTTCACTCAATTTTTAGATATTGTTAACCCTCTATCTTCCCTTAAAAAAGAATACAGCAATCATAAAAAGATACGAAAGGTACTTCGCGGTTTGACCAAGAACTGTAATCCCAAGGCCACGACTATTATTGAAAGGAACGATCTCACTACAATGACTCTCGATCCGCTTATGGGAAAGCTTATGACACATGAGATGGACCTTAAAGATTTTGAAGATCCAACACTATAGAAGAAGACTATTGCATTCAAAGCACATCATAAGACAACCTTCGTTGACGAGAGTGAGACCGATAGCTCAAACAACAAGAAAATGGCCCTTATGATAAGGAACTTTAGAAGATTCCTGAAGTACGAAAAGACTAATAAGAAGAAGAAAGATTCCAAAGATAACGAAGAACCAATTTGCTACAGCTGTAAAAAGACATGTCATATCAAAAAAGACTGTCCTATTATAAGAAAGGGGAGCAGATACGATCAGTCAGGCAAAAGAAAGACTTCAACAAGAAATTATGCAAGTACCAGCATCTGTTGTGAACGTAAGACGAGTGATTCTGAAGAAGAAGAAAGACCTTACAACACAGCAAATATATGCTTCATGGCTACGGATGCTAAGGTAATTTAAAATCCTTTTATGAAGAATTTACTTTTGATGAATTATCTGATGTCTTCACTGATCTACTAGAAGATCAAATGAACATGATGGGTATGTACAAAAGTGCCAAGAAAGAGCTAAAAGTTGTAAAATCTGAGTTTTCTAAGCAATCTCAAATACTAGAAGATATTAGAGATAAAAAATTCTTCTAGTAACACGGATAAGCTTTCTTCTTTAAAATTGAGATTACATGACACTCTTGAGAAGCTTGAAAAAGTAAATCGAGAAAATGTAAAACTCAATTATCTCTATGAACTAGAGAAAAAGAAGTATTATATTGCTGCTCATAGAATAGATGCACTCACGGCCAAAAACAATAAAGCCTGTGATGTCTATAAAAGTTAGAGATTAAATTGGATAAACAGGTTGTCAAGCCTATAACTCAGGTAAACACAAATCACAAGGCTAAACACAAACACAACACGACCAACACTACTAGAACTACTAAGAGTCATGCATTCATGTATAAATTTTCACACAATAATCACACACCACTTCAAAAACTCACATACATGATCTTCGAACTTCACCTAGCACGAACACTTCTGCTACTTGTCATTATTGTGGTGTAAGAGGACATGTATCACATCAGTACAAGATTAGGAAGCTAGTAGAGATGAATATATATGTTTGGGTTCCTAAAACTAACATATCCCGACCCTCAAGAAAGTAGGTACCAAATGCTACATCTTCAACTTTTGTTGCAAGTGGACCTTCCTCCCCCCACTAGAAGAAAATGGATTCTCGATGGTAGTTGCTCTAGACATATGATGGACGATAATACTTTTTTTTGCAACTCTATCGATGAAGAAAGAAGGTTGTGTCGCCTTTAGAAACGATTTAAAAGGACATATAATTGGTAATGGCGACATAGGTACTTCTCCCTCTCCTATTGTTAAAAATATATGTTTAGTAACAGAATTAAAACATAACCTGCTGAGTACTAGTCAGTTGACTAATCATGGTTATGAAATTAATTTTGTTAAAGATAAATATATTTTATGATAAATCTTCTGGAGCATTCTCTTTTGAGGAAATAAGAGAGGACAACATATATGTCTTATATCTTTCAGAAAGTACTAATAGTACAGGAAAGTGTCTATACATCTCTCAAGATAAAATCTGGGTATGGCATATGCGTCTTGGACATGCAAACATGGACACTATTGTAAGATTATCCACAAAGGAATTGGTAAGAGGCTTACCTGATCTTACTTTCAAGAAAGATATAGTCCGTACTGAGTGTAAAAAGAACAAGGCATATAGATCATCTTTTAAATCAATGAACGATATAAGTACCTCTAGACCATTTCAACTGTTACATATGGATTTATTTAGACCAAGTAGAGTCGTCAGTCTTGACAGTAAGCTATATGCTTTCATGATAGTTGATGACTATTCACGATAC
>JANAVB010033058.1:0-48314 GCA_029216955.1 Iris pallida | reverse complement strand
AACGGAGGGGTTTTCCAAAAATATATCTATATTGTTCCGAATTCGGTTATCGAACCGTCTTTAATGGAGGGGGTTTTTCCAAAATATATATATATATATATATATTATTATATATATATTTGTGTGTGTGTGTGTGGTGTGTGTGTGGTGTGTGTGTGTGTGTGTTGTGTGTGTGTGTGTATTTATTTATTCAATATCTCGTAAGAAATTGATTTCCTCAGGATAAGAATTCCAAAGAGACCTGACAGTCCAAAATCTCCCCCCTATGTGTGGCCGAGAGAAAGAGGGAGAAGGGGATCGAGAACCTGAAATCCTAAACCCTAGCACCACTCCTATCCCCCGTGCACCCCTGCCCTTACTGGCAGCAGGCACCACTGCAACGCCCCCCCGAACCTCCGTACGGCTGACCTAGCACTGTCAGCAACAACAGCAACGCAGCAAGGTAGTCTATTTTGAACTCCAAATTCTCCCTCGACGTTCAATATTTCTTCTTCGAGCCGTAAATTTCTATGGGTAGCCTAGTTGACCACCTGCAGTACCCTTCAAAAATTCATTTAGTTTGCCCTGGATTATTCGTGAAAATTCTTGAAAGATCAAGAAAAATTACAAATTTAGTGACATTTTCGATGTTTATACCCCCGTTTAGGAAGGCAATAGTTGTCGATCCATCAACTAATCTAGAAACACTTGAATAGGTTTGAAGACAACCTAAATAACATCAACAAGCTCTTTTACTTTTATTGTTGTTATTTTGTTAGTGAGAAAAGTTTGGTTAAAAACTAATAAAAAAATAAAAAATATATGTAAATTTAGGAAATTTTTGATACGAGTCCGTTCCGACAAAACGAGCGACTTTGTCGCAACCCGAGAGCATCGAAAGGTGTATATGGATTTGCAGATGTGTGAGCTTTGAGGAAACTTGAATTGGTTGCATGTGCACGATAAATTTGAGACGTATCGGTCGAAGAACGTCGTCACTTTGTAAATTTTTTAATTACTTCATGCATGTGCGTCACATCATGACGAAACCAATGCCACTAGGCTCGTATCATTTTTCTGGTCCTGTGAGCCAAGTTTGGTCCAATTCTGAGAAGGTTGACCGAAATGCTATTTTGGCAGGCCCACGATCTGACTTAACAGATGATTTTGTGCACGACTCTCAGAATTCAAAATTGGACAACCATTGAATTTGTATTAAAAAACTAGATTCGTAGGTATATAATTTGTCGTCATAGAGATTATAGGTTTTGGCACGTTTTTCGATACAAAGCCGATCCAACGGCGACACTATTTGACCCTAAATTACAGTTTTGCACCTGTATTCAGAATTAGACTTATAGTAGTCAAAATTAGACATTTTTTTTATGACAAGAACGTTGGTGATGTCTGTTTCCATCCTGGAACGTTTGTGGTGATGGAACTGGGGATTCCCAGGACCCTTCCTTTTGGTGTCGTATTGACGATAGAAAGTTAAACAGATCTAATACGTGTTCTAACCCTGTAGAAGCATGGAAAAGAATCGAGGGATCCATGCGCGCCAGAGAGCCCCCTGCGGCTCAGATAGTTCATGCGGCTCAAGTATCTATGCGGCTCGAGCGTCTATGCGGCCCAAACAAGTCCTATACGGCTCAAAGGAGCCACGTGGCCTACAAATAGCTCTCTCGTTTCTTTCTGCATTAATGCCTTGACGGCTGACACTTTGACGAGGTGACAGTTCTGACACGAAGATATCATTATGACCCCCTCATATGACGGACTCCTTGGAAAGCGGGAAAATCTCTGACACGATCCTCCGAGAGTCAGAAACTGTCCTGCGGCCTTGACACGTGGACAGCCCATGCGGCTCACGAAGACCTGCTCCATGCGCTCATGAACCAGCCCCATGCGGTTCATGAAGACCAGCCCCATGCGGCTCACAAAGACTAGCTCCATGCGCTCATAAGGACAGCTCCATGCGGCTCACGAAGACTACCTCCATGCGGTTCACTTATACTCATGCGGCTCAAATCATTACCATACGGTCCAATGTTCAGAGGGGGGACCACTCTTAGGCAGCCTGGACACGTGGCCAGTTTTATGCGGCCCAACTTCCTGTGGCTCAGATTTCTGCTGTTATGACATGTGGCATGATAGCAGGCACATGACATCAGATTGATCGAAATCTCTCAGCAAATCCCAATGAAATATTGGGATCAAATTAGATCATTTGCAATAAGCCAATTAAAGACACGTGTCGAGGAATCCAAGGTTGGCATGACAAATCAGGAGGATTTATGTCAATCAGCATTAATTATCTACAAAAGATTTGATGCAATCACATTTATTGCTCAAATATCGATGAACGGCCCAGATTTAATGATCCTTAGTCGCCGACTTTCAAGAATAGGCAGTCATTGTAAACCCTAATGAGGCCCTCCACTCTTATAATAGCAGGGGCCATTCCCTTGCAAAAAATATACAGACAGAGAAATACGGAGAGACACATATACACGAGAGATATACAGAGACAGACGCGCATAGAGAGCCAGAGAGCCTGAAGAGAGAGCATTTTCTTCATCAACGCCAAGCAGTTCTTCCACAGAGCCAAAGAAGCTGCACCCGATCGTCCAAGGAGTAAGACAGAGCGGCCGTCGCTTTCCCGAGCCTCTATCGTCACCTCCAGAATCTAAAATAAATAATTGTACTTAGATTGTTGTACCTAGTTTTCGTCCCTAGGCTTTCTTGTACAAGCAAGTTTGTATTGTGAAGTAAAAGTCCATTCCTACGATAATTGTTCTATCTTTTTATATTTCATGGCAACACGATGGCGACTCTGCTGGGGACAAACTTCTCCACGGCTGAGGTTGGTACGCAATCGGATGCAGCCAAACTTGGCTCCACGCAACAGAAGATGGTCGTCCGCTTCAACCACAAGCGTTTAAAGAAATGCTCTCTGAAGGAAGTGCTGGCCCGGTCCAGAAACGAACCCGCACAAGAAAGCTCGCTGCGAGTGGAGACCAAAATCATTTGCTCCTCCACAAGTTCTGGACGGGGTACTCTCTGCTACCCAAGACGGCGAAGGCGACTCTTATACGGCTCCACTTTGAGCCGTAGAGCACTCTGCTGTCCCCAAGACCGACAGAGGAAAGCACTACGATACTGGACTTGTAGGACAAAGAGCGACTCTATGCGCCCCAAGAAGAAGCCGAGCACTCCTGTGGCCAAATCTGCTAACCACATGCAGGAGGCTCATGCGGGTGAATCTACCAGCGCATGAAGAAAGTCTATGCGGACAGATCATCCAGCCGCATGAAGAAAACTCATGCGGCTGAGACTCCCAGCCATATGAAGAAAGCCTATGCGGCTACGTCTGCCAGCCGTATGAAGATTACTGATGACAGCCGTATGACACCCACTCCACGTGGCTCTGTCTTCGACCGCCTCTCCTATGGTCCTGATCTCTTATGCTCCCAAGAAGATATGTCTGACTCTCTCCAGCATCACCTACTCTTCCTACTATGTGCCCTTACGCACTAGAGCGAAGAAGTCTAGGGCAGCGCGAGCCTGGCAAGCTCGGTCCGCTGATTCGGTCTCTGACCATCCGAGCGTCCCGCATACCGTTTGCGTGCCTCCGATGGGAGGTTGTACAGAACCACTCGAGTCCAGCCCCCGGCGGCAAATGGACAGAGAGGTTCGCAAAAGTCTCCCAAAATCCAGGAGCAAACATGGTCGATTCAGACCCATCTGACTCGCGTGGGCCATCCTCCACAAACACAAGGAAAGAGAAGACGCATCGGGGTACAAGAGTCCTCCTACGTGTCACTACACCCAAGTCGTCAACTGCTGCAATAACGCGACGGTGCAAGAAGACCGGCAGTCCGTCTTTTAAAGACTGTAACAGCCGTCCTCAGAGGACGAGGCACTTCCCTCGTCTCCTGCAACTCTGCTCAGAAAGTCCCCGCCGATGGGAGAGGGAAGAAGACAAATGTCCCCAGCCCGAAGATTTTAACCACTGCGACTAAAAGACTGTCGTCTAAGCGGGTGCCCACCACCGGAGTTTTTCAAGGTACTCGTTCTAAGACAAAATCTGCTACAGTGGGAGATTCGTCGTCCACAACACCGGGGATTGCTGGGACTGGAGGTAGCACTCCTCCGAACCTCCACAACATCCGATGTTCCAAGACGAATCAGGGGAGGCAACTCTCCCATCTGATGCAGCAAACCCCGTCCCGAGGACGTCCACAACTCCCAAGATGAGGCAACTCGAAGACTGGGGGTACTGTTCCTTCTGATTCTGAACCAGAAGAGAACATACCCACATACCCTGATGACTTCTCACTACAGGGTATGATTCGGAGGGTGCTTCCTCCACCGCTCCGTCCATCTCTTCTCGTGTAAAGACGGTATTCATGACAGACAGCAACCAAGGTGGTTCCAATGATCGCCAACGCATCGACACTCTCGAAGCCATATTGCTTGCCTTGGTCAAGTCTGTGGACGAGATCAAAGCCCCTTCCAACTCTGCAAGGAGGGACGCCTGGCCAAACGAGCGCGGGTCCCGCGGTCAATACGGACTCGAATTCAGCAGCACCGAACCCGGGCAACAATCCTCCTGAAATAACGGCCCCCACCGCCGTAGATGAGGCCCGCGAAGCGAGAAGAGAGGTCCAGGAGCTACGAGCCATGTTTCACGATCGAGAAAACTCTCAAGACCTCAGAATACGGCAACCGTACCCTCTGCCTGAGGGACGTTCCATTTCCACCAAGATATCAACCGTTCAATATCAATCCCTATGATGCAAGACCTCAGCAAGTCAGTACATCACTTACTTCGAGGTCACCACCGATCATCTGCCCCATAACGATGCCATTCTCACACGATTATTCATCGGGGCATTGGAAGGGCTCGCTTCGACTGGTATCGCAACCTGCCAGACAACTGCATCCACTCCTTCGTCGGCTTCAAGCACATGTTCTTGGAGAGATTCTACGAAGTAGGAGAGGACATCACAATGTCCACCCTCATGGACGTCGTCCACGGGGAAAAAGAACTGACAAGGAACTATATCGAACGGTTTCGCCAAACCGCAATGAAGCTGCCGTCTGGAAATCCGGATTCCTCCTTGATTGAAATTTGCCAAAAGAGATTGCTCCCAACAATCAGTCTCTGGATGGGCGAAAGTCAATTCAAGGCTGGAAGACGTTCATCATCAGTGCCACAAGCACCGAAGAACGATTGAAGAAGGCCCGCCAATTGGGATTACACATCTCGGATGGAGAGAACAAGGGCAAGCGTCCTAATACCAACAACGACAATGGGGGTAGCCCCTCCAACAATCGGGACAGCAGGGGTAAGCAGGCTATGGTGGCCGACATAGCACAGAAACCTGAGCCAAAGCCGACAGACAAACAATGGTCGCAAATCACTTACTCCTTCGAAGACGGTCACGTCAAGCCCATCTTGGACATGCTCATACAAGGAGACAGAATTCAGCTTCCTCCACCAAGACGGGAACTGCGACAGGAGGACATAGAGAACCCAAGGTACTGCCATTACCACCGCTATGTCCACCATGCCACATACGACTGCTACCAACTAAAACGGTACATCCAAAATCTCATCGATTCGAACGCTCTGGCAATCGATTTCGAAAATGTAACAGTCGCAGCCAATATGGTGTCAGTATAATTCGGCAACTTCCCCCCCGACGGAAACTCAAGACGGTGTGGTCCCCATCCTCTGGCGACAATGGAGATTGCTAATCTTCCACCTCCCCGAGATCAGGCTGCTGGTCTAGTACCCCTCACCACATCACGAGGGGAGGTCATGTGGATCCATCCAGACTTGGTATCGAAAGTGACTCGGCCCACATTATCTTCCATCTGCAAGAAGAAGAGTAGAAAAGTCAGGTCCTGCCGCACAATCTCGACAGATATCGAAGAAGCTACAGCCGTCGTCACACGGTCTGGGGCACAATCCCAACCTGTGACTGACAACCCGACTGAAGATCATCAGCCCGCTACAACTGACGCTCCGGGACCGGCTCAGCCTCCGACGACTGACAAGCCTAGGCCGAGGGAGACTCGCTTTGACAAATTCCTCCGAAAAGAGGTACCACAAGGGCTGGAGAAGCCCTACAACTTCGACATCTTAGCGCAATTGGCCAACACACCGGCCAAGTTTCATTATACGAGCTTCTGAGACTCTCAAAGGACGTACGAGCAGCTTTGAGCGATGCACTCCAAAACGCCGAGCGTACCTGGCTCAGGTCAACCTCACGGGAGAGAACCCGCCTGCAGATCTCCAAGACAGCGCCTGCACGGGAGCGATGCCCAACATTGTCTTCACTCCGCAGGACATGCTCATCAAAACTAACCTGCACGATCGCCCGTTATATTACACTCGATACATCGACGACGTAAAGGTGGATCAGATGCACATTGATCCTGGCTTCCATAAGCATTATTCCGAAGGGTCTGCTACATCTCTGTATCCCAATGCATCGCCTGACGCCTACAAGTACCGCCATCAGCGGTTTCAATTCGGGCAGGAGCTACCCAATTGGGAAGATTCGTCTGAAGTGTCAAATTGGCGATCTCCAATCAGAAGTCACCTGCTACGTCATAGATGCAGACACTTTTACAACATCCTCTTGGGGCGTCCGTGGATACACAATTATATGATCGTGCCTTCCACGCTGTACCAGTGCTTCAAATATATCGACAAATACGGCTTCGTGAGGACAAAATTTGCTGATATCGATCCCTTCAAAGGGGTCGAATCCTACTACTCAGACTCCTGTCTATACGAAAAGTCGAAGAAGCATCTGATGAAGGAGATTTACAAGCTCGTACCGAGACAGCCACAGGATCAGAAGAACCTCTGATAATCCACCTCCAAGCTCACAAACCTGGCAAGTCTGCACCCCTTACCGCCACTCTGCGTAAGGACGTAATCAGCCTCTCGACACAAGAAGAGCAGATGATAATCCGGCTGCCAAGGTCTGGCCAAATGCCAAGACCCTCAACGGAGCCACTGACAATCAAGCTGCCGAGAGTCGACCAGCCGCAAACAGAGAAGCTCAATCCCTCCGACAAGCCAATGACAATACGCCTTCCCAAGAAGGGTCGTCACCCCGATGCAAGGCCTGAAACTTCTAGCGAACCAACCACTCCCCGCCCAGCATCGAGTACCAAGCTGGGGTCGCTAGTCTGCCAACAACTCCACGCTCTGCTCCACCAGCTGAACTGCTGACGATCAAGCTGCCCAGGTCATCCTCTCAGTCTTCATTTATACAGGGGGTAGCCGAAGAGGAACCGGAGTTAGCCAAGTATGTGGCTGCCCACACTGATGTTCCCTCCGCAGATGATGTAATCCCCCTAGAAAAGATACTTTACTTCATCAATAAAGGGCTATCTTTGAACTACCTCGAGCTAAATAAGCTATGTACAATGTATGCTATGGAACACGGTATAGGCACTCACATACACACACAGGTGACAAATGTGTACACAGCAATCCAGCTTACTCCAGTGGAAGACGCTTACGGCATAATCGAGGAAGGGGACCATCCAATCATCTTCGGCCGGAAGGACGATCCGCATCCCTTCACTATAGAAGAAGTCAAAATTGGATCAGATGCCGGAAGACTGCCTCTGTATCTTTATAGCCCCTAATCTAATATCTCAAGCAGAAATAGGGGTATGATCTGGAGACGACGCCAGGCTTGAACTACGGTACTGGACGACGATTACCTTTGAAGCCACCGGTCCCGGCTGGCAAAGCACGTGACTACTATAGCAAAACTCGGTGTGGATTAGGGTATGTCACACCTACGACGACCACCGAGAGTTCAGATGAAGAATGTGACTGGCATTCACATTCAACCGGGTCACCAACTTCTGATTCGGATACCAGCATCGGAGACATATTCAGGCAAGTCTTGTCAGTCAACATGGCATTCGCCGACGCCTATGAAGAAGATGAAGACATCCCTGAAATTCTCGAACTGGAGCCGTAGGCCCAACAGCTGGATGCACAATGGGAAAAGCGGTTCGAACAGAGAGAACCTCCTACTGAAGATGAGGTCATACAAGTGGATCTCGGCAGCGAATCTTCTCCAAAACCGATCTTCGTCAGTAAAAGCCTAACAGACGAAGAGCGAGAATCGCTGCTGGAACTTGTCAAAGAATATATTGATGTGTTCGCCTGGAGCTATGAAGACATGCCAGGGTTAAATCCCGATATTGCTCTTCACAAGCTCAACATTCGGCCGGATGCAAGCCAGTCAAGCAACAACAGTGACGCTTCCACCCAGGCATCATGGACACGATCTAAGCCGAAGTCAACAAACTGATAGCCAGCGGCTTCATTCATGAGGAACAACATCCTGACTGGGTCGCCAATATAGTACCCATCCTCAAGAAGAATAGGAAGATTCGAATCTGTATCGACTTCCGCAATCTGAACGAGGCATGTCCCAAAGATGAATTCCCCTCCCTATCACGGACATCATGATTGACAATACCTGCGACTTCGAACGTATGTCATTCATGGATGGCTTCTCGGGGTACAACCAAATTAAGATGTCTCCTGACGACAAAAGCATACATCATTCCGAACACCGATTGGCACATACTGTTACACAGTCATGCCTTTCGGTTTGAAAAATGCCGGCGCCACATATCAAAGAGCCATGTGCATCATCTTCAGAGACCACTTACGCAAGCGAGAGAGTAGAGTGCTGTTGATGACCCAGTCAAGAGTCGCTGTAAGGGAGACCATCTGCAGGATCTGAGGACGGTATTCGACCTGATGCGAGCGCACAATTTGAAAATAAACCTACGAAGTCCTTCTTGGGCATATCCAGCGGAAGTTCTTGGGTTTCATCATCACCGCCCGGGGTATCCTTGTAGACCCTGAGAAAACAAATGCAATCATGGAGATGGGTCCCCCGAGAAATCTCTGCGAACTCAGAGGCCTTCAAGGGAGGCTAGCTTACATCAGGAGGTTCATTTCTAACCTCTCCGGGCGATGTGGGCCATTCGCCCACCTCATGAAGAAAGGCATCTCATTCGTATGGGACAAAGAATGTCGGCGGGCCTTCGACAGCATCAAAGAATATTTGTCGAACCCTCCAGTCCTGGTGTCCCTGGTTGCTGGAAAACTATTCCTGCTCTACGTACGAGCAATAGAACATTCCCTCGGAGCTCTGCTAGCACAAAACAACGATGCAGGCCATGAGCAAGCCATATACCTCAGTCGAATGATGATTGGGCCAGAGCACCGATACACCGCTGTGGAGAAGGAATGCCTTGCCCTAGTGTTCCCCATTCAGAAGATGCGGCACTATGTCACTGGACAAACAATACATGTGATTTCACGAGTCAACCCTCTCAGGGTCCTCATGACTAAACCAGGGGCAATCAGCTCTCGCCTCGCTACATGGGCAATATTGCTGTCCCCTTATCATATGATTTTTGTCCCGCAAAAGGCTGTCAAAGGTCAAGCCCTGGCAGACTTTTTGGCAGCCCACTCGGGCTCGAAGTCGTCCAGAATATATGAAGAGATCCCAGATGAGGTCGCCGACTCGCATGCAACCTCTCACGATAATATATGGCGAATGTTCTTCGACGGTGCTTCGAGAACTAGACCCAAGGGCAACATCGTCGTCGGAGTCGGTGTGGTGCTGGTCTCCCCTTCCTGATTGGTGATCAATCGCGCTTACTCTCTCACAGAACCCTGCTCTAACAATGTGGCCGAGTACAATGCTTTGGTCATTGGCCTCCAACTTGCAAGAAAGCTGGGGGTGGAATATCTTGAAGCATACGACGATTCTCAGTTAATCGTCAATCAGATCCGGGGCTCATACGAAGTCCGCCACGAAGACATGACCCCCTATCACCAAATAGCGATCGACATCATCTCGTCGTTTGAGGGGTTCTTCATCGAGCATGTTCCCAGACTCCGAAACATCGAAGCCGATGCCTTAGCAGGCCTGGCCGCTTCCCTAGCAGTACCAAATCATACTCATCAATCGGTAGATGTGATAGGCCATGAACTAGTCTGCCCCATGAACAACATTCAATTCGTGGCGAGTTATTCCGCTCAGACGATCGACGATGTCCCAAATTGGAGACAACCATTCATTGACTTTGTTGTCTACGATATCCTGCCCGAGAACCCAAAGGAAGCCACCTCCATCAGACGGCGTTCTATCAGATTCTTCTACGATATAGAGACGAAAATGCTGTATCGACGATCCTATGATGGATTATTGCACCGGTGTCTGTCAAACATAGAAGCCAAAGAAGTCGTACGAGAAGCTCATGACGGTGTCTGCGGGGCCCATCAGCCTGGCCCTAAATTGTAAGACCGTCTTTGCCGAATAGGCTACTACTGGCCCAGGATGGTAGCAGATGCAATAGACTATACGAGAAAGTACAAAGCCTTCCAAGTCCACGTGGACTTCATCCACCAACCATCCAAATTTCTACATTCGACAGTAGCGTCCTGGCCATTCGAAGCATGGGGGATGGATATCATTGGTCCAATTTCTCTACCTTCCTTCCGAGGACATCGCTTCATACTCGCAATCACAGATTACTTCTCCAAATTGGCGAAAGCTGTCCCACTTGCAGAAGTAAAGACTTCAAACGTGATCAGCTTCCTTAAGCATCACGTCATTTATCGCTTCGGACTGCCCCGAAGGAACATCCACGACAATGGTCCGCAGTTTGCAAGCCACGCCTTCTATCGGTTCTGCGACAAGCACCGCATCCAGAATATTGCTTCGACACCATACAATCCAGCAGCAAATGGGTTGGCAGAAGCATTCAACAAAACTATCATCAAATTACTCACGAAGTTCGTGTCATCCAACAAACGCGACTGGAACGAGAAGCTTGGTGAATGCTTATGGGCGTACCATACCATGGTCCGAACAGCCACAGGGAATACACCATTCTCCTGGTGTACGGGAGTAAGGCAGTTCTTCCATTAGAGACTCAAATACCCTCACTCCGCGTCGCCCTCACTTATCAATTGACGACGGATGATAACTACCGTCGCCGGATGCAGGAGTTAGAGGCCTTAGATGAAAAGCGCCTCCTAGCTCAGCAAAGGATCGAGCTATACCAAGCACGCATCTCTGGAGCCTTCAACAAGAAGGTCAAAATCAGAACATTCCAGGTGGGCGATCTCGTTCTGGCAGTCCGGAGGCCGATGGTCATGACTCACAAGACCGCCGGCAAGTTCCAACCAAAATGGAAGGACCATTTATTATCGAGGAAGGACCATTTATTATCGAGGCTGTATTCTCCAACGGTGCTTACCGCCTCACAAAACAAAATGGAGACTTGTTCATGTTGTCCGTCAACGGCAAGTTCCTGAAGAAATATTATGTCTAAATGACACATTCCAGATCATTGAGTCATGTACCCGCTGGTGCCGCTGAACTCATATCCACAACTTTTCAGATCCTCGAGTCATATACCCGCTGGTACCGCTGAACTCACATCCACAACATTCCAGATCATTGAGTCATGTACCCGCTGGTGTCGCTGAACTCACATTTCAACATTCCAGATTACTGAGTCATATATCCGCTGGTACCGCTGAACTCACATTTCAACATTCCAGATTACCGAGTTATGTATCCGCTGGTACCGCTGAACTCACATCTCAACATTCCAGATTACTGAATCATGTACCCGCTGGTGCCGTTGAACTCACATTTCAACATTCCAGATTATCGAGTCATGTACCCGCTGGTGCCTCTGAACTCACATTCCGGTCACTCTCTCAGATAGCAAGTCATGTATGATCATACCCCTGAACTTTCTTTCTGGAAGAGATCCTCCCTCATGATCCACTACCCGCACTCCCAGTGCACAAAAAGGGTAACCGATCCACAAATTTCCAAAATGGCCATGTCCTCATTACCTCTGAGTCGTTTCACTTCTGCCAAAAACAAATCACCCCTTGCATAGAACTTCCATGTCCTCATTATCTCTGAGTCGTTCTATGTACCCTCCTTCATTGAGCCCACTCCTGTCATGTCCTCATTACCTCTGAATGGGAAGGCTCCGTCGAAGAAACCTTCATGCTTGCCATGTCCTCATTACCTCTGAATAAGTATGATGACTCCCTTTCGACTTATTATCTGTACCCACAACCGGAGTACGCCAAGGATAATAGGTCCACAAAATTTCCTCACCGAGTCCACTCCTGCCATGTCCTCGTTACCTCTGAATAGGAAGGCTCCACGGTAAAACCTCTATACTTACCATGTCCTCATTACCTCTGAGTAAGTATGTTGGTCCCCTCTCGTCTTATTATTCGTACCCTGAACCAGGGTACGCCAAGGGTAATAGGTCCACAAATATCCTCTGCTGACAAATATCCTCCATTGAGTCCACTCCTGCCATGTCCTTATTACCTCTGAGTAGGAAGACTCCACTGTAAAACCCTCATACTTGCCATGTCCTCATTACCTATGAGTGAGTATGTCGGTTCCCCTTCATCCTATTATCCATATCCTAAATCGGGGTACGCCAAGGATAATAGGCCCACAAATGACCTTTCCTAAGTCTTAGTACATGCCCACCATTCCTCATCATGCCCCAGGAGCCCAGCTGCTCCATGGCATTCTATATCCCGATACCTGGAACGTCCACGACCACCTTGCCGTGAAACTGTTCTAAGTATCCCCAGTCAAACTTGTTACCTGTACCTAAAACCAAGGTATGCTATGGGTAACAGGTCACAAACAAGTCCCCCATGCGGGGCAAACATCACCACAATACCACAGGCACAACAAGCAATACAAATGAAGGGTAGAATGGAAAGTACTCTTTATTTGAAAGACGAAAAAAGTGTTACATGTTTTGGGACCACGTCCCTCTCAAAAGAAAAGAGAAACAAAACAGAAACGAAAGAAGAAAAGACCGACTATAGCTCGGCATGACACAACTCCAAAAGACGGTTTCGTACCAAGGCAGTACCCCCCTCAAGCCTCTGTCTAGCCCGGCGCTCAGCCTCCTGAGACAACCGTTCCCCATTATCCAGGTCCATGAGTGCCCGACAGTCATCATCCAACTTCTTCAGAGCCACTTCTGAATCAGCCGAAGCTCGATTAACTTTGTCAGCTTCCTGGATAATTAGCCCTCTGTCGATCCGGGCAGCCTCGAGCTCAGACTCAAAGAAAGTTAACTTCCTCTGAAGCTCAAGGATCTGCCCGCGTATCAGCAATCCCGCAAGAGGCAGTTGCTTCCCGAGCCGTAACGTCTTCACTCTCATGGCTCAATTGATCATATCGATCAGACAGAGTGCGGAGATCCTTCAGTATAGTTGGCCTAGTTTTATCCTGAGCTGCCTTCGCCTTCTCTATAGCAGCTGTGAGGGAGCCGCGCTCCCGATTAATAGCAGCGAACAGATCAATCTGCCGCAATACCAGAAGCTGGGCCACCAGTTGATCAGTCTCCAACAACTTTGATTCCAGAAGTGCAGCCACCCCTGCCCCACCAGAAGGGCCTTAAGGATATCAATTTGACCCTGGGCGCATTGCCGGGCCAAGACGAAAGAGGTTCCTCTATCCACAGTAGCTTCTATCCCCCTTTTTAAGTGACGATGAAAGCTGTCGACCATGTCCTGTAACGATTCGTCCAAGACCTCTGTAGAGGACGGCGTCAGAGGAAGCGTGGCCGACAGCATCGAAGGAGTGGTGCTAGAACTTGCCACCAAGGGGGCCACTTCCGAGCAGAACGATGCACGAATAGCGACTAACTTCCTCTGTCACCCGAAGAGCCTGGACACTTGGCAGGACGGTGAGGTCGACTCTCTGGGCCGCCCGAGCAAAAGAAGACACGAGGACCATCGTCCCCTGCCCCGATTGTCCATCACCGGACTTACTTAACTCGAGCCCACAAGAGAATCATCAAAATGAGCCGGAGGGGGAAGAGGTACGCCCCTCTCCGCTAGTGCCCCTTCGGCAGAGTTTGTTTCAACAAGGTCCATCCTCGGCAAGGGAGGGACATGACCTGCATGTCCATGACAATGATCAATCGACGTGACCCGAAGGATGTGATCATAGAGCTGATAGGCCTCCTCGTAAGTTAAGATTCGGCTTATCTTACCGGGAGAGGAGCATCGAGGCTGCAGCTCGTTCGCAGCTGGCAGGGTCTCCTCACCCGCGATCTCCAAATTAAATCTGGCCAGCTCCCCTGATCCAGCCACCTCAGAGAGAGAGGCAACCTGATCAGCATCATCTGGACAGAATTCAGCAATTTCAGGGGCAGGCTCACCGGAGCCCCCGTCATCACGAGTTACGATCTCGGCTACTCGAGAGTCTTCTTCTGACGCCTGCAAGAGGGAAGGAAGAGGATTAAAATCAAAGCTAAAAGGAAGGAAGGACCGATAGTAACTTATTTACCTCCGAGGCGGGATCGATTTCTTCGCCTCTTTCCTTTATAGTTAGCCCGCGGTATCTGGTTGTAGCCAGTTTTCGAGAGCGAGGAATGCCGCCGACAGGAAAAAGTCGCCTGCTACGCTTTCATGCAAGACCGGGTACAGCAGATGACTGATCAACCACTATCTCATCTGGCAAAACAGGCGGCTGATCCGTCCCTACATCTGTCGCCGGAAGGGAAGGGTCATCGCCATCAGGCTTATCGTCTTCGTCATCTGCAGCATCAGAGTCTGAATACGGCACCTCGACTCTGTTCTTCCTCTTCCTTGTCTTGGCCCCCTGGGAACCCTCATCCAGGCCGGTACCAACGATGAAACTGGTACATGGGTTAAAACCGACAGGGGGCTTGTTCGCCATGACGTTGTACAAAGCCGTCATATACAAGATATCTACTAACGCCTTGATAGCGAGAAATGAGAAAACGGCACGGGTATAGAATGTGTCATAGTAATGCCAAGCCCGGATGCCGTCTAGAAGACTACCTTCAAAGCCCAGACAAGAGCTGGGGCTGTCTAGAAAAAGCTGACTATACCCAAACTGCCGGGCGAACCTGCTAGACAGATAGGGTTCCAGAAAGACAGTGTTACGGTTGCGATACACCAGATGAGCGGGGCGGATATTTCGCAGCCACAGAAGTATCTGGCCGTCCAGAAGTTGAGGGGGCCCAATACCGTCAAGATGGACAGCCGCTACTTCCTCATCAGTAAAACGAGGGACAGACGCGAAAATATTGTACATGTCTGCCCTCGCCAGTGCCATCCGGCAAGCACGCATGGTCTCGAATTCCCAAGACTCATTACGGTAGCGAAAGATAAAAGCGTCATCATCAGTAACGCCGTCTCCAGAGCCTGGTCTCATCAAAGACGGATAATACATCAGCAGCCACCCAATCAAATAATAATAGGGCAACTCGGTCCGTTCAAAATCTTTTGTCACCTCACGAGCAATAACCTTGGACGTAAAAGTACGAAGGCCACGGTGTATGCTGCACACCATGGCCGGGAGGAGAGCTAGCCGGACTCACAAAACTAACTTCACAGCCGGAAGGATAAAATTGCGACTGATCCTCTCGATGGAACCTGCTCCGCCCGAGACTACATAGTTTTGCAGCCATATCATTAAGAATCTCGTCAGGAGCGCCTTCTCTGACAACTCTTGAGTGTCATGATAAAAATAGCCAAAAGAGTCGGTCTTACTCCCGAATGTATCACTAGTGGTGGTCATCCTCTTAGCTGACGACACTAAGGCTTTGACCGCCTCCCGGGACCGAGGACGTCGGGAAGTAATTTGACCTGAGACATCTGTCGGAAAGAGATTGCACACCCAGTCCTTGGTGTGGGGAGTACGCCCTTTCGAGCTGCTCTGATTTCTGGCTATCTGATGACATGTGCCATAGTGGCACAATATCTCTTGGTAAAGAGCCACGAAGCCTGGATATTATCTTTCCAAATCTTCAAACTCCTCGTTCGTAGGAGTATACGCCTCAAAAGCTTCGTCCCCCGAAGGAAGCTTGGAGACCGCGTGCATTTCATAGAGCGCAAGTCCCATCTCCCCACCGGGTGTGTAGAAGGTCCCCGTCCGGCGGTTATACATCTCCAGCAGAGATAAATAACCTTTTGTTTATGGGCAAGCCATGGATGGTGCCCCGAATAGCATGGTAAAGACCAATCTCGCACAGAAAGGACTCATACTTTTGCAAAATCCACGCAGACAGATTGGTCCACGAGGGAATCGGGTGTATCCAGCTGGGAAGCATCAACCGACCAATGGGATAGGATCCCTTCCGAGCAAGTTGGTTCATAAAAGTGTCGGCTGTAGAAAATGTAAAATTGGGACCCGGCACATTCAAGAACGTACCCGGGGCTAACCCCATTACAGAACAGCTGGTGTGCACCTTGCCTGTACACACCGATTTCAGGCTGTTCTTATAATGGATGTCTCCCACGAATATCCCACTTCGTGTAGGAGTTAAAGAATCTTCCATCTTCCGGTCCAGTGGGAGCATACTGAACCAGGATAAAGGAAAGTGACGCTCCATCTGGGGAATGCGGATCGCCACCGTTAGAAACAAAACTCCAGTTCTCTGACACATCCAGAATCTGACTGTTCTTCACAGTCAAGGCGTCTCCAAAGAAGAATGCGGGCTTCAAGTATTCCCCTTCAAATTTCCCCGAGTTCATCATAGTATTAAGAAAATAGAAAGGCTGATTCTTGAGGGCATTCGATCTCGCCGGGGGCTCGTCACTCGAAAACTAGTCAGCCATGTATTGGACTATATGGTCGTACCTATAGCTAGAGCAGCTTGGGCGCTGCCTACCAGGAGCTCTTCTGCAGCATTAATCGGCAAATTCACTGAAGAGAAGACAGAAAAGATAAATTAGAAGGATGGACAAAAAGGAACTAATGGGTGCTTTCGAGCTTATGCGGCCCCAACTTAACAAAGCCTCATGCGGCTTAGGGGAACACTTATGCAGTTCTAGCTCACTGAAGCCTCATGCGGGTCAGGGGAACGCTTATGCGGCTCCAATTTACAGAAGCCTCATGCGGCTCAAGCTCAGCAGAACATTCATGCGGTTCCACTTAACGAAGGATCATGCGGCAGTACTTTCATAAGGCCCGCAGGGATCGGATAAGTTCGTGCGGACCACGTGAAAAACATATACGTGCGAATCTAAGCGGCTCAGTGTAGCTTATGCGGCTCTGTTGGCAAAGCGCATATGCGGTCACTGTGGCTATTCTTATGCGGCTCACGACTCGACCATAGGACGAACATGCAACTCACTAAAAATAAAGGCTCGTGCATAAAGCATACGACGTAGCCATGGCAGTTAGGGTTCTTCAGAACCACATAGAGTCTTTACCAGCAATGGAGGATGGACTTCAGGGTGAGCAGCAGGCACGACGGCCGACGGAGGTACGGCCGCGGCAATCTTCTTCGACGAAGATGCCGCCTTCTTGCCCTTAGCCGCAACGGTCTTCTTGGGAGCCATTGGCAATTAAAGAAAAAGATGAAAATGGAGTAGGGAAATTTTGAAGTGAAGGAGAAAGTAAAGAAGTTTTCTCTCTCAAACTCCTCCTATTTATAGGAAGACAAGAGAGGGGGGAACACGAAGATTGATAACCGCCTCAGAAAAGACGAAAGTGACTCCTCGGATCTCGTCCCCTCTCTCATAAAGGAGATTCACCCAGAGTATAAAATCCAAAAGATTTAATGAGCCGACCCTTGGGATATCCTCTAAATACGATACTAAAATGAATTCCAGGCAATTAATGACGCGTACACGTAGCAAGGAGCTGTGCGGCCCTAAAAGTCCCTGCGGCTGATTGACTCAATGCGACCGAGACATATACGGCCAGAAGAATACATGGCCATGCTTCTTATTCAAAGTATTTTAATTTTGTAAATTAAAAACTTTGAAGGGACTTGTAGAAGCATGGAAAAGAATAAAGAAGGATCCATGCGGCCAGAGAGCCCCTTCGGCTCAGACAGTTCATGCGGCTCAAGTATCTATGCGTCTTGAGCGTCTATACGGCCCAAACAAAGTCCTATGCGGCTCAAAGAGGAGCAACGTGGCCTACAAATAGCTCTCTCGTTTCTGCATTAAATGCCTTGACGGCTGACAGCTTTGACGGGTGACAGTTCTGACACGAAGATATCATTATGACCCCCTCATAATGACGGACTCCTTGGGAAGCGAAGAAAATCTCTGACACGATCCTCCGAGAGTCAGAAACTGTCCTGTGGCCTTGACACGTGGACAACCCCATGCGGCTCACGAAGACCAGTTCCATGCGGCTCATGAAGACCAGCCCATGCGGTTCATGAAGACCAGCCCCATGCGGCTTACAAAGACTAGCTCCATGCGGCTCATGAAGGACAGCTCCATGCGGCTCACGAAGACTACCTCCATGCGGTTCACTCATACTCATGCGGATCAAATCATTACCATGCGGTCCAAATGTTCAGAGGGGGGACCACTCTTAGGTAGCCTGGACACGTGGCCAGCTTTATGCGGCCCAACTTTCCTGTGGCTCAGATTCTACTGTTATGACATGTGGCATGATAGCAGGGCACATGGCATCAGATTGACCAAAATCTTTCAGCAAATTCTAATAAAATATTGGATCAAATCAGATCATTTGCAAATAAGCCAATTAAAGACACATGTCGAGGAATTCGAGGTTGGCATGACAAATTAGGAGGATTTATGTTAATCAGCATTAATTATCTACAAAAGATTTGATGCAATTACATTTATTGCTCAAATCTCGATGAACGGCCCAGATTTAATGATCCTTAGCCGCCGACTTTCAAGAATGGACAGTCATTGTAAACCCTAATGAGGCCCTCCACTCTTATAAATAGCAGGGTGCCATTCCCTTGCAAAAAATATACAGAGACAGAGAAATACGAGAGACACATATACACAGAGAGAGATACAGAGACAGACGCGCATAGAGAGCCAGAGAGCCTGAAGAGAGGCATTTTTTCATCAACGCCAAGCAGTTCTTCCACAGAGCCAAAGAAGCTGTACCCGATCGTCCAAGGAGTAAGGCAGAGCGGCCGTCGCTTTCCCGAGCCTCTATCGTCATCCCCCAGAATCTAAAATAAACAATTGTACTTAGATGCTGTACCTAGGTTTTTGTCCCTTGGCTTTCTTTGTACAAGCGAGTTTGTATTGTGAAGTAAAAGTCCAGTCCTCCGATAATTGTTCTTTCCTTTTATATTTCATGGCAAACAAACCCTTCATAGGCAGAAACTAGGGTTCACGAATTATACTTGCGGCGGAAAGGAGACAAGTAATTCCTGGCAATCTCGAGCGGACGACCCCATGATCTTCTGCACGTATTCCTTCCTCGAGTTAGACGTCGTGTGGGCGACGATCTCCCAACCTTTTTTTCTCGTTGGCAACCCTCTCTCTCCTTACGTGAATCACGAATTTAGAGAAAGTTTTATATTTCTGATCGGTAATAATGGCGGCCAGAGAATAGAGGATATATAGGCTACGGCAGGGACCATGAGGAAAAATTAGGGTTAGGCCTCCTAACGGATCTGGATATCCGTGTTCAGTCCGAACACAATCCAGGCCCATTAACAATAGCTCGGTCAACTAATAGGCTATTGTTGCACTACCTCCCTAATTCCAAATTATGTTTGTGGGCTCCTTTTATTATATGTTCGTTTGGCTCCCCATGTTAAGATATCGTATACCGTCGATCAAATTAAGTTACTGACAACTATATTTATTCGACATCTTTTATCCTTAAGTAGTACCGCTCAACTTTATTTATCATGTCGGATATAATCCACCTGCAGGGTTTACATGACAATCCTTATGAGCTCCTTAAGGGGACATCATCAATCCGATGTATCGGGACATGGATTCTATTTATAATCAACAGCTCATCACATACAATATTATTACCCAATTCATTGAGGTTGTTGATCCATAATGAATCTCACTCTTTTATGAGTCAAAATAATGCACACTGTATATACATGTCCGTTATTATATCCGGGTTAAGAGCACAAGCATCCATAATAACAGAGGTGTTTGTTTCTTATGTAGTTAGTACAAGAGAACAACCTCAAGTGGTCATGTTCAATACACACAAAGTGTACTAGTGTAAACCTATAGTCAAGATAGACTAATACCAGATTACACTACAACCTTTCCAATAGATTGTCCAAGTCCATCTAGGTTGTAAACTATTTATATACTCCATAGAGAACTGATAATATGATCTTCTGTGTGACACCACACACCATATTATCTATAATATAGAATATCAGACATTTACATTAACACTTGTAACAAATACAATATGCAAACATTTGCCCATATGATTCTCATTCAAAATTTAAGGAAATAAGGTTGCTAAAAAAGTGATGCTTTTAGTATATAACTCTAACATGTGGGAGTTTGACTTTTGTGGCTCACTGAGTGATTGGATATGTTGGTTTTACGCGTGACCGTGCGCACAAGGCAAGTATACCTTACCCACTTTGTACAATTACTTACATGCATGTTCTTATTATTTTTCTTGTTCATGTCTCATCTTTGATTCTATATTTGCAGCTTTCCATGATTTATTTCTATGCCTTATTCATGTTATCTCTTGCTCTTTTTATTAGTTATTTTTATATATTTCCATACACGACTTCGATAATGTTGTTTACTTGAGCAATTTGACTTGATCATCTGTTAAATGTTACCTTGACTTGACCCTAGATTGAAACTAGGATTGGCTACTTGACTACTCTCGACTTGGGCTGCCCATGTAGGGTAACGACAGAGACTTACTATTGTTTGGGAGTACCACGCAGGGCTACTAGCTATAGGACCGGGAGCACCACGCAGGACTATGGTCATTCGATTTATTTGTAGCTATACTTAGTATTACTTTTCATATGACATGTCATGATCTATAAAGGTCTTCCATATGATTTTATTTTTTCTAGTAGTTGTTTTTCCTGTTTCCCTTGCATGTATTGTCATAGTTAGCATATTATATGTACCTTGCTAGTTTCCTGAGGACCTGGTGATCTCTCAGGTTATTACTGAGTTTGATTCATAGACTAAATGGTGATTAATGATTTCAACTTCATGAATTCAGGTATATATATTTGATGATATCGTTATTATGATCCTCCAACATTTTACTTTTTTTTGCTGCTATGGCTTAGTTTGGCAGGCTTTATTATTCTCCATACGCTTGTTCAGACAATTGTAATAGAGTCTGATCAACTTTATTATACATTATCTATTCTTGGTTGTTTGTAGGGCCCGGTGTGTTACTGCCTGATCAATATTAGTGCACTTGGTCTTACAATGGATTTATATTTCAGTGGATTGAGATGTAGAATTATCATAATAATATATAGATATAACTATCAAATGTAGACAACTTATACGTATTTGAGCTGGGCTGGAGTCCACTTGATACGTTGCTGGCATGTATATGATCTCCTAGTCCTACATAATTTGGGACTGGGGCGTTACATCTATGCTAAATGCTAAACAAAAACATCTAAGGGTATTAGAGGTGATAAGCCGAGAACCAATCTAGAATATAATCTGATAATCATACTTTTGTGTCCAAAATTATGTTATCCAGAATCTTCGTCTCGCAGTCAGCATAGTTGCGATAACTTCTGGTCCCATATTATGGTATATAGATCAAAATTATGTTGTATGGAATAACCGCCTTGCCAACTAGCATGGTTTCAAGAAATCTAAATTTTATAACTAAGATAAGTATATCCAAAAACATGTGATCAAAATTTTTGCCTCACCGGCTAATATGGCCACGGTAAACTCTAGACTCCACAACCAAGACAGACGGCTCCAATCCTCATTGCCTCGTCTAGTATGTACTACCAGAATATACCCTTGAATAGTCCATAAACTTGTTCTTAATACAACTCAAAGTCAACAACGAACACCAAGAATCAATTTTAACAACGAACAAGGAAGAGTAGACAGAAACGAGTGGAAACGAATTTTGAGATAGAGTTTATAATAAGATTCTCAGAGGTCATCCTGGGAATCTCTCAAGAAGTCCTAGTTGTGATTGAGTATCCTCTCATTGTGATATCCTATTTCCTATATCCTATTACAGGTTCACAGAAGTACAACTAAGTCGTTGCACTACCACGACATCACTCTAATTGCGAAGCCTGGCCTGCATGGACCACCACAAAAATGTGTCATAAGTATAGGGACGAGTACGTGGGTACATCCAGCCTACGTCGCAGCATCGGCGGTAGACACTGTGGTCAATTGTTCTTATTCATATCTTGCAATATACCTGTCAATGATATCTCAACTCCAAGTAGAAGACAATATAATGATAATACTCATACTCAATCACATTAAACTATAAGGAGATAAATGGCATGATAAAGTCATAAAAGATAAGACATGATAATCTAAGAGAATTTATAAGCATAACATCATCCAGATTCTTAATACAAAATCTTTGAGTCTAACTATCTCATCAAAACTTAATCTCATAATTAATATCTCAAGTCAGAAGCTGGAAACAAATCCAGTACTAATAGCTAATCTAGATGGGTCGCTACTAGTATCTCTCTACTGAGATAGCACTCATATACACCTGGTCCATAATAGGTAGGACAGAAGTCCTCCAGATCCTCTAAAAAATATTATCCAGTCATGATTGGAGCGAAGCACAAACTCTAACAACAGTTCTAATAATATAATAAATACTATAAAACAGTAATAATGAGTGCACTACATGATGAAAATAAATAACTAAATCATAACCGACAACATCAATATGAGAATTGGACAGCATAACTATATGGCAAGACGGATAAAGAAAAATTAGAAAATAAATACAACTATGTGACAGAGCAGGTAATGAGGATTAGTAGACAGAGCAATAGAGAACATTTCAGTGACTAGGTAATAGACAGGAAAAATTGTACTAATTAAGTGTTTTGAAGTACGAGTGTTGACATATGATCGACTTGGAACTTGCACAATACAATAGGGCCTGGCTAATCATACGTGAGGCGTATGATTAACACTCATAATACTTTCTCTTGCATAATAAGGGTATGATCACATATCTAGCTAGTACTTCTCCCATCTCGACTAGTAAGAAGATCCAAATCAGGACATGTCACAATATGCGAATCATAGTACAATGTCAATACAATAATTATGCACAATATGAAGCTAACATCTCATGTCCGAGGATCCAACTATATCAAATCTGTGTATCGTCGTGCCAGGAATCAAGTGGAACATTACTAGGTACATGAATCATAGTAAATGTCAGATAATAGAAACTATCAAAGAATGTACTCGAATGTGGTCCTAAGCAACAAGTGTGGATCGAGGTCCAAAGTAGAATCACAAAGACCTAAATAAGAAATATCAATGTTAATTGGTGTTTCGATGTGCTAAGCATTGATATCTAAAGTGAAATATGAGTTATAGATCAATTTTAGGTCATGGCGGTCAGACTAGTCAACACTAGTCAAAACTAGGTCATACCTATGTTTCTATGGTCAAACTAGGTCGATACCTTGTCATACCAAGGTAATCTAACCTATACTAGTCTTACCCTATGTAATTATCTACATTAGACACAAATAGGCACTATATGAGATACCTTACCTATTTACCCTAATATCCTAACCTATGTCTTTTATGAGTTTTGTAGTATACAAGATTTTCTTCATTTTAGTATATCATGTCCCACTCAAACTTGTTCTTTTGTATTCTATTTACTTCGCACAACCTTCTGGTCAATTTAGGCCGTTTGACCATCTAGCGAAAAACTTGACCTAACTTCCAATTTAATTTCGGGACTCAACATCGATCCGACCTAAGTAACCCAATATATAATTTTGACCCATTTCGAGTTTACAATACACATGCCACTTGTGCCATCCAATTGAGCTCCCGTATGCTATTATTTTATCAATAATCATAAATGACTTAAATTGTAGTCATGATCGCTCCAAGCTCAAACCTGACCCAATCAAACTCCAAACACCCACAATCACACGTCAAATCCTCATTTCCCCTCAACCATAAACCCCCATTCTTGATTTATGATTTATTGATAATAGAGTTAGAGCCATTAATAAGTTGCTCAATAGTTCATTTCGTATCTTGGTAATAATGTTGTCATAGTTATTATTTATGAGTCCCCCTATTTATTTATTTTCTTAGGAATTTAAAATATTTTCTAAGTACTAATGATAGTGTTAGATCTATCCTAAAGCCATGTTACTTATGAACTTATATATATTAATATATATATATATATATATATTATATATATATATATATATATATATATATATATATATGTCTTTTTATATCTCTCTAATATATTATTTTTGTTAGTTAATGACCAAATATTTTCTTCCCTACATGAATTATCCTCCTATTCATCCAGGCCCAGCAACTCAACCCTAACTAATAAGATTAGCCACACTCTTTAGTAGGTCCGGGTCGGGCGACTCTAAAACCCGCAGACCCAATAACCTGAACCCAAGCATCCTTTTACCTACTGTGCATTCCTCTCCAACCTCTCCACTCATGTTGTATAGGAAAATAGCTCACACAATCCTTTTACGCCTAAATAACCCAACATACTCCTCTTCCCACAGCCTAAACCCTAGCCGCAAGGAACTGCCATCCCCTTCTTTCTTCTTCCTCCTTTCCTCCTTCCCTCCAACTCCTTTTAGACCACTACCGATGGCGCCCGTACGACGAACCCGACTAGCCTCCCTCATGGGCGTGCGGTCTGACGATCGTGCCACCAGGCTGCCTCCATGCATCATCGAGCAGGCACAGCACAGCAGGTGTGACCACATATCACTGCAAATGACCATGGCAGCGCGCATCAATGTGCACAAGAAGTAGCAGCAGTCTGATCGTAATAGCTGCGTGACAGAATCACCGCACGGCCGCCGTGACACCCCATTATCTGGTGAACACCTGACGAGTCCCCCAGGCATGCCAAATTCCTTTCTGATGCACGATGCAGTCGATTCGTGTATTTCGTACGAGATCCCGTCGTGATGCGTACATTTTAAACTCAAAAATCAGGTTTTGGGGCTACAACTTGTGACACATTGTTTGGACAATTCGACCAATGGATCGTCGATCTGATTCTTCTGTCTTAATCTTAGTACATACCCCTTCGCTCACCTAAAATTTCAACTGTTAGTTCGGTCGTTTGATAGATCAAAACTGGCCTCCAATTTGACCGTTTAAATTACATTATTTTTGGACAGTTTTATGGAGCCAACTTCGTGGATTTGTTTCTTTGTCGTCATAGCTCAGTTTGATGCGTCTGTAGTTTCTGTACAAAGTAGGTATGACCACCTTCATGTCCTAAAATTTACAACTTTGTAGGATGTCGTTTGGTTGGTTGAAAATCGACGCCAAAGTTGGCATCTCGAAACCGAAAATTCCAACTTAAATTTTTTTAATTTTGGACCAAGGACTTCAGATTCTAATTTCGATGCCACTAGTGGACACATGGCATTGTTCTGGCTAAAATTCATATATAATTTGCTGAGTTTGGAGCAACGTGGTCCCGACATACATTTCGGTAAAAATCGGATCCCAACGGTCAGGTCAACGAGTAATTTTGAGATCGGGGCATCGGAATCCAATTCCGAATATACCGTTGGATTTATATCATCATTCTATACTTGTGAACATATAATTTGTTAGGTTTAGTGGAATCGTATCCTGGCACATTTTTTGTTGCAAAGTGGCTCCAACGACGGATATCATTTTAATCCAAATACCTTTCTGTCCTTGTGTCCAAATTGGACTTATAGATAGACTATCCTAGCTAATTTGACCATTCTGGATGTGTCGGTGATATTTGTTTCACCATCTTATGACGCATGTAGATTTTTTATGTATCACCATTAATTATAATTAATTCTTATTCATGTTAGTATTTCAGAATCCGTAAGTCAAAATTGAGATCAGTCGATTCTAGTGATCTAACATCACTGAAATTGACTAGGTGACCATGTGGATTGCCAAGATAAGATTGTTGATCTTATAGTTGATCATCTTATCTCAATTTGTGTGTTGTAGGTTTTGTCGTACGAATAACGAGATACAAACTTGATATTTTAATAACCTACAACTTGCAATTCATATTATTGTCAATAATGATTACAAAGACTAGTGTGCCTAGTTCTATGTGATTTAATTACAAGTGTCGTAGATAATATAAGATAATACGCGATAAGAACATCACAAGCTCTCTAGGTGGGAGTTATGAGTTATATGTATACTTTATTGTGTGATATATGTTTGTTTGTGATTTGGGTTGATAGATATTTACATGGAGTATGGTTCCTTGTCATGGATAGTGGAATAGAATTTGGTACTGCAGTCTCAGCACAGTCTGGAAAAACTCCAAGCAAGTATATCTTGCCAACATGATTTACAGTATCAACATTCTTATAGTTTATTATCAGTCGATTTGTACTGGATATACTGTACATGATTTTTCTGTTCATTATCAGTACACTGTCCTGATTTTTCTTGCTGACATATATACCTGATACACGGATTCGTACTGTATGGCATATAGGTAACTCTTATAATTTCCGGATGTTACTGATGTTGGATCTCCTGTGTACATGTTTTGACTGGACTTCTGGACTTATCTTTCATTAGAGTCGGACTGGATGTGTCGTGTATATAACACGAACAGTAGCATTGGGTGGGGAGGACAGTTACTAGGCATGAGGAATACTATACATATATCACTATGTACTTATTATTATGCATTCTTATTCGAGAGATTTTGTAAACGGAGTTACATGCCTCTCATATTATTAGAGACTCTATGCCAGAGCTACGACTATATTTATTGGGAGACTCTATACCGTAACTATGACTATATTTATCGGGAGACTCTATACCAGAGCTACGATCCTGCATCCCAGAAGACTCTATATCGGAGCTACAAATTTTATATTTCGAAAGCCCTTGCTTCAAAGTTGTCCTCATTTGCAAATCGCACAAACTAGACGGTTGGCCTAGTAGTAGTGTTACTCGATCTCCTGTGTATTACCCTGGATCACATGCTTCTACCTACACATATTATTTACTGTACTACATATCGGCATGTATATTATGTATCTTGCTACGTCCCACTGAGGACCTGGTTTTCTTCTAGGTTGGCTGAGTAGGTTTATAGATCTCTTTGTTAGATTATTGCTAGTACCCCTTTTCTTTCAAGTATCCACTCTTTCGAAGTTATATGTTTCATTACTGTTATTTTTATTTGCTTAGTAGCCTAGTATTATAGACTCATATTATTCTTTTCGAGTCTAATCGGGCAAGTATGATATTGGGCTACAGACTAGCATTCATCTTTCCCTTTTTATGTTTCTGTTACATGGATTGAGATATAGAGTTGATGTTGTGATAGTTACACCATTTCAAACAGCTCATACGTATTCTAGTCGAACTAGAGTCTGGTTGAATATGTAGTTGGCATATGTCACGTGGCTCGATTCTGCGTATTTTAGAACTGGGGCGTGACATGGTTTTTGTGGTGGCCCATGCAAGTCAAGATAAATTATTTTGGTTACGTTACTGTACTGAATGAGCCTGCTATTTGCTATTAAAATATCAAAGACATGTATTACAGAAATACTGAAATTGATTGCAAACTCGCTTGTACAAAGAAGAGCCTAGAAAGAAATTCTAGGAAACAATTTAAGTACAATTGTTTAGTTTTTTATTCTGGGGGTGACGGTGGAGGAGCGAAAAAGTGTATCAACTCTGCCTTACTCTTTGGACTATCCGATGCAGTCTTTAGCTCTTGAAGAAATTGCCTTATGAAGGTTGCCATCCAACAATTTGTTAGGATTTTGTTGCAGCAAATCTGGCTGGTTGAGACTTGGTCAGCCTGGCACGTGTCCTATAGCAAGATAGGAATCATTTTGAGCTGCACGAGTCTCTCAGTTCTCGATCATGTTGGGCCGCATAAGACTCATGCGGCTTAGGTCGTTGTCTGCCTTAGTCTGCATGTATCTTAAGGACTTTTAAGCCACATAGATTCTGTATTTTGGGCTGCATAAAGCTCATGCGGCTTAGGTTACAGTCACCCTTGGACGCATGAAGCTCAGACACTTTAGGGCCGCATAGGTTGAGCCGCATAAGGTTTATGCGGCTCGGGTAGCAATCCTTCTGGCCGCATGACTTTATCTGATCACGTCTTATCTTTCTCAGAGTGTCAGAGCTGTTATTTTTGTCAGTTTTGATAGAATTTGTCAGCTTTATAAGACGGACTAACCAACTTGGCCGTATATCTTTCTTCTGCGGCTCGAATCAGAGACGGCCGCATAGGGTGCTGAATCTGTCATACAGCTCTCCTTTATGTGGATCAGTTTGGCCCAAAATACTTATGCGGTAATTTACGACCCGCATGAACCCCATACTTTCCATGCTTCTACAAGACCTCCTTCAAAGCTTTCAAATTATAAATTTGGAATACTTTGAATAAGTTGCATGGAGATATGTCAAGCTGCAGGGAGTCTTCAAGTCAGGAGAGACCTTTAGTCGCAGGGAATTTTTGAGCCGCGGAGAAATCTTGAGCCGTAAGGAAATCTTGAGCCGCAGAGAGGCCCTATTCAACCTGCCAGCTGTCATTATTGCATTTAATTTCTTGATTTGATTTTGGATTTTCCTTTTCGAGATAAAGCCGACGGTTAATAGGGATAAAATCCCCAAACGTCGTCATTATCTGAGCCGTATGAGTTTTGTTTGGCTAGGCCGCATAACTGGCTAGGCAGCATAATTGAAAAAGGAGCCCATTCACTTTATCTTTAAATGACTATCTTCCTTCTTTGATTTCTGCAGCATCCATGCCGAAGGCTGAGACCATTTTGAAGGAGAAGATGATGCCCCCTTTCATCAAACAAGAGTCAACGCTTGTTAAGGAGGAGGGTGATACCAAAAGTTGAGGTAAAAGAAGAGCTGGCGTCCATCGGGGAGGGAGTTACTCCCAGGGTGAGGCTGCTGTAAAGGAGGAACCCAAGTCTGAGGGTAGTAGCACCGGGAATTTTGACCCTCATACTCCCGCCGAAGACCTTAATCAATAAATCTTTCGTATGCGAAATGGCTGAGGGAATGGTATATGCCTCAACACAACTATGATCCTTGACTGTAGGGATCCGTGGGATGCCACGTAATTGTTGTTTCCAAAAAACAAACGTTCGAATTTGTCTTTGTGTTTTCTGTCTATCTTTAGCTGTATTTTTTTGCTTCTTTTGGACTTCAATGTAATCCTTTACTGGAGATGTAGTCCTATGAATGTAACTAATTTTGAATAAACAGAATACATTCACTCCATTTTTTATTTATGGTATTTTTTGGTGCTTGTACTAGAGGGCCTAATACAGTATTTTGTTTTGATAAATGACATCCTACTGGAGGACTTTTGTGAACCTATTGCCCTTTTGTGCATCTGGAAATGCGAACAAATAGATTTGAATGATATTTTGTGGAACTACTACTCTTTGGTACACTGATGGTGCGAGTAATAGATTAGGATAAGTTTTATGGACCTATTACCCTTCTGCGCACTGGTGGTGCGGGTAATAGATTAGAATAACTATTATGGACCTATTACCCTTCTGCGCACTGGTGGTGCGGGTAATAGATTTTGAAACAAAAATCCAACAGAGGTAATATGGATGTGACAGGTTTTGTGGTCTTAAAACCATGTCTTTTATCCCGGGTTGGGCACAGGTGTTAAGTCGGGAGACTATCGGGTATCAGAGGTAATGTGGACGTGACACACGATAATCAGGAATAATTTTTGGTGGACCTATTACCCTTTTGCGCACTGGTGGTGCGAGTAATAGATTCGAGACAAAACCCAACAGAGGAAATATGGATGTGATAGATTTTGTGGTCTTAACACCATATCTTTTATCCCGAGTTGGGTACAGGTGTTAAGTCCGAAGACTATCGGTATCAGAGGTGATATAGACGTGACACACGATAATCATGAATGATTTTGGTGGACCTATTACCCTTTTGCATACTGGTGGTACGAGTAATAGATTCGAGACAAAACCCAACAGAGGTAATATGGACGTGATAGGTTTTGTGGGCTTAACACCATGTATTTTATCCCGAGTTGGGTATAGGTGTTAAGCTAGGAGATTGTCTATATCATAGGTAATATGGACGTGATATATGACAATTAAAATATCAGAGTGGAAGTTCAGAGGTATTAATATACATGACTTGTCACTCGGAGAGATGCAGAGTGTAAGTTCAGAGGTACCTGATGTACATAACTCGACAATCTAGGTAGTATGGGGATGTTTTTAAGCATGGTATTTTTTTTTTTGGAACTTACCGTTTATGGGCATCATGAGCAAGTCCCCATTCTGCTTAGCGAGCCGGTATACGCCATTAGAGAATACAGTCTCGATGATGAACGGACCCTCCCATTTAGGCTAGAATTTGCCAGGGGTCTTATGAGTCATGACCATTGGACAGCGAACGGCCAAGACGAGATCGCCGACTTGGAATATTCTCCGTTTGACTTTCTTGTTGGATGCCCGAGATATGCACGCTTGGTAGAGCTCTATGCTTTCTTGAGCCTGTAAACGCTTCTCGTCTAAGGCCTCCAGTTCTTGTAGCCATTGGCGGTGATTGTCATCCGACGTCAATCGATAAGTAAGGGCTACTCGAAGCGAGGGGATCTGAGTCTCCAATGGAAGAACTACCTCGCTCCCGTAAACTAAGGAGAACGGTGTATTTCCTGTAGCGGTCTGAATCGTAGTACGATACGCCCATAAGCACTCGCCAAGCTTTTTATTCTAGTCGCGTTGTTTGAAGACACAAACTTTTTGAGGAGCTTGATTACGGTTTTGTTGAAAGCTTCAGCCAGACCATTAGCCGATGGGTTATACGCCATCGAGGCCATGTTCTGAATTCGATTCTTGTCACAAAATCGATAAAAAATGTGGCTTACGAACTGCAGGCCATTGTCGTGAATAATCCTCTGGGGCAGTCCAAGACGGTAGATGACGTGATGTTTATGAAGCTAATCACATTTGATGTCTTCACCTTTATAAGCGGAACATCTTTCGCCCATTTGGAGAAGTAATCGGTGATTGCAAGCATAAACCGATGCCCCCTAGACGACGATGGGGTGATTGGCCCAATGATGTCCATTCCCCATGCTTCAAATGGCCAAGAGGCCACTATTGGGTGCAAGAATTCGGATGGCAGATGTATCAAATCTTCATGGATCTGGCAAGTCTTACACTTCTTTGCATAATCAACTGCATCTGCTACCATTGTTGGCTAGTAATAACCCATCCGGCGGAGACGATCTTACAATTTCGGGCGAGGTTGATGAGCCCCGCAAGCGCCATCGTAAGCCTCGCGTAAGGCTTCTTTGGCTTCTGTATTTAAAAGGCATCTTAATAGTAGCCCATCGTAGGATCGTCGATATAATATTTTTGTTTCTGTATCATAGAAGAATCTGAGAGAGCGTCTTCTGATTGAAGTTGCTTCCTTCACATTCTCTGGTAGAATTTCGTAGACTGCAAAGTCGATCAGCGGGCGTCTCCAGTCTTGTATGTCGTTGGTTATCTGGATGGAGTAACTCGTACCCAGTTGAACATTATTCTTGGAACAGACCAGCTCATGGCCTATCACGTCGACTAGATAATGAGTATCATTTGGAAGTGCGAAGGAAGCGGCGAGACCTGCTAAGGCATCAGCTTCAATATTTTGGAGCCTATGAACATGCTCTATAAAGAACCCTTTTAAGGTTGCAATGATGGCAATTGCTTTCTGATAGCAGGGAATCAGGTCCTCGTTGCGAACCTCATATGAGCCTCGGATATGGTTAGCAACCAACTGTGAGTCGCCATACGCTTCCAGGTACTTGATCCCCACTTCTTTTATGAGTTGGAGTCCGATGACTAGAGCGTTATATTCGGCTACGTGTTTGAACAGGGTTCTATAAGAGAATACGCCTGATTGACCACTAGTCTAGAGGGAGAAATTAATACCACCATGACTCCAACGACGATATCACCTTGTGGCCCCGTTCTTGAAGCACCGTTAAAGAACATTCGCCAAATGGCATCATGTGAAGTCATGTTTGAGGCGACGACTTTGTCGGGAATTTCTTCAAAAATTCTGGCTGTTTTTGAGCCTGGAAGGGCTGCTACAAAGTCGGCCAGGGCTTGACCTTTGACAGCCTTTTACGGAACAAAAGCCATGTCGTAGGAGGATAACAGTATCGCCCAGGTGGCTAGATGAGAACTGAGTGCGCCTGGTTTGATCATGAGAACCCTGAGAGGATTAACTTGTGAGACAACATGGATGGTCTGCCCTGTCACATAGTGTCGTATTTTCTGAATGGCGAACACTAGGGCAAGACACTCCTTCTCCACGGCAGTGTACCTATGTTTCGGTCCTACCATCATCCGACTGAGATAGTAAATAGCTTGTTCATGTCCCGCGTCATTATTTTGTGCTAGCAAAGCACCGAGGGAGTGTTCTATCGCCCGTACATAGAGCAGGAAGGGCTTTCCGGCGACCGGGACTACCAGAACTGGCAGATTCGTCAGGTATTTCTTAATGTCGTCAAAGGCACGCTGACATTTCTCGTTCCATATGAAAGAGACACCTTTCCTTATGAGTTGAGTGAAGGGTTGACATCGCCCTGAGAGGTTAGATATGAACCTCTTGATGTAGGCTAGTCTTCCCTGAAGGCCGCAGAGTTCACAGAGGTTCCTTGGTGGACTCAACTCCAGGATTACTTTTGTTTTGTCGGGGTCTATGTGAATGCCCCGGAAAGTAATGACAAATCCCAAGAACTTCCTGCTAGACACGCCCAGAAAAGACTTGGTAGGATTTATCTTCAGATTTTGCGCTCGTATGAGATCGAATACTGTTCTCACATCATGTAAGTGATCATTTTTGGAGCGACTTTTGACGGCAATGTCGTCAACATAACACTCTACCGTTTTGCGCAAGTGATCTCTGAAGATGACGCTCATAGCACGTTGATATGTAGCACCGGCGTTCTTCAGTCCGAAGGGCATGACCGTATAACAATACACGTCGATCGGTGTTCGGAATGACGTATGCTTCTCATCATCAGGAGACATTTTAATTTGATTGTATCCTAAAAAGCCATCCATAAAGGACATGCGCTCGAAGCCACACGTATTATCGACCATTATGTCAGTGATCGGAAGAGGGAATTCATCCTTAGGGCATGCCGTATTCAGATTGCGGAAGTCGATGCAAATTCGAATCTTTTAATTTTTTTATGACTGGTACTATGTTGGCTACCCAGTCTGGGTGCTGCTCTTTACTGATGAAATCACTAGCTATAAGCTTGTTTACTTCTGTTTTAATGGAGTTCATGATGTTTGGACGAAACAGCCGCTGCTGTTGTTTGACTGGTTTTGCGTCCGGATAAATGTTGAGCTTATAAAGTGCGATCTCAGGATTTAGTCCTGGCATGTCTTTATAGCTCTAGGCAAATACGTCGATGTATTCTATGACGATTTGCAATAACGACTTCTGCTAGCCGTCTGTCAGGCTTTTACTGACGAAGATTGGCTTTGGAGGGGATTCATCACCGAGGTTAACTTGCATGACCTTATCTTCAGTGGGAGGATTTCGTAGTTCGAAGCGGTTCTCCTATTGTGCATCCAGTTGTTGGACCCATTGCTCCAACTCAAGCGGTTCGAGTAGGTCTTCGTCTCCGTCTTCAATATCAGCGGATGTCATGTTGACAGATAATGTCTGTCTGAATATATCTCCAATGCTGCTATCGGAGTCGTAAGTGGGTGACTCGGACTAATGAGAGTGCCACTCGCATTCTTCATCGGAACTCTCGGATGTTGTTGCTGGTGTAACATACCCGAGGCTGTGTCTGGATTTGTGATAATAGTCCTAAGGTTTCCCAGCCGGTGCCGACGACTGTAGCGACAATCGCCGACCGTTGCCATAATTCAAACCCGGGGTAGCCTCCATGTCATGCCCCTGCTTTTAAATAAAGTACTTGGCTTGAGGACTATACACTAGAGCGATAATCTTTCAGCATCGGGTTCGAGATTGAACTCTTGTGGCGTAAAAGATTGATGACCTTCTTTTCGGCCAAAGATGATCGTGTGACCCCATTCTCTTCTACCTGGGACTAGGAAGTAAGCGCCTTTAATGGGAGCAAGTTGATTTGGGGTATGGACGGTTGTCACCTGTGTGTACAGGTTAACGTCTAGACAGTCCCGTGCAGCATACATTAGATTAAGCTTATCACACTCAGAATAGTCTAACGGCAGCGTGTTATTGATGTAATAAGAAATTTTGTCCACAAGGATTACATCATCAGGAGAGGGGCTATCCACCTGTGTAACCAGGTACTTGGCGAGTTCTACGTCCTGTTCGGCTACCCCCTACGATTTCATAGGTCGAGATGCTGTCTTGGGCAACTTGACTACCAAGGATTCATCTTGTGGTATTGACTTGCCTGAGGGTGTTGGATCGACACTTGGTTACCCGGCTCGTCTTAGGAAGATGGATGACAATTGGCTCGGCAAGGGACTTTTTGTCTTCTGGTTGCCTTTGAGTGAATTTTGGCAATCTGATCACCATCGGCGTTACAGAGGGCCTCGCATATTCCTGTTGCCTTTGATAGGATTTCGGCAATCGGATCACCATTAGCCCTATGACATGTTTTGGCTCCTGGCTGGATCTCGGGAGCCGGATGACCATTGGTTCGAACTGCGCAGCTGAGGCAGGAGAACCGAGCACCACTTTATGCAAAGTTGCGACGAGGGGTACGGCCTTGCCCAATTTACGGGCCTAAAGATGAATTCTCAAGGGTTTCCCTGGCCCTGTGATGGCCTCCCGTTCGTTAGTTATATGTTTCTTGGATTTGTCATATAGACAAGCCTCCGAAGAGTAATAGGATTCAACCCCTTTGAAGGGATCGATGTCGACGAATTCAATCTTCACAAAGCCGTGCTTACTGATATATTTGAAGCACTAGTGAAGGGTGGATGGCACGATCATATAATCATGTATCCACGGACGTCCCAGGAGGATGTTGTAGGACATGTTTGCATCTATGACGTAGCAGGTAACCTCCGTCTTCAGGTCACCAATCTAACATTTCGATCGAATCTTCCCTAGGGGATAGCTCATTCCCGAGTTGAAACCGCTAATGGCAGTATTGGTCGCTGCTAGCCGGTGCATAGGGATGCCCAGAAGTTGGTGCAAGCTTTTCGGGATGATGCTTATTGACGAGCCAGGGTCGATATGCATTCGATCCACCTTGATGTCGCCTATGTATCCAGTGTAGTACAAGAGACGATCATGCAAGTTAGATTTGATCAACATGTCTTGTGGAGTAAATATGATGTTAGGCATTGCATCTGTGCCATTGCTGCCCTGTAGATCTGCTGACGGGTCTTCCCCTGGAGGTTTGACCTGGACTAAGTAGGCGTCAGCATTTTGGAGTCCTTCGTTCAATGCGACATGAAGACCCTTAGAGAGCCTTAGGAGCTCGTATAACGACAACTTTGCTAGCGTATTAGCCAATTGTTCTAATATGTCAAAGTTGTAAGGTTTCTCCAGCCCCTGAGGTGCATCATTACGGAGTGGCCTATCGAAGCGGGTTTCCTTTGGCTTGGACTTATCTGCCGATGGAGGCTGAGGCGGCCTTGGAACATCCGAGACTGGCAACATTGCCGGCTGAGGATCTTCGACTGAACTGTCAAGTGTGGGCTGGACTTGTACTCTAGACCGGGTAATAACGGCTGCAGCTTCCTCAGCTTCGGCTAAAATTGTATGGCAGGATCTAGACTTCCTGCCCTTCTTCTTGTTGGAAGGAGATGACACCGCCTGGGTAACTTTGGGCACTAAGTCTGGTGCACCGACATGATCTCTACTCGCGAAGTGGTGAGAGGTACCAGTCCAGATATCTAGTTTCGGACGAGTGGAAGATTGGTAATCTCCATCGTCGCCCGAGGGACAGGTGTTACCCCGTATGGAGTGCTTGTTGGAGGGAAGTCGCCGAAATGAATTGACACCATGTTCGCCGCTACGGTAACCTCTTCAAAGTCTATCGACAGAGTTTTAGAGTCGATAAGACTCTGGATGTACTGCTTTAATTGGAAGTAGTCATGAGTAGAATGATGGACATAGCGATGGAAGTGACAATATTTTGGGTCCTCCATTTCTGCCGCTCGGGGCTCGTGCCTTGGTGAAGGGAGCTGGATCCTACCCCCTTGCAAAAGTATATCGAAGATAGGTTTGACATGACTATCTTCAAATGAGTAATTCACCTTGGGCCATTGACCTTTCGCCTGTTTTTGTTCAGGCTTCTTGGTCACATCGGTGACCATAGCCTGTTTGCCTTTATTGTCCCGGTTGGAGGTGCCACCACTTTTATTGTTGCTGGAGGTGGAACTAGGACGTTTGCCCTTATCCTCTCCATCTGGGATATGTAATCCCAACTGGCGAGCCTTCTTCAATTTTGCCTCCGCATTGGTAGCACTTATGATGAAGGTCATCCAATCCCTGAACTGATCGTCACCCATCCAGAGGCTAATTGCGGGGAGCAACTTCTTCTAGCAGATTTCAATCAAGGAGCTCTCGGGATTGTCTTGGGGCAGTCTCATTGCGGTTTGGCAAAACCGCTCGATATAGTTCCTTGTCGGCTCCCTCTCTCCCTGAACGATGTCCATGAGAGATGACATTGTCACATCATGCCCAAGTTCGTAGAAACTTTCCAGGAATATGTGCTTGAAGCCGTCAAAAGAATGGATGCAGCTGTCGGAAAGGTTGCGGTACCAGTCGAACGCGATCCCCTCCAATGCTCCGATGAATAATCGTGTGAGGATGACGTCACTATACGGCAAGTGGTCGGTTGTGACCTCAAAGTAAGTCATGTAACGACTAGCAGAGGTCTTTCCGTCATAGAATCGATATGAAACGGCTTGTACCATTATCACGACCCACACCCGCTTTTCGGATACGAGACGTGTCCAAGCCAGCCTACGCCGCAGAGTCGACGGTAGAACACTGTCAAGCCCGCAAGAAATAAATGCTCAAAATAATATTTACTGCACATTCACATTTCTAAGTTTATTACAACAGTTACATCATTTAAAAATTAAAGGAAATACAAGGTTTTATAATTAATGAAAATGGAACAACTGTTATCTATTTCTAGGTTGACATCAGCATACCCAAGCCTTCCCCATGCTAAGAGTGATCGTGGCCAAATCTGAAAATATTGGTTTCCAGTCAGGAATGGAACAAGTACACAAACCGACGACAATACGAAAACACAATAGAATTAACAAGACATGAAAATGACATATGAGAGATAAAAACTAGAAGAAAACTGATGACATGGCACGGTGGAGAATAAAAGGAAAAATAAAAGACATCTACCTAGGTGGTGTGAAATATCCGTTTCGACATGTGAACGGCTAGGGGGTAAATACGGCTCACTGCACGTGTCGTGTGCAGCTGCTATCATTCACGATTAGACAAATTGGGATAGTTCTGGGTAGTCCACATGTGTACTAAGATATTTCCCCTCTCGACTACTCCGTGTGACGAGCATGTCAACAAGCAGCAAGATATATGTATAGACATGAAATAAAAAGACTACTATGAATCGGAAAGCAATTAGAAAGTGCACTTACCTGAGGTCCTTAGCTGGAGAAACCAATAATACTATACCACTCAATGAGCCACAATTAGTCAACACATGAAGAAGTCTCTAGATATTGAAATAAATATTACCAACGTTCTCAGAATAGTCAAATTATCTAGAATTGTCTGTCCTTAAGTCCAATTCTGGACACAGGAGCAAAACGATAATTTCGGGCAAAAATGATGTATGCCGTTGGACCCGCTTTGCACCGAAAAGCGTGCCAGAGTCAATAGTCTCTATAGTTGTCAAACTATATGTCAACAGGTCCGGTTTTCCGATACGAACCCAACCGTATGTCCAGAGTTGGATTCCGGCGGACCGTACACAAAATTGCCCGTTGAGTGGAACCGTGGGGCCCGCAAAACGGTGATTTTATCAACTGTCTCAGAATTGGATCAAACTTGGCATACAGGACCTGAAAAATAATACGGTCCTATTGGTGTAATATTCGTCTCGATCTGACGAACGTGCACGAAGTAATTGGGGAATTTGCATTGCACAGATACGGGGCGATTCCGACGGATACGCATCAAATTCGTCGCGCACACGCGACCATTTAAATTCCGTCAAAGCCCACACGACCACGAAGCCGTTACGCACCTTTCGATGCTTTCGGTTCGCAACCAAGTCGCACGGAATGGTGGGACGCACATCGTGTGGAAGGATTTTCTATATTTTGAAAACAGATTTTTCGTCAACTTCATCCTAATTTTAAACAGCAATTAATCAACAAAAATTAAATCTAAAAATATTGTTTCTATCTTGGTTCGGTTGACTAGAATTCTGTTCAAACAGTTTTCTAAAATTTGCGATATTCTGGTCGCGAATTGACCGTAAACATTGGATGCTGGGCAGTTCTACGTCCAGTTTCGGACAGGTTTTTGGTCGATCTTTGGGATCGTTTTCCGATGCGCATGTCGTAAAACAAATCTAAGTATTTGAAGGGAATCAGAGTGGATTATGCCGAGATCGTACCTGAAGAAGCGGTTCATAAAATGATCCCTTGTACGCGATAAAAAGTCGTCGCGAAGTTGGCACCTCCGCAGCTATTGCTGCTGTTGAAGTGCTGGGTCTCGTGCACTGTCGGCCGGCCTCGACGGCTCTCCGGCCAGCGGCTGCGACTGTCAGCACCGCGGGTGCACGCGGGGGCGCGCCCAGGCTAGGGTGGTGGCGACGCGTGATGGAGTTAGGGTTTTCTCGTGGAAAGTTTCTCTCGATCTCTCCCTCTCTGGTTTCTCGGTATATACAATTATATATGTAGTCCTGCTGAGTTTGGTTCAGGGCTAAGGGACTCTTGGGCTCTCGGGTTGTGTTGGCCGCCCAGGGCTGGCCTTTGGGCTGAGGGAAGAGCCCTGGCAGCTGGTTTGGGTTACTATACATATACATTTATATAGGTATATATCTTATATGTATTTGTATAATTTCAAGTTTATATATATATATATATATATATATATATATATATAATATATATATATATATATATTATATAATTCCTATACACATTTATATATCCTATATAATTATATATTCTCAAATAATATCTATATATATGTATTTATATATACACGTATACATTTATATATATACACCTATATATATATTTATATATTTATATATATATATTTTTTATATTTATATATTTATATATATACACATACACAATACACAATATTTATTTATATATTCATACACATATATAATATATATTTATATATATACACTTATACTATATATATATTTATATATTTACATATACGTATATATATTTTGTACACATGCACTATACAATATTTATTTATATATTCTTACACATATATAATATGTATTTATATATTCATATTCACATACACTTACACACATATACCTTTACATCTAAATAACTCTATAATACCAATAACCCACTAAAATAACTCCAAAGAGTTTTGGTGCACATATCTGGCCTTAGAAAATTGTACCAATATTCTAAAACTCTAATTAAATATTAATAATACCCATTTTGTATATATAACCAAATATTTAAAAAATATCATCAAGTCCACCCAAAAAACTAGAAAATATCTGTACGTACCTAAAAGTATGTCTACATAGGCTTGGGCTTGGTTTGGATCCAATCTGGACTAGTTTGGTACAATCGGGTACCCTAAAACTCAATAATATAATTAATAAATAAATAATCTTCGGTAAGGGTTAAGTCGCTACTTGGCCTGGTTTTCCTAGTTAGGACATCGTTATGGCTCGGCCTTCCTTGGCATGGCTAATACACTAGTCTAGGCACGCCACTGCACTATCAGTGCTACGATTTCTAGTCACCTTGTACTCCAAAACTCTACCATGGCTAAAGGCTACCGTAATAATTAATTAAAATAATTATTCATAAAAATATAAAAATCACCATTTAATTAAATATAAAATATTTCGAAAAATTTTCGGGAAGGGAGGCTACAAAACTACCCACCTTAAAATAATTTTGTCCTCGAAATTCTAATTCATAAACATGCTTAAAATTCAAAATAAAAAAAAATAAATCCACTACTTCTTTAATCTCTTCAAATTTAATTTCTCCGAAATATTTATATCCTCCTCATAGCCATTTCGTAACTACGATTCATCGAGGACTTCTACCCATCTTTGATCACAATACTCAAGCTAAAATCTTAAAAACTTCTAACTGGTTGCTAACAATCCTACCCACAAATATCTAGACATATAGTATCTATAATCCTCTCATATTTATCAAGTAACCCAAAATTTAACAAGCAATCAAACTTATACAAGTAGCTAAGAAATATCGATAAATTCTAATAAATACGACCAGTCGTCACTCTACAATAGGAAGGACAGGAAGATAAGGAGAAAATAATCGAGAGCGAATATGAAGCTCCCAAAGCGGTGGAGGGTATCCCATGGTACAGATAGAGGGAGAATGTTGATGAATCATTAACTTATTTGCTAGATGAGCTACTCTAGTCCAGTCATTAGCTAAATCGAAGAACTCTTCATTTCCTAGAAGGGGCTTGCAATCCATTCAATACATAAATTCCGTTCTCAAAATTCTAATTCAAATAAGGTTCCGTAATGGAACGGAATTTGAGAAATCAAGATTATCGCATTAATGGGTTCTCTATTCGGGCATCAGTCGTTGGTTGGATGAACATTAGGTGTCAATCTATATTGTCTAGACAAGATCCCAATGATAAAACTACTCTTACTAGATTAGAGTATCTTAGAATAGGTTTCTATCCAGGGGATTGAGCTAGTTGCTAGTCAGGTTGGTTAGCTAGGTCCCTAAAGCTCAAAGTGTGCCTTCAGTGACTTTTGTGTTTAAGTAGCACATGAGGCCTCAATTGGGTGGCACACTAGTGGCATGTGTGTAATGGACTTCGAGTAGACCACAACTATATATTTGGTCGAAGGAATTTAGTCGAAATTGAGGCTCTAATGGAAGTCGGGAGGTATACCGGTATTATGGTAAGGGTTATAGCTAGTCCTTTTAACCTGAAAGTCGTAGCACAAAAATAGAGTACAAGGGGACGGGTTTGAGTAGAACATGATATACCTAGATGAAGGTGGACTGGTCTAGATCTTGCATGTGAAATCTGTTGGAAGGTAACAACTGGCCTCGTGCTCCGAATATTAATGACACGGCCGGGGACACAAAATGATCTAAATGGAAAGTGGGAGTCCATGGGGCTCTAATTATCATCCTAGTGGAAAATTATTCTAATCAATCGGTGATCCTTGTATATACCAAAATTTTAGAAGGCTTACAGTCTATCCACCTTAGAGGCTAGGATATGGTGGCAAGGTTCCTGTCACAGGGCTGGCCGATGGTAGCTACACTTGCACATACAACTATCATAGCCATGGGGATACTCTATATCTATCCATCAGTTACGAGCTTTCGTCTTTCTAATCAGTGGAAGACAAAAACAATCAAGGGTTCAAGAGGGATGTTGTCGAATTCAATTACGTAATTCCAAGGCGAAAGTATAATTCAAGAGGAATTGTCAAAGTAGTCGTGGATAGGATCCTAGAGACTTCTACACCTCAATTCACGTAGGATAATTAGATAAAAGGCGAACCAGATGCATCATGGTTGATCAGACCGTAATACAATGATTCTGATTAGACAATATGTTAGCGGGCGTCCCCAATAAACATATGTCTTGAATCAAGCTCGATAAAAGAGTAAGCTTGCAAAAAAACTAGGTTGTAATTGCAGCGTTGGTCAAGATGGTCAAAATATAAGTACGCTAGATTTTTGGAAAGGAGGCACAAGTAGTTTGAGTTTTGTGAGAATCAAAGTCTAACTCGAGATTCGTACATGAATAACATAATCAGAAATTATAAACTAGTTCCTTACAGCAAAATAGAATTTAAAATAGGCAATTCTAATTTATGATATAAGATTTATATTTAATACAGCAAAAGAAAATTAAACAGTTTATCAAAATTAATGCCTCAAATCTAGGCAAGTCTAACATACCAAGTGAATAGTATATCTACATTGGATCACATTGTCATATCAAAAGTATAGTGTACCTATAGGGATCTAGCAAGCTATCTAAATTTTATGGCCTATCTAATAACCTTAACTACCCAACGGTCAATTTGAGCAAGGGACTCCTAGTCCTAGTCAATATCTTAAATCAGTTTAACCCTAGTTGTGAATGAGCATTTCCTGGACGCAGGCTCACAATAGTACGACTAACGTACCATCACGAGTTTGCAATCTTTTGCAAAAACGGACCTGCATGGGCCACCACAAAAACTTGTCACGACTCGTACCCGTTTTTCGTATACGAGACGTGTCCAAGCCAGCCTACGCCGCAGAGTCGGCGGTAGAACGCTGTCAAGTCCGCAAGAAATAAATGCTCAAAATAATATTTGTTGCACATTCATATTTCTAACTTTATTACAACAGTTACATCATTTAAAAATTAAAGGAAATATAAGGTTTAATAATTAATGAAAATGGTACAACTGTTATCTATTTCTAGGTTGACATCAGCATACCCAAGCCTTTCCCATGTTTAGAGTGATCGCGGCTAAACCTGAAAATATTGGTTTCCAGTCAGGAATGGAACAAGTACACAAACCGACGACAATACAAAAACACAATAGAATTAACAAGACATGAAAATGACATATGAGAGATAAAAACTAGAAGAAAACTGATGACATGGCACGGTGGAGAATAAAAGAAAAATAAAAGACATCTACCTAGGTGGTGTGAAATATCCGTTTCGACATGTCAGCGGCTAGGGGGTAAATACGGCTCACTGCACGTGTCGTGTGCAGCTGCTATCATTCACGATTAGACATATTAGGATAGTTCTGGGTAGTCCACATGTGTACTAAGATATTTTCCCTCCCGACTACTCCGTGTGACGAGCGTGTCAACAAGCAGCAAGATATATGTATAGACATGAAATGAAAAGACTACTATGAATCAGAAAGCAATCAGAAAGTGCACTTGCCTGAGGTCCTTAGCTGGAGAAACCAATAATACTATACTACTCAATGAGCCACAATCAGTCAACACATGCAGAAGTCTCTAGATGCTGAAATAAATATTACCAACATTCTCAGAATAGTCAAATTAGCTAAAATTGCCTGTCCTTAAGTCTAATTCTGGACACAGGGGCAAAATGGTAATTTTGGGCAAAAACAATGTCCGCCGTTGGACCCGCTTTGCACCGAAAAGCATGCCAGAGTCAATGGTCTCTACAGGTGTCAAACTACATGTCAAAAGGTTCGGTTTTCCGATACGAACCCAACCATATGTCCAGAGTTGGATTTCGGCGGGCCGTGCACAAAATCGCCCGTTGAGTGGAACCGTAGGGCCCGCAAAATGGTGATTTTATCAACTGTCTCAGAATTGGATCAAACTTGGCATACAGGACCAGAAAAATGATACGGTCCTGTTGGCGCAAGTTTTGTCTCGATCTGACGAACATGCACGAAGTAATTGGGGAATTTGTATTGCACAGATACGGGGCAATTTCGACGGATACGTATCAAATTCGTCGCGCACACGCGACTAATTTGAATTCTGTCAAAGCCCATACGACCATGAAGCTGTTATGCACCTTTCGATGCTTTCGGTTCGTGACCACGTCGCCCGGAATGGCGGGACGCACATCGTGTGGAAGGATTTTCTATATTTTTAAAACAGATTTTTTGTCAACTTCATCCTAATTTTAAACAGCAATTAACCAACAAGAATTAAATCTAAAAATAGTGTTTCTATCTTGGTTAGGTTGACTAGAAGTCTGTTCAAACGGTTTTCTAAAATTTGCGATATTCTGGTCGCGAATCGACCGCAAACATTGGATGCTGGGCAGTTCTACGTCCTGTTTCGGACAGGTTTTTGGTCGATTTTCGGGCTCATTTTTCGATGCGCATGTCGCAAAACAAATCTAAGTATTTGAAGGGAATCAGAGTGGATTATGTCAGGATTGCACCTGAAGAAGCGATTCATAAAATGATCCCTTGTACGCGATAAAAGCCGTCGCAAATTTGGCACCTCCGCAGCTACTGCTGCTGTTGAAGTACTGGGTCTCGTGCGCTGTCGGCCGTCCTCGGCGGCTCTCCGGCCAGTGGCGGCGACTGTCAGCACCGCGCGCGCATGCGGGGGCGCGCCCAGGCTAGGGTAGTGGTGGCGCGTGATAGATTTAGGGTTTGCTCGTGGAATATTTCTCTCGATCTCTCCCTCTCTGGTTTCTCGGTATATACAATTATACATGTAGTCCTGCTGAGTTTGGTTCAGAGCTAAGGGACTCTTGGGCTCTCGGATTGTGTTGGCCTCCCAGGCTCGGGCTTGAGCCCAGGGCTGGCCTTTGGGCTAAGGGAAGAGCCCTGTCAGCTGGTTTGGGTTACTATACATATACATTTATATAGGTATATATCTTATATGTATTTGTATAATTCCAAGTTTATATATATATATTATATAATTCCTATGCACATTTATATATCCTATATAATTATATATTCTCAAATAATATCCACATATATGTATTTATATATACACGTATACATTTATATATACACCTATATTTTTTTTTTTTTATATATATACACCTATAATATATTTATATTTATATATATACACATACACAATATTTATTTATATATTCATACACATATATAATATATATTTATATATATACACGTATACTATATATACATTTATATATTTACATATACGTATATATATTTTGTACACATGCACGTATACAATATTTATTTATATATTCTTACACATATATAATATGTATTTATATATTCATATTCACATACACTTACACACATATACCTTTACATCTAAATAACTCTATAATACCAATAACCCACTAAAATAACCCCAAAGAGTTTTGGTGCACATATCTGGCCCTAAAAAATTGTACCAATATTTTAAAACTCTAGTTAAATATTAATAATACCCATTTTGTATAAATAACCAAATATTTAGAAAATATCATCAAGTCCAACCAAAAAACTAGAAAATATTTGTACGTACCTAAAAGTATGTCTACATAGGCTTGGGCTTGGTTTGGGTCCAATCTGGACTAGTTTGGTACAATCGGGTTCCCTAAAACTCAATAATATAATTAATAAATAAATAATCTTCGGTAAGGGTTAAGTCGCTACTTGGCCTGATTTTCCTAGTTAGGACATCGTTATGGCTCAGCCTTCCTTGGCATGGCTAACACTAGTCTAGGCACGCCACTGCACTATCAGTGCCACGATTTCTAGTCACCTTGTACTCCAAAACTCAACCATGGCTAAAGGCATCTACCGTAATAATTAATTAAAATAATTATTCAAAAAAATCTAAAAATCACCATTTTAATTAAATAAAAAATATTTCGAAAATTTTTCGGGAAGGGAGGTTACAATCATGGTGGAAAAGGCACATCTCTCCATGCAATGGGATACGGCTACCATATTCTGAGGTCCCGAGAGGAGTCTCGGGCATTGAACATTGTTCGAAGCTCCTGGAATTCCCTCATTGCCTCCTTGGCTTCATCTGCAGCTGAAGGAACGGATGCTCCTAAAGGATCATCACCCAAAGGAGGGGCGATCGTGTTAGAGTCCGCGTTGACTGCGGGTCCCAAGCTTGTTTGTCCGTACGTCCTAGCTGGTTGAGTTGGCAAGGCAGCTTTGATTTTGTCTACTGACTTGACCGAGGACAAGAGCATGGCTTCAAGTATTTCTAGACATTGTCGGTCAGTAGGCGCCTCATGATCATCGTCAGCCATAAAGTCTGTTCGTACATGGGTAGAGGTGGAAGGGACCGTAGCAGAGGTGCTCTCCGTGTCATATTTTCGTACAGAGAAATTGTCGAAAAATGTTGGAATGTCATCTTCCTCGTACTCGGAAGGGGTGCTACCCTATGTCAGGAAGCCGCATCGTCTTGGCGAGGGTGGTCACCCTCAGGGATGTCCATGTCTGTAGTGTAGTTCCTGGTAATCTCCACCCCCTGTGTATACTCCTGGTACACCGGGTTATCGTATATATTGCGGGTAGTGCCACCCCAGCTTCATCTTCTCCCAAGGAGGCCGAAGGTGCACCCCTAGGTGCTGGAACCTTCTTTCTGGATCAAGTGCCTAAATACACACCCCCTGTGGCTGTCGACAGCAACCCTCCAGACGAGAGTTTCTTTGCAGTTGTGGCTGAGATTGCCGGGCTAGAAGTGCCTGTCTTTTTTTTCCCTTACCGGGAGGAACCTTTCGAGTTGAATTACAAGAAGAAAAAGGAAACTTCTTGTCTCCCAAAATTTGTACCTGTTTCTCAAGTTTTTATCGGACAGGTGCCGGCTGCAGTCGTTGAAAAACGGACTGTCGATCTTCAGGTGCTGCCGATTTGTCGCAGCAGCAGTTGATGATGACTTGGATACAACGACGTCCCGAGAGGGACTCATCGCATGCCAAGGTTGCCTCTTTGCGTTTGTGAGTGATCACCTCACGTAAGTCGATAGCAGGCTGATCTACCTTTGCACCAAACTTGTGGACTCGGGTATCCCGAGCACACAGGTGAGTAGGTATCATGTTTGCTCCCTAGTCCGAGGCTAGTAAAAGCACTTGCTCTCGATCATTGGGGAAAGACTTTAAAGACCCACTATGTCCGTATAACAGTTAACTGTACCCGCTGACGGTCAGTAGCTTGGATAGTTGACTGGGCTTGTTGGGCCCGCACTGTCCTGGACTCCTTCAACTTAGCGCCTGAAGGCGCATAGTAAAAAGAGTCCTGATTAGAATATTCCACATTCTCAATGGGCCGCATGGAGTCAGGTCCGTATGAGAGACGGTTGAACACAGAGCTTCTGACATGGCCGCATGAGACACTCTGTTTGGAGCCAAGATTGGCTGACGCATGGGCCATCTTCCTGCGACCAGAGTTGGCTGTCGCATGGGATGTCTTCATGCGGCTAGAGTTGGCTGTCGTATGGGCTGTCTTCCTGTAGCTAGAGTTGGCTGCCGCATGATCCATCTGCATGCGGCCAGAGTCAGCAGCCGCATGGGTCGTCTGTCTGCGGCTAGAGTTGGCTGCCGCATAGACAAACTGCCCATTTCTCTTTACAGCCTCTTCTTTGTTCGCATAGATTTCCCTTATGTCCTAAAAACTCAGCATCATAGTTTTTTCCTTTGCTGGATTTGGGGACAGTGGGATCGTCTGCCGTCGGAAGCAAAGCCGCAGGAAGCTTCGATCACCGTCTTGGGCCGCAGAAGGAGCTTTTTTAAGAACTTGGTCAGGGCAACAGTCTTGCGTGCCGACGTCCTGCGAGTTCTCTTTGGGTTGGCTCGCTTCTGTGACGAGCTGGCGCTTCCTTCAGTGAGCATTTCTTCGAAGACTTGTTGGTCAAAATGAACCACAAGCATTTGCTGTGTAGAACCGAGCTTGGACTTGTCAGATTGCTTCACCAGCTTCTCATTAGAGGAGAAGGATATCCCCAACAGAGTCGCCATCATGTTTTTTATTAAAATATCAAAGATAGGTATTACAGAAACACTAAAATTGATTGCAAACTCGCTTGTACAAAGAAGAGCCTAGAAAGAAATCCTAGGAAATAATCTAAGTACAATTATTTAGTTTTTTATTCTGGGGGCTGACGGCGGAGGCTCGGGAAAGTGTATCAACTCTGCCTTACTCCTTGGACTATCCGACGCAGTCTTTAGCTCTTGAATAAATTGCCTTTTGAAGGTTGCCAGCCAGCAATTTGTTGGGATTTTATTGCAGCAAATCTGGGTGGTTGAGACTTGGTCAGCCTGCCACATGTCCTATCGCAGGATAGGAATCATTTTGAGTTGTATGAGTCTCTCAGTTCTCGGTCATGTTGGGCCGCATAAGACTCATGCGGCTTAGGTCGTAGTCTGCCTTAGTTTGTATGTAGCTTAAGGACTTTTAAGCCGCATAGATTCTGTATTTTGGGTCGCATAAAGCTCATGCTGCTTAAGTTACAGTCACCCTTGTCCGCATGAAGCTCAGAGACTTTAGGGCCGCATAGGTTGAGCCGTATAAGGTTCATGCAGCTCGAGTAGCAATCCTTCTGGCCGCATGACTTTGTCAGATCACGTCTTATCTTTATCAGAGTGTCAGAGC